>JABVXV010000197.1:0-117965 GCA_013365325.1 Dipetalonema caudispina
ATAATAATAATAATAATAATAATAATAATAATAATAATAATAATAATAATAATAATAATAATAATAATAATAATAATAATAATAATAATAATAATAATAATAATAATAATAATAATAATCTTGGTGATAATAATAATAAAGGCAATACGGTTATGATATTTAATTTTTCCATCCGCTCATTTCACTATTTCGAGCATTCATTTATTCAGGAATTGAAAATTACTTGTATTATTCGATCTTTTTTTGAGAATATATCTTTTAGCCGATCATTTTGAGCATCTTAAATCTAAATAGATTTTTTACTAAGTTTTTTTCCTCAAGAGTTCTGTTGAATTTGCAATTAGTAGTAATTATTTGTTCAAATGTACCCAAATATTTTTCATTATGACTCGAAAGAACCCTTAAGATCCATAATATTAGTAGCAAAATACAATGATACTAGTTGAAAAAAATACTGATTACTTTATGATTTATCGTTCTTCTACAACTAATCATTCAAATCTATCAAATTTCATTCGAATTTTTAGGAACTTAATATTGGGTATCGATGGGATTCAATCTTGCGACGACCATATCCATTGGTAAGTTATTTTTTTTCGTCAAACAAGTAAAGAATTTTTTTTTTTTTTCTAATTTAAAAAATTATAAACATAACAGGTGACTGATGGATGAATGATTGATTAAGTGATGAAGATTGTTAATTATTGCAATATTATGACTAAATTTTTACAAATTTGTGCTAGAATTTATGAAATTTTGAATTATAAATAATCAAAAAACGGTTGTAATGAATAAATTATTGGATGAGGAGTATTTTGGAATTTGAAAAAGTTACAAATTTATTTGTTTATTTATAGTGCTGGCATTGATAATGGCGTATGTCAGCTCAAATATCACAATACAGCAATGCTGTAATTTCCAAACCACAGCAAATATTCAACAAAATAATGATTATCTGATAAATATTATTGGTAATGGTAATAATAGCAGTAATGGTAATGATGATAATGATAATAATGGTAATAGTAGTAGTATTCATGATTCAAATGAATACAAGTTGAACAAATGCAAAGCTCAATGTGACGCACAATGGAAAAGCGATTTTAATGTTGGTTTTATTTGTCAAATTTTTATTCGCTTAATACTACAAGAAATTAATTAATCAAAACATTGTTAACTGATTAGAAACAAAAAAAAAGTTTAGCAGATAAATTGATAAATTGAAAAGATAACGATTACTTATTGATGTAACTGCATATCAATTTTTTATCACAAGAAAAGAACGCAATTTTTTTTTTTAGTTTAATTTTTTCATAACAAATCCATGCAATGTGAAATGGAAGAAATTAGAATTAACAAATTTAGAGTTTAAGTTTACAAAATTTGCCACTGTAATTCAATTATTCATGTATAAGTGTTATTTCTTGTAAAATATAGTTCATAGTTCATATTCAAAATTAAATCACTTAATATTTATCTTTTCATCCTGTCAATCTTTTATGCCTTAAATTAAATTATATACTTACTACTTTCATTGATTTTAACTAATTGAAATTACAAAATTTAAACTGAAATGTTTTTGCTATGTCTAAATTACATCTAAAATACTGAAACGGGAATGAAAAAATTCTATTTTTTGCCAAAGTTCTTTAATTCTTCAAATAAGATAACATATGTGATAGACATTAGAAATAGTTGTGTTGATTTGTACAAAAAGTTATTTTAATTATTTTAGCGGTAACTTTAAAGAAGAGTTCCATTTTTGAAATAAACAATAATTTCCTAATTAATGTTGTGAACTTCTTCGTTTTTTTTTCTTGCAAATTCTATTTCAAAAATTTCTGACTAATTTTCTTTTTTCTTCTAGTCCTTTTTTGTTTTTTTTATTTCTATTATTTCCATTTGTGGCTATTATTATACCATTAGGCTTGAGCCAAGCAAAGGAATTGTTTAGTATCTTAGCCAACCCATTCATTTTTTTTTCAGTTGAGACATTATATTTGTCCTGCAACTCAAAATGATATTTCAATCGTTTCTCAGTCATAATTAATCTACTGATAATGTTTAAAACACTTTTAAAACTCTTTCAATATCCTTCTATGCTTCATTTCATCTTTCTTCTTCTTCCCTTACCTTTCAATTTGATTTTGAAATTTGTTTACAGATGTATTTTCAAAAGAATTACGATGAAGAATTTTATGAATTTCCATTAGATGAATTAATCACTGCTTCATATGATAATTTTTACACATTTTGCAATATAACGGAACAGAAATTAGCATGTTGGAATCTGCAATGTCAATTGAATCGTAAACAGATTCCGTGGAGTAGTGATTTGCATATCTGTGCATTTAAAAGGTTACAATTTGAAAATGCACTTAGTTGTCTGAAGTAAGTTTTTCTTTTTTAAAATATTTTTCCAAATTTTTTGTTCAAATTTCTTTCCAAATTTTTAAAATTCCAATTGGAAAATATATCCATTCATCTCGTAAATTTATCTAAATCTTTTATCTATTCATATTTTATAGAAATAAGAAAAAAATTCTGTTAATCTGAAAGAAAAAAGAAAGGAAATTCTTGACAGTTTCAATTTTTTAATCATTTTTGTAATTATTTCAATTTTTTCTCCTCAACTTACTATAAAAAGTATTAATCGCACTAACAATATTTGATTATTTCCGGGAATTGGCAAATTTTATTATTTGCAAAAATTTCACATTTAATATTTATTGATTCAATTATGGATTCAATCAACTCATTGTTTTTATTTTTATTTTTGTTTACGCATTATTTATTGCTACTAGCACATTTAAATAGCTTAAATTTGAATTGATTAATTTCTAAAACCATTCCAGCCTAACTAATAGTGGCGCACATAACGAATGCAATCAAATATGTCGTCGTGTTGCACGACGATATCCCATAAAAGGAAATGAAAAGTTGTATCTTTATGAAGTATCCGCTAATTTAGCCGAAATTTATCAATATTGGAAATTAAATAAGCAATGTGTTTTTCAAATTTGTCATTTAGAATGTCGAGTAAATTTCCTTTCTTTCTCTTTTTTCATTTCAATTTAATTAGACAACAAATTTTTTTTTTTCACAGTAATTCAAAAAATATATTTGATGGAATTAATATTAGAAAAGTAGTAAAGTAAAATAAGTAAAAATGATAATATTTAACAATAAGTTTTAAACTTTTTGTTTTTTTTTTTGTTATTCAGAAAAAAAAAACAACAGGAACATATTTTAGCTAATTAATAAAATAACGCGAAAATTTTCAAAAAGAAATTGTCTTGTATGAATTTTGCTAATTCTTCTTTTCCTCTTCATTTTTTTTTTTTTTTTTGACAATTATCCGATTTATTGCTATATGTATTAATAAACTATCTTCATTTGGTGCATATCGATGCAAAAAATGATAGAGTATTAAACAGTTTAAATGAAATTTCGTATCATTAAATTGACATATTTCCTTCTTAATGAAATGATTGCAATAACAATCATAGTAATAACAGTGGTAATAGCAATAATAATATTAATAATAGCAATAATAATAACAGCAATAGCAGTGATAATAATAATATTATTTATAATAATAATACCATAATAGCACAGCAATAAATGTCCTATGCTAAAAAAGTAAACTTTTTTTAACTAATTTCTTGAAAAATATACTTAAATGGAATAATCTAATTAAAAAAATTGAAATGATTAAATTATTCTTTTAATTATAAGTATCTGTGATGTACTTTAGAAAGAATTAATACGAAATATGTGTGAAGAAAATGAAACGATTAATGGATTGGATGTAATACAAAATTATTATCAATATGATCTGCTTGATCAGTTGCGCTCATTGGTTGACAGTTCTACCGGGCATTTGTATCCATTAATGTGTCGACTTTATCTTCCAATACAGTATCATTTGGAAGTAAACAATTTCATTCTTTTTATCTATTGCAAAAATTAATCCTGTAACTGGTAGTTTGCATATCATGTAGCATTTATTTCATAGTTATAACATTATGATAAAGCATTTTCATTAGCAAAATTAAAGCTCAGAGTTTTGCTTTGGTATTACAGTACTTGGATACAGTATCCAAGGTACAATGACTTAGCTACAGTATTTAATTACTTATATTATGCTAACTTATTGATCATTATATAAGCTGATTATTAGTACTTTGATTCATCCTTAAGTTATTCATTCATTATTTATTTCAATAGAAATTTAAAACAATTTTAAAAAAAATACAATATCAAATCAAATGAAATCTTCACTATCCATTTATTCATATTATTCCATTTATTGCATCTAAATTCTTATTGTAATATTTCTATTTCTATAATGCGATAAGAAATTAATTATGCCAAATTTTGGTAATATTTTCAAATTTTAGCTAACGAACGAGACCGATAATGAAATTAAGAGATCAGTCCTAGCTGTTAGGCATGCTGTAAATGGTATCGTTGAAATGGTCACCAAATTATGATTGTTATATTATAATCGATCTGCGATCATGATTAAAAATACATTTATTCGCTATATATATATATATATATATATATATATATATATATATATATATATGAAATATAATACTTGATAGAACATTCCAATCCAATTTCCGATTAAATAATATCATTTTTATCTTTTTTTTTGTTTTACTTTGCTTACTTCCATGTTCTATTTTCAGCATGTATACATCTAAACATATAAATGAAATGTTTTTAATAACTTTTTTTGAGATGAAATAAATCTTTTCTCCGGATTCTTCAATAATGATGTAAGCTTTGTGCTGAACCTAGCATTTTCAACCCAATTTTTTTTCAACAGCTCTCTTCTTGCTTAATTTTATTCATTCTATAATAACTTATAGTAATAGCTTTTATTACGATATCTTTCAAAACTTTTCCAATTTTTAGACAGTTTTTAAGTGGAAAATCTTCATAGGAGTTTGCGATATGCTAAATTTGTTTATTATAATAAAGATTTCAAATCGTTTCCGTAAAGTTACTTTTTTTAATATTATGAGATTAATAAGTTACTCAATGCAAAATGATTTATTAAGAAACAATGTGGTAAATTATCGTATTGCTGACAGTATGCCATGAAAAACGAATAAATTATTACCTTTCATAAAATTTATTCATAGTTTTACAAATTCTTCACATTTGTTCCTACTAAACATACATTGTACAAGAAATGAAACATGCTGCTGACAAATGAATAAAGTAATCCTAAATGACTTTTCACTTTTTTTTTTTTTTGAAAGACTAACAAAATAATTTGTAAAAGTATGTCTATCGAAGAAAAAAAAACTGAAAAAAAGAGTGAAATTTGAAAGAGAAAACTGCAGCAGTTGTTGTAGAGGATTTTACAAAAAGGTCAAAAATCGAACTATGAATTTTTTTTTTTGGCATTAAAGAAATGCAACATTTGAGGATACAAATTACTAATGGTTTATCGTTTTTTTTTTTTCTCTTGGATAAAAGCAAAATATGTTAGGTGAAACGGAAAGGATTGGTATTAAACTTGAAATTATTGTAAGTGAAGCGAAATCTTAATTGACCGAAAATTTGTTGGCTTATTTGAGAAATGCCAAAGACAAATCTTTCATTTGCAAATAGTTGTAGCAAAGATATTTTGGTACCTAACGATTCGGTGATGATATGTAAACTATCAATCGATAATATGAACACTTAAATCAAAATGGTTAAATGTAAAATAAACTTTAGGCATTTTTTGCAATGTAGTAATTTGGATAGGCAAGTAATTTTTTATATTAAATGTATAACTTTATATGACTGATTATTTTCTGTGAAATATTTCTTTAAGTAAACTGTTAGAAAAGAATGAGTAAAAGAGAAAAAAGAATGAAATTAAATGCTAAAATTTCCTGAATTCAAATGAATCAATAAGCAAAATTAATAAATTGACAACATACATATTTGAGCAATGAATGAATGACATTTACCACCAAAAAATGATAATAATTGTAATGATATCACTTTTGTTTTCTTTTCAAATAATTAAATGAGAAGAAAAAAATTAAAACACTAAAAACAATTGTGCAAGAGAAAATATATGGCACATTGGAAAACGGTGAAAATTATTAAATGCAAGGAAAATGAAGTGGTATACAATATGATTAATTAATTAGCAATTTTGTAATGAATATCCGAAATGCTAGATAATAACGATATTTACTGCAAAATAAAAGTAAATAATATATTTATAAAATATTGCGAAATATTTGATAGGAGCAGTAAAATTTTTGTAGCAATTTTTTGCACTCTGATAATTTTCAGACCTGTTGGTAAGGGAACTTAAATATAGTTGTGGTAGGGTTAAAAAAAATTCCAAAATTTCATTGTGTTTAGAATTGCACTCAAAATGTTGATAAAAGAAATGAATGAGAAGGACGGAAAAGAGAAGAATTTAATTTAAAAACTAGATTTGAAATTTTTTGAAAAAGTTTTTGAAGAAAAAGGGGAAAAAATTTTATGCAATGTTGCGGTAAATAAAAATAAATGAGTTCATATTTTTATGATTAGCAAAAAATCTGATATTTAAAAAAGGAAGAAAAAAGGATATTGAACATATTTTAAATAAATGATTAAAACATATTAATTAAATGAAATCACAAATTACCGTAATCTATAGGAATGTTTAGCAAATATATTGGAAATGAAATAGCAAAACAATTAATGCTTAATGTAACAATTAGGCCAACAGTTAATAAAACAACTGGGTAAGGCAGTAAGAAATATGGGAACAATAAACAGACCATGTAATAAGCCAAATATAATCGTTAGTATGATTGCTTTCGATATTACAGCATAAATTCCTACAGGAGCAAATAATACCGGAAACATAATAAGAAATGTTGATATGCCAGCCTAGAAATTTCGTTTTTTTTTTTTTAATTGAAAAATTAAGGAAAAATAGTTTTAAATTTTATACAACAATATTAAACAATATTACTAGTATAAGAAATAACAACTAAATTAATAAACTAATTATAATCTTAACAAGTACTTCTAAATTCTTGACTTAATTACTGATTTATTTTATTAGTTTTTAATTGAACTTTTATCGAACAAAATTCTTAATTATCTTAAATAAATTATTTTTTTTTTTTTGTTTTCTTGTTAAGAATTTAACTATCTCCACTTCAAAATTTCAAATATATTAACCTGAAATATTCACAATTATACTATTTTCAAACAAAAACTTTATCATTCTGTATCGTCTTAATAAATGAATCAGTTAAATGAGTGGAAAAAAAAACTAAACATGAAGTTTAATTCTATATTCATTAATGAGCAGAAAAAAATTTTGAATAAAATTATCCGAGTAATTAATTACTTGTAGCATTGATAAGGCACATGCTTCAAGTGAAGCATTAATTCGTTGAACATTATCAGTATATTCATTTATCATATAATGAAAAATGATATGTACGGTATAATCAATACTCAAACCAGCTGTTATTAATATAGCTACCATTAATATTGGATCCAAAAAGCAATTCCAATATTGTAAGAAACCGATAACACCTTAGAATTACAGCAATGTTGTAGTATTTATTAAATGATGAAAAGGAAGATTGAAATCTTTTATTTTTTAAGTTCGTAATTTATGATTCATTTCATTCATATGCAATCAATTTGTGTCTGAATTGAAATAAAGGGAAAGTAAAAAAATAAATTTGTCATTTGCATATTATTCGTTATGATTTACTGGAGAATACTACAATTTTGACATCAATTAAAAAATTTGCAATACTTTTTTTCTGATTATACAATACGAATATATATGTGTATTTAAAATTTTATTTGAAAAACAGCTTACCTGTACTAATTGATACAACTGATAAGATAGCAAGAATGGATACTCCGATATTCAAGGAAAAAATAAAACACACTGCACCTATTGCACCAAATGTAAATAATACAGTACTGAAAAACTAAATTTTATTACAATTTGATATTATTAGCAAAAAATTGTCGTTAAATGCTATATTTTAAACAATTACTTGAAAATTATGCCTTTTTATTTAGTAAAATTTTTTTCGTTAATTATTGACTGGGAAAGAAGTGTATTTATTTTCAGTAAAAATTTTAATTTCTTGCAATTTCAAGTGTTTTTTTTGTTTATTTAAAATGTAAATTTGCTAAAGTATGAATAATCTTTTATTATTTGAAACAAAATGAAATCTGCAATTTAGTATTTAACGATTAGAAAAATTGGGTGCAATATATATGCATTAATTAATTAACTACAAATGACAAATTGAAATTTTACTTTATAGTAATTGATGGTACAGCTAATATAACATCAATTAATTCTGCATCTGTATCAAATGGTATCATATCATATTCCGCGTAACGTGCGCATGTTTCACGGCATGAACGTAACAATTTTGCTTTATCAGATAATGATGAAGTACCATTATAACCCATTATCAATAACATCGATGTTATCACAATCCTTTGAAAAAGAAACAAATATTAAATGCTATCATATGCTTGCAATTTAAAAAAAAAAAAAAAAAAAAAAAAAAAAAACCGAAAGGAAGCATTTGTTAGTTTTATATTTGTAATGAAAAAAGATAGATGTCAAAAAACTAAGAAATATTGCTATCTTTATTATTGCTAATTGTAATAATCATTTGTCATTTTTTTATTATGATTACAATTTCTTACGATGATTTATTATTATTCACTGCTTAGATATTGTACATACTAATATTAATCATTAATATTCTAGGAGAGAAAAAAAGACAGTAATTAGTAGTAGTCTTCAAATGAAAAAAAAAAAAAAAAATTCAATTCCTAACAAAAAATGAATTTCAGCATTATAAATAATACATCATTTTATGGTTAATAGATTAGTGAATAAGATTGAATATGTATTTCAATCTTTAATTATAGATTTCATTTAGGTGAAAAAATTTCAAACACTAACCTATTTTGTGAATCTCGCATGTAACGAGTACCTACTTTCCATGCTGTATATGGTTCAGTATTAATGAAAAAATCAAACTGTGACATATCCAAACCTAAAATCATTTCTTTTTTTTTTACTAATAAAATGTTTACAAAAATCCCAGTAGATAAATGTATTATTGCTTAAATAAAATATATTTTTGATAATTGTTTGAACTAGTATTTAGCCTATTAATTAATTACCTATTTGTTGGATTAGTATTTAAACCATAACGATTTAATTAATATGATAATATTCTTAGTGAATAACCCAATATAGTTAAATAAATATTTTTTTTTTATTTATAATCTATAATAATAAATCAATAATGCACCATTTTCCATATAAGCTGTTCCGTTAGCTTCTACACCCGAAATCCCAAAAATTACATCAAGTTTTGTAGCATGCGGATTAGCAAGATATCGTAAATAATCTTTTACCCAATGCATCGTTGCAACTGAACCCAATGAATTTTCCGATGCTTCCATTTCTTTAACCATTAGCTAAAATTATTATTCGTCTTTGTTTTTCTCTTTTTTTTTTGATTTATAATTTGAGTTCAGTTCATTTTTCGTTATAATTAAATTTCATTCATTAATTATCTAAATAATTTTATTCCATTCACTTTTTTTTGCCATAATCTGCTTTCAATTATTGAATTGCATTTCTTATTACTCTATTTTATTTTAAGAATTTTGAGTAGATGAAATGTAAATGAAATCTACCCTAAATAGTTCAATTAATATATGTAACAAATCCATTGTTTTTTTACTTGATTGTTTGAAAAACGAAAAAGGCGAAATCAAATATTTTTTTTTAAATTAAATTCGAATCATTTCATTAAAAAGCGATTCAATACTTTCAACATCTTCTTAAATCATCAAAACAATTTTATTACCGTAAAATTGCGATATTCATTAGGATTAGAGAAATTTGGTGGTTTTCGCATAATATAATTGATGCTTAAATAATCTGGCCAAATCTGTAATACAACATTTCATTTTTTTTTTTTAATTTTAAAGGATTAATCGAAAATATGTGCATAATTTAATGCTCATTGAATATTTTAAATTTCAACTATCAAATTCGAAGTTGTACTGAACATGACAAAAATAAAACAAATGAATCAATATGAAATATTTTTTACTTGGAACGATTAAAAGGAAAAAAAAAGAAGAAAATGAGGGAAAATTTTACATGTTTAAAATATTTGAATTGCAAAAATTAATTTCAACTTACAATTTCATCCATTATTCGAATCCCTTCAAGACTTTGTGAATTTGGTGGCAGAAGCATTTTGCCATCAACATTTGTTTCCATTCCTTGAATTCCAATTATTGTAAAATAGCAATATACAATTAACAATGCTACACCAATAAATGGAGCCCAGAAGGATGCGATGAATTGACTATAATCTAAATAAAGTATAATTTTGGGAATGAAATGAAATGATCATAGAATAAAGATTATGAAAATTAAATTGTGTAATTAATTTACATTTAGCATAATAGATTTAATAAATAAAAATTAAGTTGCAACTAATAAAAAATTAAATTAGTCAACAAGTAATGAATTTCCATCTGCATATCAGAATTGATAAATGAAAACTGAATTATATTATTAATTCTTATCATGCATAACAGAATTAGTGAATAAAATTGCAGGTTATATATTATAATTAATTGAAATTTGTTAATGTTTTCGGCAAAGAAATCAAATATACGAATATTTTCTTGGCTATACCATACAGAAATATATTTTATTATGATTATGATTATATATTAAATTATATGTAACAAATTGTATATTATGTATATTACATATGACAAATATTTGTAGAATAAAATGTTTTCATTACTAAAATTTGAAAATTTCAATCATTTCACAACTTTTTTAATCTACAATACGATTTTTTTCCACTGTTATTTTCTTATGTTTTGATTTATTGTTTATAAATTCTGTTTTCACGATTCCTTTTGCTTTTCAATCTTATTTACCAATATTTACTAAATTTAAATATAAGAGATAATAGTTGAAGAATTTTTTTAAAGCATTTTGCTTGAATTTGTTAGTTTTATTTCAGACTAATTGAATTAACTGTAAGGTTGAATTATTTGTTATATTGGAATGGAATTAATTAAATATAAGCAGAATATTTTCACTAAATCTTTATCAAATGAAACAAATGGATAAAGTTAAAGAATATTAATGTGAGAAAACTTGACTTAGATCATTTGGCAATTTTTTTTTTCCCATAGAAAGGAAAAAGCAAATAAAACTAAAAGTTCATTGCGAAAATATAGATTATTTGAAATGAATGGAAAATAAGTTGGAATTGAAAATCTTAAATTTAAAAAATTTCTTACATTTACAGAATGAAGCAATATTTTGTCTCATTCGTTCAAATAATGTCGAATGATCCTTTTTGATTTGTTTATAAACGATGGCAGGTTCATTATAGGTTAGCATCACTTGAAGTGGCGCATAGAAGAAAAGCTAACAAACAAAGTAGTACTTGTAAATTAATGATGTTTAAAATTTGAAAAAATTTTTTGATGAATAATATTTGAAGAATTTGCATGAGAAAAAAAAAATGTCATAGTTCATATGTACATATAACCATTTATTCCACATTTTTTTGCTTATTGAAATCAAATTTAGAACCATAATTAATATTAATTTAAGATTTTGTTATTTTCTTGAGTTTTTTTTTTTTTTTAATTTAAAGAAAAAAATCAATTAATTTTTTTTTTTCTTTTTTCATTTCTACTTACTTGGAATAACAAATCAAGCAACATGGAAAGTGATGCTGCAGCGCAAAAAATTTGCATTTCAGGTGCTGGTACAATACAACCTAGAGCAAATCCAAGAGAATTTGTTAATGAAGTAATTGTTATACCTATTCCAATCTTTTCCAATACAAACTGTAACCTGAAGTATAAGTTATATGTAATATAATTTAAAAAACAAGAAAAAATTTTACCTAAGTAAGTTAATTAAAAAAACAAACAGCTGAGAAAGTTTAATCTAAGAAATTAAAAAATTTAAATAAATCAAATAACCTTTCAGCAGTTGTTAAAGCATGCGGAATTGCTATTGATTTGAGCCATGTATTTGTCAATAAAAATGCATCATCAACACCTTAAAATTGATTTTAAAATCGAAATTATATCCAATAATATTTGCATAAATGTGTAAAAAAAAAGCCTTTTTTTTATTCGAATAGAAAAATGTTTAAAGCTTTCGGGAAAAAAAATGCACTTCTAAATTGTTGATGCTAATATTTTTAAGCATTAAAATGAAAGCAGAATAAAATTTGGATAACAAATAAGACGACAAAGTTACTGTCAAAATAACAATGAATAAGTAATAAAAAATTAATATTAAATGGAATTTGTATACCGTTCCGTCCATCAATTGATGAATTAAACGAAACAGTTAAGACAATTAACTATCAATCTACATTTTCCTAACAGTTAGTTTTTTTTTTTTAGGTTTTTTTTTCCTTTTTTACAAGCAAATATTTAATTCATTACTTTAATTTATTGCTGAATATTTATTTGTAATCTTAATAAATCTGATACTAAAATAAAAAAAAACAAAATAGTAAATTTCAAATTATAACAGAATAAGAGATGAACATGAATAAATTTGGAATGATAAATAAAAATGAAGTCAATGGATGCAAACAAATTAAATAAATACAGTAATATCTATTACTAGTTATTAATTAATCACTTCAAATCTTTTAGATTCCTGAAATCTTGGCTCTTTTCTTAGTATTATTTTTATCAGCAACTTATAGTAACTTGTTTTTTAATCTTTAATTTAACTAACAATTATATAAGATCAAATTTAGCGAAAATTTAACAAAGCATAGGAAAAGCAAAGCGTATATTATGGCTTACCTATACCTGTAGCTAATGTTAGAAAAGGTGATATGAGAATGAGCATATTGATATGATAACCAGCCAAAAGTATTAGACCAATGGCTGATACAGCCGCTAGGACCGGTGAAATGATTGCTGCGAATGGTAAAATTAGTTGCAGACGTCGCATTGGATATGAATAGCATAATGCTGTCAAAATTAAATTTACAACAACAAATATGACTAATAACAGAGCTCCTGAAATGATTAGTTGATTAATGATAAAGAGAAGATAGATGTGATAATCAAATTGCTCATTTAAATTGCAACTGAATCATCCAATAACGCCAATTCTATTCAAATTTAAGTTCTTCAGTTGACTCATATAAATTTGCGTTATTCACTAATTATTATTTGTTTCAATTACAATTAAATTATGCAAGAAAATCGTTATTCATTCAGATTATAATTGAATTATTCAGTGATATCACCAACTATTCGAGCTATCATTGAATTATCTAATAGTATATCATTATTTACTTAAATTATTTATAGATTTCAATTTTTATTTCTATTACTGGGACAAAAAACAAAAAAGAAAAGGTAACGATAATTAAAATGGGTGTATATTTAATATTTCTACTAAAAATTACCTGTAAAATAATAAGGAAGTACCAATTGAATCCCTCGACTTATTTCACCGCTTACTGTATGCGCACCATGCAGAACCAATGTTACTGTATTATTTGGATTAGCATTATGATTGTATACTTCTCTGCAATATTCATCTTTTTATTTCTGTATTTAATTTTATTGTATTTTTAATTTAAGATTAAATTTTTTAAAATTTCTTTGATAAATATGTTTGCTGCTTTATTGTCTTATCACTAAATGAAACCGAAATAAATATTTTAAACTAAAAGCTTAGCTAAAGTATGAACTGATGATGATATTTAAAACCGACCATTCATTATGTTTTTCTTTTAATTGTATATATTAATTATGTATATTTAACTTTGATAAATTTTAAATTTTAATTTCGCAAATGAAAGAATGAATAAAAACAAAATAAGCACTTTATTTATTTATTTTTTATTTTTTCTAAAAATTAAATGAAACATTACTGAAGAAAAAGACGAGAAAAAAGAACCTCAAAACTTGTTCTTCAAATATATTCAACTGTTTTTGTTTGATGCTGTCTGCGACAAATGTTGTAAAATATATTGCTACAGTACCAACACCAATTACGATACCTGTAAATGTTCAATTCAATTTTAAAAGAAGATGAAAATGATTTAAACAATTATCTTATCCCAAAAATTAGTAAAACATAGTTGCCTTCATTAATTACTTTCATTATTACATTAAATAATCGCCTTTAAGTGAGCTACGCATTAGTAAGCATGTGAAAAGTTTACAAATTTTAAGTAATCAAAATCTGGGAAAACAAATTCTACGATTAATTGTAACACATTTTTACTGGTAGCATTGATTACTTAAATCATAGCTTTGGGTGAATTTATAGGAGTAGAAAATTGATTAAATAGTGTTATCAAAAACATGTAAAGTTAGTAAATGAAAGAGTAAAAAATTGAACTAGATAAAATAAATTCAAGAATTAATTTTTAAATATTCCCAGATTCAATATGTAATCAAAAAATGATGAAATTGTATCAAAGAAAATGAACGTTTTATAATTCAATACCAATAGCATCATTAAAAAATTCCATTGAACTCTTCTAATTGTACATGATATTTATAATTTTAGTCATAAGATCAGTTCATTTCAAATTTATTCAAATTAAAATCTTAATCAACAAAAATCAACCTCTGTCATCAATGGTACGATTAAAGAGATGTCTACCAATATTAACTTTGTATGGTCCAGCTGTTGATAACGGATAAAAGATTTTGAAAAATGACTGATAATTCTGCAATAGTATTATAAATTATTTATGAAAAAAAAAACAAACAAAACAAAATAAAATAAAATAAAATAAAACAAATTGCAAAACATTATTCTCAGTTTATATTTATTGTTTCGTTTGTTTTTTCTACTTTTATTAGTTAGTTGAAGTTATGGTTGAAAAAAATTTAAAAATAAATTAATAAAATAATCATTCATGTTGAAGTGATGAAGTGAAAAAAAAAACAAGGAAAAAGGTAAATTCATACCAAAAGATTCCATAGTTGTGAATTAAAATTACAAAATGGTTCACATAAATCATTTCGATAATGTACGGTTGATTTATTAACAATTACTGGCATAGTTTGGGTAATATATTTATAAAATGTTGTTAATTCATCAGTCTTTTTTGTTTCCAAGATTGATCCATTATTGGCTGTTGCAAATATCGCCATATACCACGGGTCACCCTAAAATTTTAATGAAATAATTTAATCAAAATTAAATATATTATATTTCTAACTAATTTTTCATTATAATTGATGATTAACCTTATGATCATTTAAATTGATGATTTTACATCATAACTGATGATCAACTTTCTGATAATTTCAAATGATAACTTTGTTTATTATACTAGTACTAAACAGATTACTATGGATAGATAAGCGAAATATTTTCATTTTTATTTTCTTTAAGATTTCTTTCCAGTTAAAATAATAATTGCTATTATTTTTATCTCCAATAATTTTGTCATTTTATGATTTCTATTAATAATATAAATTGACAGGTAACAAGTAAAGCAGAAATAATCTTTTTTCCTTCAAATCTTTCACTAAATTAACAATTGAATTACTGTTTTATTAATTAAAAAATGAAATACCGTATTGTTGAAGAAATGTTTGTGAGCATTAATCTCTTGTACTGAAGCGCTATCATCACGACTAAAACCCGATTTAATATCCACACTTATATTTAACCTGTAAAAAAATTGACAAATCAATCATCATTTCTAATTTTTTTAAAAAATTTCAATTTTTTTTTTTAAATTTTAACTAAAACAAGAAAAAAATTTTTTATGAATATTGCTTAATTACAAATTAACAAAATTATAAAGTAATTGAAATAAGTTAAAAAATTTACTTTAATAATGGTCCAAGAAGTGATATGCTAAAAAGTGAAAGCGATAGAAATATAAATGGGATTGGATGTGATCCAATTGTATGTCCAAGTAATCCGAATATATTACTAATTGTTAATGACATAATCTGTAATTAAATTTGAAGGAATATATATATATATATGAATTTTATTTGTTGTAAATTCACTTTACCGAAAATAATTCAGTGAAGTAAAAAGTTCGAAAGGATACCATTTAATTAATTGTTAACTTCAGATAATACATAGTACTAGTAATTTTTTTTTTAAGAGAAAAGAAAAGAAAATTAATAGTGTAGTACATTTTTGTTAACTATAAGTAAAATACATTTAAGAAATTTGAAAAGTAAATCCGAATAATATTTAAAGCTTTATTTGATTAATATAAATATTGGAATAGAATTTAACATTAGAATTAATTAATAATATAAATATATATATAGTTGCATAAATGCATGCAAATAACCGCATGCATAAATGCATGCAAAACATTTATCTGTCATGCGGAAATTAAGCAGAGAAAGTGGAGAAAGAGTGAAATATAATGAGAATATCATCGAAATGGTATTTCACAAGAAGTTAGTTTTGGAAGAGATGACATTTCGAAAGTTTAGAGATGATCGATGGAGGCCAAGGTTAACATAGGAGATCATTTGCATTTTACAATTGGTCCAAAAGTCAATATGGAATAAAATGTTTCGCAATTATATTACATTTAGTGTATTGGACTATTTGGAACAAATTTTTATATTTCAATTAATTAAAATAAATTTGTAAAAGTATAAGTGTAATTGTTTTTCATTTATAATAAAAAATGGCCACTATTAGATGAAAGGAAATAAATCACAAAATGTTAGTAATAATAATGATAGGAATGATAATGATAATGATAGTAACAATAATGATAATAATAATAATAATAACAATGATGATAATAATGATGATAACAGTAATAATAATAATGATAATAACAATGATAATAATGATAATAATAGTAATAATAATAATAATAATAATACAAATAATAACAAGAATTTGATGTTTACAAGTAATAATCTTTGATCTTAAACCAGTATTCAATTATTAAGTCAGCAATATGAAAGATAGAAAAGGTATTGGAATATATCTCCCTCAAATTAGTTTAAATTTTTCATGAATTAATATTAATTACTGTGAAATATATGCTATTAGTGTATTAATGAGAAATATTAATATGAAATATTGCAAAATTTATCTTGACACAATATATATTGCATAAGTACAATAATAAAATGTAACATGAATTTTACTGTTATTTGTAATTATTTTCATTAATTTGAAATTTCTCAATCACTTTTTTGCAAAAAAAAAAAAAAAAACACAAAATATTTTACAGGAAAAAGATGAATCATTAGTATAAGTAAATATTAAATTATTGTCAGAATTTCCTGAATATCATTTAAGTCAAATTTTTTCTAAATTATCAAAATTAGAAATTGCATTTAAATATATGAAAGTGTTAAAACTATCAGTTATCAATAACAAATAAAATTATATAAGTATTTGTTATATGTATATTATATGCAAATACATTTGTGATTCCATTTAATTGCATACAAATATGAAAAGCGTATGTAGTTTTGATAATAAAACTATTAATTAAAATTATAAGAGAGAGAAATCATTGATGATAATTAGTAATTAATCAAATATTTCACATTTCAATTAATTACTCCCAATAATTATTCACATCATCGTATTTATCCATTATTAACATGAAAATATTATAAAGTAACAATAATTATTGCTAATAAAATAATATGAAAAAAAGAAAAATGGAAGAATCGATCGGAAACAGTTGTTTCTTTCATCTTTTCCCAATTCCTCTAATCCTTTATCAACTCATTACCGATTTTTATTTTCTTTCCTCCGACTAAATAACATTTTACTCTTTTCTATCAAATAATAATAAGCACTAAAATTTAAAAAAAAAAAGAAAAAAAAAAAAGTTTGAGATTTTAAATAATCTGTTATAAATGAAAGATAAAGAAAGAAAATGCGAAAATGCAAAAAACAAAAAGAAAAAAAAAAAAAAGGAAATGAAAAGGAAAGAATAGAATAGAAATATTAATAGTAATAATAATATTGATAATAATAATAAACAATATCGCTAATAATAATAACAATGACAATAAAGTAATTTAAACAATAAAAAAAAAAAAAAAAAATTAATAAAAACGGTTTAAATGGTTTTCAGGATGAAAGCAAAAATTGCAGCAACCAATGAACTTTAGTAAATTGGTGAAATTTTTTGTGATGCATACACAACGATTAGATAATTTATGTATTTTAAATGTTAAACTTGAAATTAAAAATTTCATCTTTTTCTTTCTTATTTCTCTCTTTTTCAATCTTTCTTTTCCATTCTTCATTTTTCTCTCCTCTCATCCTTTCCAATTTCCTCTTTTCACTTTTACTTTCTTCGACACTATCTTCATTTTACTCGTATCTATCATCAATCGTTAGTTTAGTTATAGTAGTAGAAATTATTATCACTCGCTCACATAGCATTTAACACTTACAAATTTTAAATTGTTAAAAAATTGATTACTTCATTTTTAAGTTTATTTCTTTTCTTTCTTTTTTTGTTTTTTCTTCTTCATGTTTTCATTTTATGCAATTGAAAAGAAAAGAAAAAAAAAAGAAATTAAGAAAAATGAAAAAAAAAAAAAAAAACAACAAATTGTTGTTAAATTAGTTATAGATAATTTACTTAGTTATTAATTAATTAATCAAATTATACTTCTATTTTCACATGTTTTTTTTTTGCTTTATTAAATTATCCCTTCTAACTCTTTTCACCATCCTATTTGAAAGCAGAAGAAGAACATTTGTCAATGTTTAAAATGGAAAATATATGGATTTAATGAATTTATTTGAAATCAATTAGCTTCATATCATACAAAGGAATTTGCAAATATTTTTACCTAATCAAGTAGGTATGAAAGTGAAACCTGAAAGTAACATTGCCTGGTGAAATAAATATGGCAATGGAAACTTAAAAATAATTCTACTTAAAAAAAGAATTGAATATTGTTCGGCTGAAATCAACATATGATATTTTCATTTGATTTTATGAATGAATTGATTTTATAATTTTTTCCGAAAAAAAATTAATAATGTCCATTTTTGTCTTTTTTTTGTTTTATTTTACAAAATCGTTCATTAAAACATCATTATTAATTACAATACAATTGGTAAGTAATTAAAATTTCACTGTTAAAATATCATTATTAATTATAATTAAGTTGATAAGTAATTAAAATATCATCTGTTAAGTGAATTACTGTTGTTAATTAAAATAATTTTATTATTATAACCAATAAAAGGCTAAGACATTTATTGTCTTGTAAAATATTATTATTTAAAAAAAAATAGTATTTTAGAAAACTTTATTTTTACATACAAAATTAGAAAAAAAAAAGGATTAAAATAATGTACAAAAATGGAAAGTAAACATAGAAGGCACTTTTAGACATTAAATGATAAATTTTCTTATCAGTTGTAGTTATCAGCTGCAATGCTACCTAATCTTTTAACTGTATTTGTATTACTGTACATCAGCGACTTTTATATTTTAAATACCATTTTTTTTTTTCTTCTTTATTTATGAAAGCATTCTTGTTTTTTTGTTCTTTTTAGACTAAAATTTAATGTATTTTCCCATGTAAAACGATTATTATTTCTTAAAACATTTAATGAATTCTTAAAAGCTCAAAAATTGAGTTAATTTAAATTATTAATTGGAATTAAAGTAATTCATTTTGTAAAAGAAACCTAGGAAACGGTCATTTTATTTTATTTTTCTCCTAAAAAAGATATCCCTTAATTCAAACAGCATTTTAATTTTAATATCAGCCTTGTAAATTCGTTTGTATTAATTAAAAAATGAATGAGAATTTTGGAGCAAAAAAAAATGATTAATTGTTATGCTAGAAAAATTAAAAGATGATTAAAGAATCTATGCAAATGCCAGTTATAAATTTCAACTAATGCAATACTCAAATTTAAATGAATCATTCGTTATACTGACAAATCGATATCGAAATTTGAATTAACCGTTCAAATGGATAAAATATTGTTGAAATTTAAATGAATCAACTAATGTATACTTTTAAATGAAACCGTTAAATTTTTAAAAGTCCAAATGTTTGATAAAATAACTAAAATTTGCTTTTATTATGGTTTCATTTTAGTTTAATCTCTCTGTAATGCTTGAACAGTTGGGAAGAAAAAAAAAAAAAAATTCACATATTGATATTTATCATTGTAATCAACAGTCCACCATAATTATGATTCACTATAGCAGCAAATAACTGTGATTTCACGTTTTAAAATGTTTTTAAAAATCAAACCTTCCCTTTTCACAATCATTCATTGGTCTGTTGATAATGATGATAATGAAAAATGAAATAAGAGGGAAAAGCATAATTTAAGCTATCACTTTTAGTTGCAATAATCATCGAAAATTTTTTTTTTTTAATACTTATAATTAGTCCATTTAAACAATAATGATTCAAATTTTACAGAAAAACACTCAGATTTCAAAAACAAAAAAAAAAAAAAAAAAAAAAAAAAAAAAAAAAGAAGAAAAGAAGCAAAATGAAAAAGTAACATAAAGCAGACGCAAAGCAACAATTTTAAACAACTTCTTGTTTATAACAAATATGAAATTAAATGAAAAGGAAATTGAATTAAAAGGAAAAAAACATTCAACAAGAAGATTCTTCTAAAAGATTCTCTTCCTTGTTTGCAATATAACTTGAAATTTTGTTTTAATTATTGTTTAAAATCACAAAAACTAATCATTAGAAGACTTTTTTTCAAGATTAAATTTTTACAAATTAGACGAAAAAAAAAAAGTGATAAATATAGAAGAAAAGGAAAAATTTTTCATTCATTTCAATTTCGAAACAACTTACAGCGCTTTTTTTCTTGATAGTGCCGTCAACACGGACTTTGCTCTTTAGCTGTTGTCAAAATTTGATAAATATTATAAACATTGGATTATCAAACAATCATTTGAAAATTTACATGCTTTATACGGTAGCGAATGAAACAAAATTTTATCTAATAAGTTGATTCAACATTTCAGATTTGATTGAAGAAATACACTCACTTCATTACTACTTTTAGATTCTTTCCAATCGTGTTTTTTTTTCTTTTTTTTTTGTATTGATAAGATTAATTGTAAGTAATTAAAATAGTATTTCAACGATTTCCATTAATCGATCTTGACTTATGCAGTAATCGCTGTAAACTTATAGATTTTCCACAATGTAGCATATGGATAATGTACATAGCGCATTTGGTTGCACACGTCAGATGCTATATCAATTTCCTTAAGAAATTAAATGAGCAATTTTTTCAAAAATTTTGAAATTTTTATAATTGGCTTACAAAAATCTTCACTAAAATGAATATTATCAATCAGATGGAACAATTTAATTGGCAATTTAATAAAGTAATATGAAAGAAAAAAAGCAAAAAAAAATTCACATAATAATTTCAATTTTCTAAAAAAATTTAGCATTTGCGGAAGCAGTATTTATAACAAAATCTTCACATATTTTGCAATGTGTTGGATATTCAATGTAATGAAATTATTCAATTATTCCAGTTTCTGATTAAAAATTATGCTGAATTTATTTCATGCAAATATGGAAGAATATATTAAGAAGGAAGTTATTACATTACTATCTCATTTCAATCATTTCTTAGTTCATCTAATATGAAATCATACATTATTTTACATATCATAGCTTTTCTATCCAATTACTAAAGCAATATTTTTTTCGAGACAAACATGATTTAATATGTTATTGTCGAATTAAAATTTGATCATTCATTCCTAATAGAATTAATATGCTATTTCCATAGAATTCGAATACTGATATAACATTTTCATCGTATTATAGATGGTATTAAATAATTGCAGAGGATACAACTTTTTGATTTCTACTTGATTTAATCTGTATCAGGAAGGGAAATGAGGGAATCTTGTAATTCTATTTTTGCTTTAGTTTTCTTGACAATTTAATAAAAATTAATTCAAGAATTTCCTCAAGTTTTGAACAAGATATTAAAATTTTCATTATAAATTTTGTGGACATTCAAGAAAATATCAATTGTGTTAATTAAATTTCATTAAGTTTTTATTTCGTGATATTTTTGATATAAGTACTTCTAAATATTCCTTGATACACTGATATTATCGAAACATTCTGCTTTTTAATTTAATTAGAACAGAGTAGTAAACAACAATTATAATGTATTGGATTATATGCATTAATGTAGTATACTGTATTGGATTATATATATTAGTGAAGTTTATCGAAATTAAAATGTTTGTTTAATTTCAAATGCTATTTCTAATTATTCATACATAGCAATACTTCAAAGAGTTATCAAACAAAATTTCTTTAATGTCGACGTCGTAAACTTGCTGCTAATGCAAGTTTCCTGTAAGGTTGCACCGTTTGTGTTTCATTCTGTTTTTCCTGCAAATAATATTCAAATTTTGTATTACTTACACTTTTTGCAACCAAAAATTCTTTACAAAAGTTTTATTTTCTAAAAACGCAAAAATTTTTTAAATTTTAATATACCAAAATTTATAACTTTTACCTCAGTAGCAGGATAAGTACCTCCTAATTTTTTTCTTTCTTCACCTAAAAATGAAAAGACAAATAATTAAGTAGGAAAAAAGAGAGAAAAAAAAAAAATGTTATTCTATTCGAATGTTTTAGCGGATCCATCTTTGTTGCCGTTTAAAAAATTCATCGTTCTAAAACTGATAATTATAATCTAAAACATAAGTTCATAAAAGGTTTTAGTTTATTGTTTCATTGTTTTAAATGAATTCTAATGAATTTTACTTTCCATACAATACTATTATCGTCTCCAAATAATGTTTGAAATCAGTATTAGTTATTAATTGCTGATTGGAGGATTTTAAGTGACAGCTATTAATTCTTTTTTTTTTTTTAATTTTAAAACTAACTAACTTTAAATGTTATTGTCCATTCATATAATCGATATTATTTTAACAGTTATAATAAATTGAGCTGATTTAAGGAATATTAATTTATAAAGTTTATAAAGAACAATATAGATGTATCTAATAACAAATATTTTGAAAAGAAATTTACAAATATATAACACTGTAGAAATGATGAATATTAATAATACCAAATATGTATTGCATAAAATTTTTAGACAATTAATTCAATCAGTCCATAAAATGTTCATATATTAATTTAATTTACTACAACAAATGATTGTTTCATTTGGAATAACAACTATAAGGTTCATCCATTATCATTCATCATATATTAGAAATCAATATAGCTAAATTCCTTAATTCATTAATTTGTTTGTTTTGAAATATTCCTGAAAACAATGGAATTTAGCATAAATAAATTAGTTAGCATTCTACATTGCGCAAGAAAGTTTTGGATTATTCACTGATATATTTTGATAAACACATACCATTTTGTGGACGTATTGCTGGTGGTTTATCAGTAATAACTGACACTTCGCCGGATTTTCCATTTGGCTCAATTTTTCGATAAACGCCTGCAAATCCATTGCCATCTTCTTCGACTTTACTTTCCCATGGCTGCTTGAAATTATATCCGGCACTGTTTCCTTTAGCATTTCGTGCCGGACAAGGACAATACTCCGCATCAGCACCTAAGAAATAACGAATTAATTGCGAAGAATTATGCAATTCACATAATCGTATGATTAAACTGTAGAATGGTATACCTGTTATGCCTGGTTGTCCGGGTGGTCCAGAAATGCCCATTGGTCCTTTCATTCCTGTTGGTCCAGGACGTCCAGGTTCTCCAGGCAATCCTTAATGAAATGATATTTCTCAAAGTATTTTTAATCAATTGAAATTTTAAAAATTTCAATCCACTAACAAATTTATGATTACCTATTTCGCCTTCATCACCTCGTTCGCCAGGTGGACCTTGATCTCCTTCTGGTCCCGGCGGTCCAGTATCGCCTTTTTCTCCAGGCGGACCACGAACATATTGATAACCGTCTTGTCCAGGTTCACCTATAATGAAAAATTTACTATATCAAATTAAAAAACTGGACATAAAACCTAAAGTTAAACTTCATCCCAATGAATCAAATCTTTCACCACAAACTTATTAAAATAATTCATAATACATAAGTATAGGGAAATTAAATACCGAGAAAAAAAATCCGATATAACTTTTAAAAAGATCTTCTCTACTTCAAATATGCCTTAACTTGCTCACCAATTTCACCAGGAGGTCCTTGTGGTCCAGCTTGGCCAATGTCACCTTCAGGTCCTTCCTCACCAGCCGCTCCATCACGTCCTTAAAATATAAAAAAAAAGAAACACAATACTTTTCTAACACAAATTTTCCATCCTCTTCGTTTTCAATACTACCCACCAAAATTAACAGTACAATCATCAGGCTATTCTACAGTGAAAACGGTCCATTACAGTAGCTGAAAGGGGCAAACATCGGAAACGATCCATTACAGTAGTTGGAAAGAAATAAACCATTTTGATAATTTATTTGACAGTTAAATGGATTTGAAACTTTTACAAAAAATACAGAAATCTATTTACCAGGTTTTCCAGGTTCTCCTTTTTTGCCAAATGGTCCACGTGGTCCTCTTCTTCCCTTATAGCCTGGTAAACCAGGTCGCCCTGGTGGGCATTGTGCACATGGGCCTTCTTTCGGACTTTCATATACGCCTACAACACCATCCTTGCCAGGTAATCCATCCATACCATTCTCTCCTGAAATGCTATTGCGAAGTACTTCAGATAATTACTAGTGGAATTTTTGATTTTATCAAATTTTAAATGATATTTTTTAAAATATTATCCATTATCACATCCTAGTATTCATACTTCTAAAATTATTGTTTATAAAAAAGAAATGCTCACAGTGATTGAGCATTGAATAACCTCTTTCACCCGGTTCACCGGGTGGTCCAACTGGTCCTCGAGGACAGGCATTTTGACATTTCATACCGCTTGGTATTCCTTCATATCCATATACATTCTTTTTTCCATTCCCTTCCTCACCATATCCACCTCTATCTTCCACACCTTTTCTACCATCATTTTCTTCTCCAATATCATCTGTGCAAAATTTTTAAGTCCAATTTTGAAAAAGAATAATAAAGAAGTATTTTTCACTTTAAAAGTTTTCTAGAGAAAAATTTTTTTCATTCTCTTTCAAAATTAACTTAATTATGAAAAAGATAAAAGAGTATATTTGGAAGAAAAATTAACCGAATCATACCAATTGACAATAATCAAGCATTTAATTAGTCAATCATTCTAAATTACACAAATACAATGATAATCAAGAAATTACGGATTTGTTAACTCACAATGTGATCTATTTCGTCGTACGGAACGAGGTAAACGTAATTGCTGGCTTTGTTGCATTAAATAATGCCAGATTATATTAGACATAGTCTGATATTGATCACGATGTAATGTTAATTCTTCTTCCATTTGTGCTATATCATTCAAGATTACCGGAAATATTACAATCAGTGCGACAAATGCTATTCCGCATACGGAAGCTGCAATAGTAGCAGGACCATGCAATCGGTATTGTTTCATTTTTCTAGAAAAATGACAGAGAACAGAGTTGGAAAAAAAGTTAAGAATAAATGACCATAGTTGGTTGGTTTGTTCAACTTTTCCAATATTTTAATTCAAGATATTTCTGAATAGGAAATCGGAAGAGGTTAGAAACTTAAAAGGTTACCAATAAACTAAGATTCCTAAAAATTTTGCTTAAATGCTGATTTAAGGACAAAATTGTAAAATTTACATTGTAATATCGAGTTTAAATACTAAATCGGATCAATGATGGAATCCGGTTGTAGTGTTTTTTAACCTTTCTTTTTCGCCTTTTCTGCCTCCTCCATCCCCGCTCTTCTCTATTTTCAGTAAAATCGAGTTAAATCAGATCAATGTTTAAATCAAATATCCGATTGTATCATTTCTTCAACTCTTCTTCTTCATCACTTTTGTTCGTTTATTCTTTTTTTCACTTCCCATTTCTCCTGAAATCCAATTTCTCCCTAAATGGCAAAAATACAAATGTTGATCGGTGAGGAAGAGAAATAAGTGACATTAAAAATGAGGGAAAAAGAAATACGAAAAAAAAAAGAAAGCAAATTGTAAAAAGATATATTTGGGAAAATTTCTAGTTCAAAAATTCTACAACAACGAGAAAAAATAAAAAAAAAAAAAAAAAAAAAAGAAAGAAAAATAATCAATCAAATTGTCAAATGTTTGATAAAATTAAATGTTGAAATATTTGTTGAAATTTAAACGGAAGAAGATTTCCTTATCTTTTTCCTTCTTTTTTACTTAAAGAAATGAAATGAAAAATGAAAAGTGAAAGAAAAGAGATTTTCTTCCATTTTAATATAAATGAGGACCGAAACGAACAATTGTCAATTATTTTCGTTTTCATTCTTTTTTTTTTTTTTCCTTTGTGAATAAGAAATTCAATGGTTCCATTCGTATTATTGACGAAAAGGAAACAAAAAGAAACAAGAAGTAAATAGAAGGAATGAAATGAATGTTAAAAATTACATTTTTGAAAATTTATATAAATAGGCCAAAAAATTCGAATTTGATCAACATCGCCCATACAACAAATCATTTAGGAATTTTTCGTAAAGTATTATATTTATTATAACAATGATAATAATACGTTAAAGTTAAATGATTTGTGAAAAATTAAAATACAACTATAAATTGAATTGGCACAAAAAAAAAAAATCGAAATATTTCCATCAATTTGAATCATTATCCATTTTTCGTTTTTGATCTTTTATTAATTTGAAAATTTGCAAATTTTTGTTAAATGAATTGAATTTCTTCCTTAAGTATCTATTCTTTTTGTAAAAGATTTACTAGCAAATTGAAAAAAGAAATCCAAAAAAAGAAACCATAATAGTTACGCATTTCATCAAGCCAATATAATGAATGTTAAGGTTGGCATGGAAGTTCGGATGAGATTTTAAATAGCGAGAGCTAAAGATTCTGAATAGTGAAAACAAGGATTCTGAGTAGTAAAAAGAAGGATTTTGAACAGCAAAAAGAGAGAATCTGAAAATTTCATTTTTTTTTTTTCTCTTTCTGTATTCAACTTAGAAGAACATTACAACAACTTGATCATATTATTTATCATTTAGTGTTACAATTTTGAAAGATAATTATGGCATATAAATCACAGTGGAATTTAAAAGAAGTTAAACAATGTGGGTTTGATGATAAAAAAAGTAAGAAAAAAGTAGTTCCCCATAAAATAAACAAATTTATCAGAATATGTCGAAAATGCCACAAGAGTATGTAGCAAATAATAGTACTATCATATATGATATATTACACTAAACTTTTCAGTCAGACAAGATTAATTTTTAATACGTAATAATTTGTTAAATATTGATTAAATAAAATTCAAAATAAAATGAAAGGAAAAATGATAAAGTTAAAATCGTAAACATTAAATGGATGATATTTTTGATGTAAATTTTAACATTACAGCAAAAATCGTCGATCATTTAAAGGTAAATAAACTATAGTAATAGTTTGTCAACTAATATGCAATGAATGTATTAAATTTATATATGCATTAGAATTCATTTATAAGTTTCTGATTTGACCAAACATTACTTTATTTGAACTTTTTGACAGCACAATTAAGTATCGAAGTATCAAATTAATTTTGTTGAAAAAAAAAAAAAAAAGTATGTGAAATATTTGTAGAATTTTTTTTTTTTCACATAAAATCGTAAATAATGATAAATTATTCAATGCATATATACTTATGTATGTGCACTTATTACGTATGTTCACGTGTTGCAGAATAAATAATTCTTGCATGTTCACATGTTAGTGTATATGCATTTCTCTTATTTACGTATAATTATTCTTAAAGCATTTGTAGTTTTTCAGCAATAACAGAAATGTTGTCTCAATTTGCTAAAATTGAAATGTAATTTTCAATTGTTGAAATTATTTTTTTACTTCTCTTTCTGTCAAAAATATTGCCGATTATTAAAAAATGTTAAAACTATTAATAATTATTAATTAATTGTAAACATCAGTACTATTATCATAATATAATTGGAAAATACAAATTTATATATATATATATATATATATATATATATATGTCATAAAAAAATTCCAAATAAAGCCTATTCTTGATATATTGAAATGACAACAAACATATATTATTGATCCAAGAAATGATCCATCATTATAAAATATATTTTTACCCTATCATATTTTATCAATAAGCAATTTATCATGCTTCAAAATGGGAATTAAGCAAGATGACATTTTGAAAGCACAACTCGAATAATGCAAAAATTCATATCTAAAATTAACATGGGAGAGTTATATTTACATGAGATACGAGCAATTTAGAATGAATTTCTATTCATGTTTATATTTCATTTAACTTATTCATTATTTAATCCAGCATTAGCTTAATGTAAATTCCGACAATACTTATCATTTCAGCAAACAAAGTTCACCGCATTTATACTTGATTTTCACTTCCGAAAAATAAATTAATTGTTAGCGTGAAGAAAAAAAAAATGAAGATAAACTGAATAAAATTTGCTGCATTATATTTTTAGTATTTAGTAATGATCTATGATAATGATCGAACATATCACAGCATATTTTGTTACTGATAACAACCGAACATACCAGTATGTATAGTCATCAGAATTTTAATGATAAATTTGGTAAGTCTGAGCCCAGAAACTTTGGAAGATACATTTTCCAC
This sequence comes from Dipetalonema caudispina, assembly GCA_013365325.1. Taxonomy (NCBI): domain Eukaryota; kingdom Metazoa; phylum Nematoda; class Chromadorea; order Rhabditida; family Onchocercidae; genus Dipetalonema; species Dipetalonema caudispina. Next base: position 28,801 of record JABVXV010000197.1, read on the forward strand.
CTTTATTCACACGGTGAATTGTTAAACAAGATTTTCATTCAGGCAATATCTATCACCAGCTAGCACATTGCTTTTTAGAAATATTAGATAATTTCGTTCCGATAATTTGTCGACAAACATGTATTGTTTTAAATTTAACACAATTCATACACTACATATCTTCTGTTGAATGCCGCCTTCTATGTTTGACTTAAAACTGTGCTTCCGAAAGAAACTAATTAACAAAAGAATAATAAAACATTGAAACAATATGAAGTATAAACCGCTCCATATAATATTCTCGCCTAGATAACACCATACCTTGATAAGGTTTAAGTTTTACTTAGAATAACGACTTACTTGAATTTAAATTTTAAAATGATCAAAGGTAAATTGTCAGAAAAAACTGAAATAACTTTACCATAAGTAAGTAGAAACTTTCTTTGGTATTCAATACTTACAATCAACTTAATAAATATCACAAGGTCAAGATCAAAATTAATCATTTAGCTTATTCTATTTCATGTTTACGTTTATAACACGATCCACTGTAGACCACCACAACAAGTATTTTCAGAATAAGTCGACTGTTCAAACTTTCTACTTCAATCATACCGTAAAATTTACTGATATTAGTTCTTCTGTTATTCAATAAAATTATTATTCAAACGTTTGTCTGTGGAACACGATCAAACAGGATTTCTCTTCCTCAACCAAACTAGCTAACAAATACCTCTTTTACAACATAAATCGTCAGATACAAAGATCATAGATTAGATACAGTTTTGGGATTGTTTACTGAGAATGGTGAAGCAAAAATCAACTGGTTTCTTGTTTGTTCTCCGGACCGAAATAAGAATATCGTTCGATTTCTTTTCGTAACGGTTCATAATAACCCCAATCGTATTTTGCCTTTTTTGGAAATAATATTTCTGGTAAACCACGCGCTCTCATTCCTTCTGTTTCCTTCCAATTTTTATAATCCTGTTCGGTATCAAGGATATTTGTTATGATACAAAATGGAATTGATATCAAACCAGCAAGCCTATAATAATAAACTACTTATATTACTTACTTCCAGTTGTGTCCATTATAAGTTAATCTTCTTGGATTATCTTCATGAATAAACTATCCTGAAAATATTATAATGAATTATTGCGTTCATCAAAAGATAATAGGATTAATTATGGTTTAGAAAATTTCTGAAACTTTCTTAAGCAATTCAAAACTTCAATTTCCTGTTTCTTTCATGAAAATGTTCAACACTTACATGCCAAGTCGTGGATTTCCTGTAATACCGTAGAAGAACAGATTTGACAGGGTAAAGCTAACTACTGTTGACACAACTGTGGTTGGAAATCCCGGATCAGCTTGAAGTTTTTCCTGAACAATATATATATGTAGCATTTATGGATGATACAAGAATTCAAATTTTGATGTACTTTCATTTGCAAATATTATCCAATTAAATCGGTGATACTGTTAGTAAAAAAAAAAAAAAAGAAAACAAAAACGGGAAAGGGAGAAATAAGGCACAATTTTTTAAGATTGGAGAAAACGGTCATGCAACGGATTTGACGGCACCTGTCAAACTACTATTTCATCTATTCCATTATACGGTATTCTTTCCTCTTTTTTCCTTAATTTTTTGGAATAAATAATTCTATAATGAAAGTCTTCAAGTCCTAAAGTTATAAAGTTTAACCTTCAAGCTAATTTTACGTAGAGGTTGAACTTCATCGAGAGACTCATCTTCTGCAGACATCCTTAAAAATATTTTCTACAACATCTTCATCACAAAAATAACAATCTGAAAAAGACGAAATCTGAAAATCCTACAAAAACCTAATGTTCATCATTGTGAACAGCATCAAATGAAGCATAATGTATATCACTCTGTATTTAATATATCTTCTTTAAACTTTTTTTCGTTTTTTGTTCGTCAAAAAAGTAGCTATTAGAAATTTGATAGAATATTTCCCTTCCAGAAAATATTAAATTTCAAAAGTAACAATAGATCATGCTGCTATAAATGTTTGATTAAATACACGCACTTTCGTTCGCTATTTGGACAAAATTTAGATAGATTTAAATATCACACCATTTCAGATAAATAACACTCTTGTATCAAAATTTCAGTTGACGGAAAAAAAAAAATCTTGCTTTTGCAGTAAAAATGTATTATACAGAATTTATTACTTCAAAAATACAACCAAATCGTAAACATTTCTTCCAAATATTACCGTGACCTATACCTATGTAGGATATACCACATACATTTTCTAAACGTATTTAAGAAAACATATGTGGTATATCCACTTTTACGTTTCTAAATACTATATTGATACAATCTCATTCCTACTGTAAAAGCATCTATAATGTTAGTACATTTTCGTATTGTTAACGAATTATCGATAACCGTTCTAAACTAATACAAATTCTTTATTTAATTAATGAAAGAGAAAAGGGAAATACATCATTCAATTAAAACAAACATACAATCTCTTGTTTCCGAATAATAGTAAAACGTATCAATTTGATGATATTTTCCATGGAAATAACGCATTATCCCTTGATTAACTAAATTCTTTCATACAAGAGCTGGAATTAGAGAAAATTTTCATCAAGACGGATGGTAAATGAAAAATTCCAAAATATGATTAGGATAGAAGGCTAACAGAGGTATATTCTTGTGGAAACAAGTATTTTGCTCATTTTTGGACAGCATCTTACTATCACCGAAATCTAGAAAAAAAAATAAACAATCAATAAACAGGCAAATTATCACATAAAAATTATATATTAGAAATAATGTAAAATGCAAAATCGTTCCCTAGTTTAGCAACCAGATACTGTTTAAATTTCGAAATTGCAACTACAATGAAGGAGCTTTGTATTTAGCTGATCGGATTAAGACAATAGCTTGAAGTATATTCAGATCGTAAAACGAATAATCAACACATTATGCATTATCTCAATCCGAGAAGGAGGGAAATTACAAAATAAAAAATGTAATTTTTTAAATGTGTGGAAGAAAAAGGTAATTTTTCTTAACTGCAACTATACCAGAGATAGCTTTTCGTGAAAATTAAAAACTTTATTGAAGGACAGTAAGTAGTAAGGTTTTGTAAGAAATAGGGTGCAAGATTACATTCCCTTCTTCCCCTCCTCAAAAAGAAGCAAAGCTAGGCCAACATACTATTGCAGGCCTGGATAACACAGGAAACAAGAATTGCAAGCAAAAGGCGGTTTAACCGATTGGAAATTAATCTAAATTTCTGTGTGATACCATCACGTAGAAATAAAAAGAGCGGAAAAAACTAAATCGTTATTTTTTCCTCTGAATAAAAAATGAATTTTTCACAGACAGTGGAAATGTTCAAGGAAAGTTCAAGGAAATTTCGCATTAAAGAAGAAAAAACAATTGTGAAATAAAACTAAAACAGAGTTAGCAAGGAAGAAATTTCTGAGCCTTAGAAATTTCTGAGTCTAGTAAAAGGATTTGAAGATTATGTTTATGGCAAAAACAATCACTGATGAAATAATTTAATGAGTGAGAAAATTCCAAAACGAGAAATCGCTACTGCACTAAAATCTAAATGAACAGACAAACAGCGAAAACATATGTGATAACAGGCACCAAGTGCAAAAGACATGAAGCAAAACGATGGAATCAAGCAAAAACTAAATGCCAAAGAAAATTTCAAAATAAATATCTCCTCAAATGCGATCCAGGTAATAATTTTTTTGATTTCTTTTGAAAATGTTTTGAAATTTCTAAGTTTAAGCGTCTAGGAAAAGTCAAACACAGTGTCAGCCATATATTATATCTTTAATTCTTGAGATTTTGATGATCAAATTAAAAAAAGAGCACATGGAATAAATCAGTGGGGAAAGGATCCGCTTGATCGTTATAGAAAATGATCATTACTTTCCTTTTTGAAATTATATGGAAACAGACAAATCTGTTCCTTAATTTGCAAGCATTTCTTTTTTCCTTCTATTACCATATGAAAATAAGGATAAAAGAAGAAAAAGGCACTCTCTGCTAGCTCCTATACAAAAATGAAATTCAGAAAAGAAAGAAGAGCTTCTCATTAATCAATCAAAGAAAAATCAAAATCCTTGAAGAGCATCTGATCAGCATCAGTAATGGGTCGTTTGTCCTTTGCTGATGAAAAACGTGGTGTTTCTTTCGTGAATTCTTCATCAAAATTACTGACATCCTCCAGATTCTTCTGAAAATAGTTTTTTTGAAAGGAAATTCAGAAAAGTAAACTGATATTCTCAACCATAAGAACTATCTAATCAAGTCAATTAGAAACAAAGTATCGCTCATAAAATGTTTAGGAAAGCAAAAATTGAGAAAAAAAAACCAACGTACGATTTGTGGAACAAATTTCGGTTTGATTTCTTTGTTCAACAGCTTATCCCAATCCCAATTCACATGCTGCAAATAATCAAAATGCAATTTTCTGTAAAAAAATGTTCTTGACATTACTGAAACATAAGGCATATACGCAAATTATTAAGGGTAGCAAATACGAATAATGAGGTTCAAGATGTGATGTTAAGTTTTACAGCATATTTCAACACCTTACACATACTTTAAAGAGTTTATAGAGCAAAATCACATATCATAAATAATGTCTGCTCCACTTGGGACAGTGAAACAACAAAAATTACTTTCTTTTTGCAATGTACAAGCAAAAAAAAACCAGCAAAGTAGTCGTCGGAAAAAAAAAACTTTAGAAATTAACTGGAACATATTTTGGTTTGATGCTAAGCCTGGTTACATCGTTATATTGTAAGAAAATTTCAGCTGTAACCTTGAAAAATCGTTGTTGCTTCACATCGAGGGCATCATTCTGTCCAGAACCTAATCGTTTTTCAGGATTCTTCCGCATAAGCTGAAATAAAACAAAACTTTATAGTATATTCATCATCTTCTCTTTTGATGCATTCGTCATATTTGAAGCACGACGAATTAATATCAGAATCTAACACTTCGCAGTATTATCACACGTATCTTTGAAGATAAAGACAAATAAAAAACGACGGTCGGGTTATTGACGGAAATTAGGAAAGTCGAATTACAAGCTTAAATTCGATACTTGATTCAAAATTTAATGACACTAGTATTATGTTCTTAATCTTCAGCATTATAACTATGAAATGCACATATTTTTCCTTGGATTATATTCGCTAACACGAGTCTGCGTATTACGAATCATGAAATTTTAAGAAGGTAAGAAAAACTTACTCTTCTCATGATTGAAATACTTTCAATAGAAAGGAAACGTGGATAGCGGACATCATCATTTACAATGGAATCAAATATCTCTTCCTCATCTTCACCGGAAAACGGTGGCTGTAATTATGCATATATTTATGATTAGCAATAAAATTTCTTTTAAATTGATATGGAAAAACATCTACTTTTTTCTAATTTTAAAACTTTTGGAATGAGTTCCTTCGTTTATATGTTGCAAATTGCCGGGATAAATGTTTACAATTATCGAAAATAAATAGTAGATCAACTTACCTCACCCACCAACATTTCGAAAATTAATACGCCAAGCCCCCACCAATCAATTGCACGAGTATAACTATTCTCAGTTAACACCTAAATGACGGAAAAGCTTTTTAGACAACGTTTGAATTGAATAGCATATTTTGTTTGCATACAAGAATTTATTAACTTTTTCAGACCGATTAGCTGCGGTCATAGTATGCATGCAGACCTGACGTAGTCGGGTGATATGTTATACTGGATAATATAGGAAAAAAAAAAAAATGATACAGAAAAAAGTGACGGTACAGTAATAATCAGAAGCAACATCGAGCAATCCCACATTTACAAAAGATAATTTCTTTAAACTCGCTTATCATAGCGAGCAGACCTCAGGAGCAAGAAATTCCGGAGTACCGCAAAACGTCGAAGTCCTATCAGTTGGCCCCATACCTTCCTTACACAAACCAAAATCAGCTAATTTCACATAACCTTCTCGATCCAGCAACAAATTATCCAATTTGAGATCCCTAGAAAAAAACTCATGCGAATTTAGGCTTATATTCTTTGTACGGGATCTTTTTTAATTTATTTCATATACATTCTTTTAAGATAACTTCACTTTCCACACTTTTCCTAAACAGTTATTTCAAGTTATGACCAACAAATGAATTGTGCTGATTTCAGTAAAATTAAGACAAAAATTTTTTTATGATTCGAACTATTCTTACCTATAAATGATGTTATTAGCATGCAGGAATTCAAGTCCTAGCAAAACACAGGCTGCATAAAAACAGCTTCGTTCTTCGGTGAAAATATCATCATGTATATGTCGCATTAGATCACCACCCATAGAGTATTCCATAACAAAGAAAACATGTTCTTTTGATTGTATACAAGCAAAAAGATTCACAAGAAAAGGATGACGACGAGATGTTGCAATCTGAAATGAAGAGAGCAATGCTCACAAGCTAAATCACAAAAAATAATAATTTCCAAAATATTACTAACACTTCGTAAAATTGTTTCAGAAATGACTTGCTTTTATTGACCTAGAATTGCAATTTCACTCCATGAGTATCAGTAAAGCCTTAAGCCACCTAAATCACATCAATAAGAGATCCTACTGAAATGATTGTAACACTAAAAAAATCAGATTCGAAACGATAATGCATGCCTCGAAAATCCTTTTCTCAACCATCAGTGATTCCACTTCATCACGACCAAGCACGTCACCCTTTTTCAGCACTTTCAGCGCATAATATTCACCATTTCCTTTATACTTAGCAAGGATAACCTATAAAATAATTCAAATTTTTCAAATTAAAATGATTCTTTCAGTTTATGAGACGAAAGGGAAAAAAGCAGAAAGTTACAAAGTTGGAAGAAGCAGGATTTATTGCTTCCAAAAGATAATTAATTATTGCTACAAGAGTAACAGAAAATACTTTTCTTTAAGAAGCTCAGATTGAGTGTCACTTTCTGTGAATCAGTGAACCCATGCGATGGCTATCTTCTATTCCTGCCCTTACTCACAGCCATTCTTGTCTCCCATTTTCTCTCCTTTCAAATATTACAAAGATCATGCACGAATTACTATAATTATGATAAAACCGCATTCTGTAAATGAAAACAAACTTTTCCAAAGTGCCCTCTTCCTAAAACGGAAATGAGCTGAAATTTGTCGATTGTAAGACTGGATGTAGGTGAAGTGATTCGTGATGTTTTTTTATGTGTTAGAGGTGGCGGTTTGGATGCTGGCAAAGGTGGCGGAGATTCGTTGTGAGATGATGAAACTTGAGTTTTCGGAGATGGTCGAGATGGTATTGCTGGTGACATCTAAAAATAGTTCTTTTCTTTAATGAATTCCGACCAATTTTGAATTTCGAGTAGTAACTCTGATCGTTTATTCATTGGATGTAGGCCTGAGCAGAACACACAGAGTTTGCCCGTCAAAAGTCTTACAATTTTCCTAATCCTTTTGAGCCTTACAAAGTATAGCAGACACTGTGTATTTAATTACCAGATATTTGAGCTGAATGCTTGATTAGTACATATTAAGAATCGATGAGATGAAAGGAAAGAAAAAGAGGAAAGAAAGCCAACACCTTTGGTTGTTCATGGAGTCGTTGGTTTTGCTTTGGCTTCGATATTTCTAAAATGTCTCCAAAACGCACGGAATTAGGAAGAGGAGGAGGAAGTGTTGGGCGCATATGACTATTTTCTGGTGCAAAAAGTCCCGAAGCTGACGAAATTAGAGGTCGATCTGCAGTCAGACGTGATGGTAGTGTGTGAGCAGTTTTTGACACAGATGGTAAAGGAGCTATAAGTAAAAAATTCTTAGTATTAACTAGAAATAATTATTGTCGATTTATTTCAGATGCATATTCAATTTAAAATTTTTGACTTAAAACTTGCTATCTTCAAGATAGTCAATACATCTGTTAAGATTATAAACGAAAGTATTTCCAAGATTTCATCTAAATAAAAGGAAGATCATAGAAATAATATATTTCTTTGTGAATTAACAAAATTCAAGTAAAAAAGTTCTTTCACTGTAAATAAAAAACAAAAACAGTTACCAGTAGTAGTAGTATTAGTGGTAACAGCGGTATATAAACCACCGTATGTCGGGCTTAAAATTGGCTCGATATTTTCATTCGACTGTGAACCTCCGAATTGCTTCATTAGGCGGCTCCATGCGGCAACACCAAGCTGCTTCTTCGCACTCGCTATTTCTTTCCTTTCTGAAAGATGAAAAAATAATAAATCATTTTTTAAATATGATGTACTCCACCACCTTCCACTGCAATCCATTCACCTATAAAACACTCGACTAATAATGGAAAGGGAAATAGGATGATAAATAACGTCAAAATACGATGAAAATCTTTGGAAGGTTTAGTAGGTCAGGAAATTTTACATTAGTTTGGCCACCCAATTTAACTGCTCAAACTACCAGCAACGTTGCTAAATTAAAGAATGTAAAAAATGTGCTAGCAGTCGGAATTCTGAGTCACTTCGTAACTATTAGGAAGTGTAATCACTGAAATTTACATAAATTTGTCTGGATGTACAAGACTGTACCACCGTGGAAATGTGCCAAATCTTCATTTCGAATGACGTGCAATTTGAAAATACACTCGTATAAGCTTAAGAAAGGAAAAAAGGAACATTATCGATAAAAATTTAAGAGCCTCTAAAATACCTTTCACTTTGAAAATGCGCTTCTGCCGTTCAAGCTTAGGCTTCCTACTAACAACTGGATTCAAATACTTGAACTGAAATGCAAAAATTATTCCCTGGAAACAAGATAAACTGCAAATATAAACCGAATGGAAGATTAAATTAAAATTAAAAACTAGAATGTGAATTCTAACACTTCTTTATATAATGCTTTATTCATTCCGTCCTTTGTATTACCTGATACAATAAAATTGAGCATGACAATACCTAAAGAATGATTTCATAAAACAGAAAAGAAAAAAGAAACTGGTTGATACAAAAACCTCAGCAAACAGATCTCCTTGGGGTTCAAGGTTCAGTACCATGCCAGCTCGTTCCGCCGGCTCTACAATATCGCCTAATTTGACAACCGTAAATGCACAAATTGAGCGCCAATCACGATATCGAATTTCAATTTCTAGCTCTTTTGACTGAAAATGCATCAATATCAAATAGAGAATTTTTAATAAGATAGCTGATTTAGCGATCTACGGTAGAAACATCGTTAAAAGTTCCTAAGAATTAGAAAAAAATCTCGTTCTAATTCCCACTTTCTAACTCTTATTTCAAATCTTTTATTGCACATTTTATGATCAAGTTTCGAATATTCAAATTTTAGCCACTCCAGAAACTAACAAACCCTATCTAAATCGATACTAAAATGTTGATCCCATGCTTGCTGTGAAACTGGTCGTGAATCGGTACTAGCCACTTCACGACTGTCTAGTAAAACTGTTGCCGTAACTTCATCATTTGGCGAAAGCTTTGCTGTTGAACTAAAATATAATTTAAACTGTTCATTCGTATAGTTTTAATTTGCTCGATATTAAAATAAAACATATGGAGCGTTTTGTAAAAAGGTAAAAAATTAGTTTCGGTTTGGAAACAATGCTTTGAGGTTCAACAGAAGTGTTACCGATATTATAAGAAACGAGCAAACGAATCATTGAATGAATACGTAATATATTTGAAAAATCTATACTCGCTCTGAGAACTCTTAACTACGTTTAACCAGTCGGTCAATTCCATTTTAACAACTAATCAGTTTTTAAAGGCGACAATTCTCTTGCAGCATTCTTTTCTGTGATTTTTACAGTGCAAAACAAACTCATTTAACGATCTGGAATAAATATTCACTGTAAAATTTCACTCCTCTGCAAAAAAATGACAAACGACAAATAATGTTCTAATAATATGAAAAAGTTAATTAAGGATCTCATCATTAGTATTCTCCGGAACTTTTATAACATGAATTGGCAAACGATGGAAAGTAAAAGTTTAATCAGATGCAATGATTACTTCTGTTAAATAACATAGATAAGCTGCACTGATTGTTAGGTGTTAGCAACTTTTTTATCGAGGTACGAATTCAAATTTTAAGGTTGGAAATATCCCATGGATTTATGCACATAAGATCCATTGGATACCTGAGGAGTGTTATGAATAAACGAAAGCAAAATAGCATGTTTATTATATGGGTAAAATTGTCCTATTGATGGAAACGTAAAGACGCATCGGACAAGATAATTTCAACCAATAGCTGTGGTGCTTGGATATCACTCGGCAGTACAGATGTCCTTATATTAGGTTTAGTGAGATGATTAACAAAAATAATCATAATATCTACAACGATAATTTGAAGGATTAATCTGTCAGCTATTGTAAACGTTTTAAATAAAAAATTGACGATATAACACATGAAAGTTAAAAAAGTGAAAAAAAAAATGAAAAATGGTGAGAAAAACGTACAACGCATCGGTAGTTGAGGCGGACGAGGAACACCAAACTGATGACGATCTTGTCCTAAAACATACCGAAAAAAAAGTGTGCTTGCAATAGAGGACTATACGAGAAAGTTAGTAAATTCTGCACACAAACTCAATTAATCATGGAAAAGAAAAAGGAAAAAACTGACATTCTTAAACAAAAACAAAATGATAATCAAAAAATGATGAAATGGATAACTGGAGAAGCCAGTAATAACTTAAAATAAAAACATCTGGCGCCATTTTTTGCATAAGAAGTTGCAGTACTCAGTAATAGAACCATCCGCTTACTGACCCATGGAAATCCTAACAAAATTATATGAAGAAATTTTGGCTTTTTTTTCCATGAAGAAATTTTTTTTTGGAATTTTTGGCGATAACGTATCGTCTTCCTTCTTCTTAGAATTTTTCTTTTCACTTTCCTTTCACGATAAGCTAACATTATAAACAGACGCCTCCCGTTAAGAGATACCTCATTTTAACTGACTTTTTCCGCATACTATTAAAAAGCAAAGATTCGTTTCGATGTGTTTTTATGCGATTTGTAAATAATATTACTAAGTTAACCTATGTAAACTTGATGAACAAACATTAAAGCAAGAAAAATGAATACCAACTCATTGAATTATTTTTAAGAAAGCAATGTAAAGCTCAATTTTCTGAATTTTTTAATATTTTTTATAATTTTTATTCAAATCTCATTTCCTCAAGGTTTTTCAGTCGATTATAGATTTGTACTCATAACGCTAGTATTTCTGACAATATATCCATAAGACATACAGAAAACTTAGCTGAAATCAATCGAGAAAAATGAACTTTGTTGCTGATGCAAAGTTTGAGAAATGCAAAACAAAAAAAACTTGCAAAAAGATGATTCACCAACAAGTGCATGAAATATTATTTTTATTGGAAAATTTGCCATGTATGATACAACATCGATCTTCTCCTTTATTCCCTTTCATAAGCAACCGACTGCGTTAGTAGATGATAGATTAAACATCATGGTTTAATAGCTAATAAAGTACGCCACAAATTTCAACTATTAAAGTGAAAAAGAAACTCTGAGCTTCTCATATCCAATTCTGCAGTATTTCAAACAGAGAAGTTATGACTGTTGAATATTACTTCAGTCTTTTCAAAAAGAAACAGAGAGAAGAAAACCACAGCATACCTTGATGCTCTTGGGCCACTTCCACGTGTGCCACGTGTTCTCTGCGTAAAACCAGACAGACCATCACCACCAATTGCTACTACTGATGAAACTTCAGCTCGCGGTAATCGACGAGGTATGTCGACCATTAGATTTTGACAACCAATTAACCTAAAAATTAATCGCAATTATAAAAACGAAAATATTTAAAAGGAAAAATTCACTAACTTTCTCCCTTTTTCTTTTAGTCAACGACAATAAATGGTTTAATTGATTGTTCCTCACTAAAACTATCCATTACCTCAGTTTTTCCCCTTTCTACTACTCCTACCATTTCCCCATCTAGAAATAAAAAAAGAAAGGAAGTTATAAATTATGATTATCCTAATCATGACTTTTACCTCACTTCCAGGCGTCCACTGACAGCTAATGATGGCAGTGCACAAAGCCGTTTCAATGAAAGCGCTAGACGTGGTAGACTCGCGGATTTTGAATCATCCTGCAAAAGAATAACTGATACGTCATATAGATGAGAACTAGCACGTCGATTAATATGCGAATAGCTTTAGCGTTTCCAGCTGGCTTAAATTCCTGCAGTGCTTGAATGATAAATTATAAACTGAATGATTTATACAGCAATCTTAGACATTCTGTATCTAACATGAAGAGCTAAAGACATATCAGACATGATCAAGATAGCAGTCTCATAATATGAACTGTTTTAAAGACTTATTTAAATTTATCCACTATTCAGAATTTACGAAAGTATGAAAATTAATATCTATGCAAAAGCAAGTGCATACTAACTTTCACAGATTATGAAACAGGAATACGCAACCAAAAATAATTATACAAGCATAATGGAATTTAATTTCATTCTCTAAAAATGTCATGTAAAGGATGAATTTGCAATTTACACACAATACATGACTAAAATTATTTGCAAAAAAAAATCTATTGTATTCGAGAGCTGAAGTAGGAAAAATATATTATTATAGGAGAAAATAAACTAGTCCCTGCGGAAGGAGTGAAACCAAACCTGTAAAGGACTTCCAGGAGCAGAGCTCGGTGGACTGAATGTTCCATCACGATGATAATGATGACCCGTGAGAGGTAAACGTTCCGATTCCAAAATGGCATCACGAATTTCATTTTTTTTCGGTGAATCGTTTGGTAATCGAGCACTGAAGGAAGTAAAAAGGCTTTTCTAATAAAATATGGAAAAAATAATTTCGCACTTGAAATTAAATTTGTTACTGATATAAAAACTCAGTCGACTAATCATCACTATTTGATGAAATTACTATATCCTGTAATAAAATGTAATTATGTCCTGTAATATGTCAAATCTTCAAATTTCAGCTCAGCGACAGAATACCAAGAAGAAAAGCAACAGAATGTTTTTATATATTACAAAAAGATGAAATTTCTGAGAATCGAGTAAATCAACTGTCGAGTTACCTGTACTTGGCTAAAGCTAATCGTATAAGGTCAAGTTTTTCCTCGGACTGCATCTGATTATCGAATGCTTGTGAAAGACTTTTCCCATCACTCTTTCTTTGACTGCTCAGTATTCTGAATAAAAATTAGTTTATAAAATATAAAGAAACATTAACCTTCCTTCTGAATTCCCAAAGAGCGATGAATTATTAGTTCTTTCTTTTTAAATCTACCTGATCATATTCCGAGCTCCTTCAGCAATTGCAGCTTCTTTACGAAGCCTAAATAGAAGATCATCAACGATCATTTCTGTCTTTGTTAGTAACGTTTTACCTGAAGAAAAAGACAAACTATCATCAAGTTATGACAACTTCTAAGTTCATTAATAATCTTCCTTCCATGATGCTAATAGCCTCAACATCTCCCTCCTTTTTACCACCTAAGTAAATGTTTCTCTCAAGTTAATCAGCAAGAATGTTCTTTCTTAATTGCGTTTGCAACCGTAAATGAGAAAATTGGAAGAGGAAAAGGAAACAAAGAGAAAGAAAACTTCATAACAACAGTAGGAGATCGATGTTGTTTTCATGTAGGGAAAGACATATTTCTAAATATGTAGTGAAAGATAAAAATTTATGGAACTGTTTCAGTGTGTTACATACCAGATAAGCCAGCATCAACTTGCTCCTGTCGTTGCATTTTTTCGATTTGCATTCGAAGCAGTGCAATTTTTGCTTTCGAATCGAACAACATACTCTTTGATTCCTCTTGTAATTTACGATTTGTTTGACCAATAGCAAGGAAACGTTCAAGACCATCTTTCACTTTCATCTCTTTGTCCAGCTCTTTCTATAATTACAAAATATTTAACTGTATTTAGCGAAGAAAAAATAACTGGTACTTCTCTTTTTCAACAGCTGCCTGAACATTATTTCGTAGTGCTCCGGCAGTCATTCTTAAGTAAATAATTTATCTTGCCACGTTAAAAAAGTTTACAATACTCCGATCATTTTAACACATTTGCTTTGTTGCTATCGATGCATGCTAACAATTGATATGCCCACTCTGATACCTGACACGGATATCCAATCAAGCACTCAAAAAAAGCCACTCTTTAAACTATTGTAGTTTAATTCCTAAGATCTTACTTCGGAATCAATGCAGAAAATGATAATTTGAGGCATCGGTATTGTTATGACTAAAGATGATTATCATAGTTTTCCCTCACTTTTTACTTACTACAGACGATGATAGCGGATGAACTGCTAATTTACTGAAAGTTGACAGAAAAATGACCTGTAAGCTAGCAAGCCGGCTATTTGTCACAGTTTCCGTATTTTCGGTACTTAGTTCGAGACCAGCACCATCAGACGCACCATCTGCGGTTAAAGCATCTTCTGAAGGCGAATTTGGCATACCATTTATATCATCGCCATCATCTATAATGGTGAAAAATTTAAATATTGAGTATGTAAATATGCATAAAACAATGGATAATTAATTTCTGGAAATCTTGCCAGCAGAAGATATTATACTCACCTCACTAAAACCTATAATTTATACCTTATATTTCTGCTTGACCATACTACATCCACAATTCTAAAATCTTTCTTCAACGAATACTATAAACTATTATTCTTTATATTGTACGATCAGCTTACGATCACACGATCTCTCCACTTACGGTATATTTGTTAAACCACTTAGCCTATCCTTTGTGAGTAATAGAAAAGTTTCTCAGCAATTTGCAAAGTACATCAGAACTTCACTTCCACAAAAGAATTCATGTGTGAATTGATAAATTAGTCCTTAAAATTACATTGCTCCTCAATATCCTTGATGGCAACAGAGGCTTTGAATAACTTAAGCAAAATAATCTCCTCGAGCAATTTCCGAATCATAAGCATTGAAAATTTTCAGCAGACCTTATTCTGACAGTATTTGTGAGTTTATTTCCAGTATATACATAAAATGCTTTTTTCCTCGTTTTATATGATTTAAGGCCAGAACTTTCAAATGTATTTAACAAACGCATGTGTGAATGCCTCTCCGTTTAAATTTCGACTTTTATCTCTTCTGAATGAAGTTCACCAACACAACTCCTTTCTCTCAGATTTTGTCTTTTCATTAAACTTTAAATGTTTCATATACTAGAAATGGAACCATATGTGTCAGCAAAAAAGAAGTAGGAAAAATGCTTGATATAAACACCTATATGCACATTCAGAACTACGGAACTAATCAGAAATCTCCACAAATCTACAAAATCCGAGATTTTAAATAACAGTAGTGATGTGATGTACTTTTTCTTCATTGATGTCTTCAGTTTTGAGTTAAATTTCCTACTTCATCTTTTCTTTTTTTTTTCTTTGAAGAAAAAGGGGAGACATTAAAATTGCATGGATTTTACGAGTTACTGTGAACTATAGTAGTATTTATTTGAAATTTGATAGCAATTAATTCATGTTGTCTTTCCTAGCAAAACAGACATGGAAGTAACAATCTGCAAGACTTTCTATTCCTCAAGGGAATCTAAACAAAACTTAATTGCTTGTCCTCTCCATTTTACATCTTTAAACTCATTGTATAATGAGTTAATAAAGCGGAAGGACGACGAAAGAAACTTACCAAATGCACCACTGTCATACATGTCCAGTGTTTGTAAATCATCTTTCATATCACTGATCTGATCACTCAAATCTCGAATTTCTTTCTTCAGAAAATCCGATTGCTTTCTTTCTTTCGTCACTTTCTACAAACATCAAGTAGAGAAAGAAATACAATCCTACACATTCTAGTATATATTTCACGAGCTTTCTACTTTTTCAGTTCCTAAGTTCTTGTTCAAAACCTAAAGGTTTTGACCAGGATGTAATAAGACGAATGAATACATAAAATGGAAAACAAGTAAAGAGAAATATCACTTTTATGAAATCATTATTATCAAAATGCTTTATTTGCAAAACGCTTCAGGTTTTGGAATCTGACAGTTTAGCTCAATCTAAGCCAAGTTTCTGGAAGATAATCAGATCAAACAGGATTAAAAATTTTACCAGGAGCAAATAAATCAACATTTAGTGTTAAGCTGAACAGCAAACTTTACTATGGCAATACTGAGAGTGTATAAACTACGGAAAGTTTGCATGTATAATACCCCTAACTCCAAACACTCAGTTCTTATGCTACATGACATGAATGGTATATGGTACCTCCTATACAAGATAGAGTACATGAAGGGGAAGAAATGACTGAAAAAAATTAACAATATTGTTTTAAGATGTTGTTTGAAACCTCTTTTTGTCATTTTTCAAGAGTACAAACAGCCAGCTGTGCGAGTAAATTCTCATTTCATGAATTTCGTCGCATACTATGAAATTATTTGATTGAATGGTTAAATGAAGTACTCAATTTGAACAATCAAAAGGTCTCAAAAATCAGATTCACCTGCATTTGTACGTAGCCTTGTTTAATACGCATTTGTTTGTTACATGAAATGCGTATCTTTTTCTTCAATTCAATGACATCTTTCTGCAGTGATTTTTGCTCACCAAAACTGAATGTATATTTATTGGCAAGAAGGGCAAGCTCTTCCGGCACTGATGTATCATTTGAGCTGCAAAACAGAAAACCATAACGCAGGAAGAAAGTTTCGACCCTATCATATGAAAACAAAAGAAAAGCAATGCAGTGCAAGATGTTAACAATGAATGGCGCTTTTAAAATTAAGAACGTTTCAATAAAATTGAAGTTTATAACAGGTTAATAGTAGGAAAAATTAACGCAGGAAGTTCACACCTGCATGGATCTCCCTCATTTGATTCCACAGGATGTTGCCATGATACTGGATCAGGATGAGCAACATCGGCCATAACGTAATGCTGATAGTCGAAATAGATCCAACAAAATGAAGAAATGGAAAAAGGAAAATATGAATGAATGAATGGATGGATGGATGGACTAGAAAGGAAGAAAGCACAAATTTGCACGATGCGAATGGAAGGAAAAAGGAACGTAGAATAGAGAGCGAAAAAATAAAAATACTTGAACCTAGTAATCAGAACAATACACGCTTTCAAATTTTGATCTTCTGAAGTAAATCAGTAAATATCCAGAAGTTAGGATGGTAGTAGCAATAGCAGCACTGGAACAAGATGGAAATCACCATCCACTCCCTTCCATGTGGTGCAATTTAGAACATCCACAAATCTATAGCGATGCAGCTTATGCTTTTCTGGAATGGAAAAGTCTGAAATGAATAGAAAACTACTTGAAACATTTCAGCTAGTCGAAATGACAAATCATCGAATGATGCTGCGCAACGAACGAAAGGGTGACGATAAGGGAAAAATTAAAAAAAAAAAAAAAATTGTCCGGTATACAAAATCACCTGGCAATGGCATGATTTCATATGTCGAACTTCGAACTTTGAACTGATAATGCCACTTCCGATAATTTTACTCATTTGTCTAACAATGAGGGTAATCGTACAGTTTTTACTAAGTACATCAATAAATGAACTATTATAATGATCGGAAATGGCTCAAGTTTCGCAATGCATCATTTGGCGGTAACAGTGCAACTGTGCACATCACCAGAGTCGAATGATATCCTGGAAGAAGCCCGCAATGTCAGCTGTCAAAATATATAAATACAGTAGTTTAGTCTCTCAGAGAAGAAGGATGAAGAAGGGCGAAGAAAACGAAACCGACGAAGGAGAAGACGGGAAGGTATGCAGAATTCAATAAGTCAAGGAATATATATATTTATATATATCATGTGATACTTAAAAGAGACCAAAAGATAAAGAAATGGAAAAAAGTAAAAAAACTGAAGCAATCTTAGTTCTTATTTAATTAAACATTTAATTATAAAATAAAATTACATGGCATAAAAATTAGTCTTATTCGATCAGAGTTAACTTTTAAAAGCCACCAGTCTCTCCTCGTGTTGTGAATTCAGAGGTGTAGATGTAATGTATGCATTTTGTGTATATGTGTGTGTGTGTGTGTGTATGTGTGTGTGTGTGTATGTGTGTGTGTGTATGTGTGTGTGTGTGTGTGTGTATGTGTGTGTGTATGGGTATGTGTAGGTGTGCATTTTTCCTCTTTCAATCAAAGTTACCGTTAAAAAAATGTTCGTTTTCTTCCTATCAATACATCGCCAATGCTTTCGAAACAACTTTTGAAATGAAAACATATTTTTCCCGATTAAACAAGAATTTTCAAATAGAAAAACGATGGGCTGTCGTAACCACTGCATTTTCCCTATGATATACATCAAACTGATCGATAATCGATATTTTCCACATTCATCTAGAAAATAATTAATATCGTTCTATAAGTAAAAAAGAAATGAACTGAGGAAACTATCTGTGATGGCAAAAAAAGTAACGGAATAAATATATCAATAACACATACAACTACATGAAATATGCAACAAGTAAAAAAGTTTGCCATAATGGTTTTAGTTGGTTATAAAAAAAAAAGCAACTTTAAAAATTAATAGCCAGACAAAAATGTACGAATGAGTAAAGAAATTATGTACACAACTAATTAGTAAAGAAAGCACAGTGGTCCCAATAACAACCAACTAATCATCTCTTCAACAAATTTTTCGTCTTATCTTTGCTTCATATCGCATCAACCAATCAATACATTGGTCGATTCATTAGACTTTTGAAAATTTTTCTAAAAGAAAAAAAGAGGAAGAAAAATGAAGCCGCCATTTGCAAAATGACAATCATCCATCCCATTCTCCACGCATCAATTCACCTATCAATGTGTCTTCTTACCCTTTTCTCTCTCTTTCTCAAAAAAAAAAAGGAGAAATTTACACACCCAGGATGAAGAAACAAAAAAATGAAGCTGAACCGATGAAAATATTCAGCATGAGATTTTGAAACTTCAATAAAATATTTGTTAAAATACAAAAAAACGAAAAATACAGTATCGCTCAGCAGCAAAGATGTTTGAGAGAAGGCTAAAGTAAATCATTTTTCAAAACAACTATTAATAAAAAAGTATCACCTGTCTGATCTGAACAGTGTTTACCTTTCATCTATTGTTCATACCATTTTTCTTACTGGTAACATAGCTGTCATGAGAAATATGAAAAAAGAAAAGAAAAATGGGCCGGTAAAAAAAACGAATAGTCGTGCGAATGAACTGAAAGGATTATCCTACAGTTCGACGGATTAAAATGTAAAATCGGTATGATACTAAGCTTAAATTTTTTCTCTAAAAGTATACTTCTTTCTTTTTGATCAAATAGAGCTCGTTACAGTTCGAAATTAAAATTATTGACTAAAATTAAACACTCAACAGAAGTGAATTCGTGCAATGACATCCACAGACTAGATGATTTTTGACGGTACAGCTCTGGCTATAAACCAATTTTATAATTTCGATGCTTATTAATAATTCGGAATGCTAACTGTAAAAAGAAATAGACGAATACAAATAATTAATAAGCTTCTCAGTAATGGTAACTGACAACTACTATCAACGATGCAACAAGAACACAAATGATAAATAAAGGATTCATCATCTTATTTCCTTTTCTGCAAATTTGAAAAAACTTCTTACCTCAATAATGAATATGTATTCCATCTTAAATACAAATCTCATACTTCATAATGAACACTTTACGACTATTATTACAACTTATTGAACACTTACATAAAAATTTGTTAGTAGAGTTTCCTCCATTCTTCCATCATAAACTTATTAGAAAGAGAATATTACACTGAATCGTTTTAAAATATATTTCTTGAAGACTAATTTCCTCTGAGAAAATAGAAAATAAATGAGGAAAACATTTTGCGTCATAAATTTATCCCTACTTTTTCATGTTGCCAAGGAAATTATGAATTGCACTAATGCAAAAAGCTCCCTTATGATCAGTAATTACACGTGGGAAATGGGTAATTCGATTCATCAGTCATTAAAACTTCTGCTTTAGTAATGCACAATTTCCTACTACCAATAGTAAACAATCTAGATAAATTAACCAAAATAAGCTAACACATGAAAAACCATAAAACTTCCCCTTATACGCGTCATCACAGAAAAGTAGACCAATAATCGACTAATTTGAGAGACGAATAAATCACAAGCACTACTCATACACAAACGCCTAAAGCTAAATATATGCAATCAGATAAAAGAAAACATGAAATTAAAACTTTTCGACTATTCGAAATCAATTATTACAACTGTTAAGATGCAAAAAATTTTCAAAAAACTATGTATCATTTTATCTACCAGCTTTTCATCACAAAAATATATCACGCATATATGGTTTTATATAAAAAACACAGAAAAAAGAAGGGGAAAAAAAAGATGAACTGTTTGATGTAAAACTCTACAAATATTAAAATTAATTATTAAAGATAATTATAATGTAAGAGGAAAGGAGGGAGAGAAAAAGTAAGAATAAATTTAATATGTAAAATAATAATAATAATAAGAAGATGATTACTTCTTATAACAAACATTCATAAACATTAAGTACTTAAATATATACATTACATATACACACACACATATATATATATATATGCGCACACATGCATACATCATTGCTTCAAGTAGAACGAGCGCTCTTTCCGAAATTTTTTAAATGATGTGGGAAAGTCTTCCAGCTAGCAACAATATATGTATGTGTACATTGATCCTATCAACACTTCTTGAAATTAAACTTAAAATACTTTTCCGTCAAGTTCACTACTTTTTTCTAAATGTCTACAATTCACTAATAGTATGATCAACAAATCGATTAAACAAAGCGGTTTTATTGACTACTGATATCTTGTAGTTTTCGTTTTTCTACGAGAAAGTCAACATTTACTACAGCATCTGATACAAAATGTTATAGTAATCGAATGATTCTTCTTGCTTTAACTGCATTTAAATATTTGTTGAAAGGAAAATATTAACAACGAATGTGTTGTAAATTTAAAATAATATATGAAGTCGTTGAAAAGTACATCTATTTTTTGCTTTAAATAAGTAAAATCATATCCTAGAACGATTACCTTTCCAGGACCGAAACCATTAAGCGATGATTTAAGGCTTGCAGCGCAGAGCTAAAGCCTAATAAATGAATAAACGAATAGCCTAACAAATGAATAGAAAAAAAAAAGGAAAAAAAGCAATTCAAAGTTTAACATGAGTAAATCTTTTATGCATTTAGAAAAAATAAAAAAAAAAAACAGGAATATTGATCATTTCCGAATTTTCTTGTTGACGATATAAAGATGTACATATCCTGATGAGAAGTAATTTAACTCGTTCAAAACCACTACTTATGAAATAAAGCAATACTTTAACGAGTTATTCTTAAAGTGAAGCATCGCAAATAATCGCAATACTACAGTGGGGCTACATGCTGCAGATAGAGATACGTAAATTAAATTATATATGGGGAGTACTTTTCGCGGCTGTGCAAAATGTCAGCATTATCAATGCATGGCATCTAAAATTATCAATTAGTAGTGGAAATTTGAACTCATGAATTGCATGCAATTAGAATTCAAGATCACAAGCGCAAACAACCAAACCCAACAACTACGCTAAAATTTGGCTAAGAAAAGAAAAGAAAAAAGAGGAAAAAAATCGAGGCATAATTGAATAAAAAAGAAGACTACCAATCAATTGGTAATTCCTTGAGAAAGTATACTGTGATCTTCGATCAAAATATAACTTAAATGTAATCTCACGTAATTTATTGGTACGAAAAAATTGCGACAATACATAAGTTTATAGCCGTAAAACCGACCAATGTTGAATCAAATTAACTCATCCAATAGAAGCTTATGATGATCCGAAACAACTGGTAAAACAAGCGAGAAATTAATCCATAACTGGAATCGTATCAAATCAGTGGTGTAATAGTATGATAATGTGTAAAATTAAATTCGAATGACAAAAAAGGAAAAAAAAAATCCAGTTTTGATCAGTTTTAATAAAAATAGTAATGAATTTATTTGAAGTCCAATATTCATGCCATTTCTTAGATAATAATGCTTAAATAAAACTAACAAAGAATGACATGGTATTAAAATTATGTACATTTAACGTATGATATGCTTTTACGTATGATACGCTTTTTAATCTATCCGTTATATAACGATATTATCGATACCTAACATCTAGTAATTGAATATAGTTTTATCAATAATGGTACCTGAAAATTTAAAGTACCACATCATGGTGGAATGGATGATGGTTTGAACAATGAGACAAAGTAAACATCGCAGAAAATGACACAAAATAATGATACGCGCAACAATTACTTGAAATATACTTTATTCACATGTTCATCGGTATATCCCAGAGAACAGATGTACATCTCTCGAATCAAACCCCCGCTTATCAAAACCCTCTCGAAAACCCAGTAGCGAAATAGTACCAATGTGAACGTATAATTTCGGAGTGTGCACGTGTAAAATTCGGACAAACAGTGTGCGAGTTATCGTCGATTTTTATGAAACATATCGCTGATGGGAATTATGATCGATGTTAGTGGTGAGTGGGTGGATGGATAGATGGATGGACTAAAGAGCCAAGCTTTATGGTGAATACTTGGCTGTTAGACTTCAGTTAACCGATCTGTGTCCAACAATTAGCATATCTTATAATACGGGAATGATCAAATAATAAATGATAATGTTTGATAAATAAAATGTTATATTTTGCATGATTTACTAATCAGATTATTTTTCCTCCAGAAATTCTTCTATTAAATCTTTCATGTTCAAAAATTTGCATAAATTACAAAAGTTTTCTATTTTTCACTTTTTTCTCCAACAATTAATAATATATATTACTATTGCATTTAATCTTTGAACTTCACTACCAAAATTTTAAGTTTGCTTTCATCCTAATTTTAATTTCTTGTTAAGTTGTTTACATTAAAAATTAATTATTGGTTGTATTGACGGAATAATAGGAGAATCGGATTGATGGTAATGGTATCATATTAACTACAAATAGTGTTAGAAGCATTTATTACAGAAATCTTATATGGATAATTCTTTTCCTCTTCTTGCTTTTCGTACAGAATGTTTTTTTGAAATTAAATATCAATATCAAATTTTGATAAAATGTTGATTTAAAATACCTATAATTGAAGTCTTGGATAGGATTTCAGACAATTGTTTGAATTTGAAGCAATTAACAAA
Source organism: Dipetalonema caudispina (assembly GCA_013365325.1). Lineage (NCBI taxonomy): Eukaryota > Metazoa > Nematoda > Chromadorea > Rhabditida > Onchocercidae > Dipetalonema > Dipetalonema caudispina. Next base: position 52,053 of record JABVXV010000197.1, read on the forward strand.
TAGAGCAGTTGAGACGGATAATCGTTCGCATATTTACGTTTGTTAATATTTATGTATGGTTGTCATGCAGCTTTTTTGATTTAAAAAAAATTTTCAATTCAGAAATTCCGATCATAATTTTAAAATTGAGTAAATTGTTAGTGGATAATAAAACTTGACAAATTTTAGTTTTTTGTTTTTTCTTCATTAATTTCATATATCACTTCTTATACATGTATGATAATGTATTAAAATAGTGTGTGTAATAAGTTCGATTTTGAGGCTGTTTTTTTTTTCTTTAATTTTAATTCCTTCTTTTCTTAAGATAGAAGGATTAATTATTTTTTTTTTTTTCTCTATATGCTATTGAAATTCATCCCGAACAAAAATTCCAATATTAATTTCACGTTTGCAATGATTTCATTTTCGAATTTCATCACAAAAGAAATAAATTTTCAAACGACACCTATGAAAAAATGCATTTCAGTTTTGAGATTTCGTCTAATTTCAATAATAATCTATGGAAATGAAAATGATACAAATATCAAAGCATAAGAGTGAAAATTCAGTGTTGTTGCATGTTGATCAACGTAAATCCAATGGTATATCGAAATAGTGCCAAGCATCCATTGGCCTATTAAACTAAGCTAGCTGTTATTATTGTTGCTAGACATTTAATTCTGTTATTATTGTTGCTAGACATTTAATTCCTATCTTTTGTTAAATTCGGTGAAATTCATAACGACCAGGTTGCTTCAATTTCGTAACAAAACTCTTAAATTCAATTCTATACTTTTTCTTTTTTTGTCGTTCAATGAGTCATTTTGTAATTGAAATTTTAGCATGAGAAATGATGTAGGGAAAATTTGGAATGTAAGTTGATTGAATATTTTGAGATGACTAAAGAACGCTGTAAATTTCATCATAATATTTATGATCAAGTTTTATTATAATGAAAGTAAAAATATTAAATTAACATTTTATCACATTAGATCATTCATAATTTGATAAGATATAGAAGAAAGCTTTCCGGAAATGTATAACAAGAGAATATAAAAAATGGTGATATTTTAATTTTTGTATTGTTTTAGGTTGCAAAGACGGTAGACGGTTGGTTTATTTAATTCCTTCGTAAAAAAAAAACAAAATTAATAATCGCAAAATCTGGACTGTTTGTATTCTCTTTTGCTTTTTTTTTTTTTTTTTTTTTTTTTTAAATTCTTGCAGAATTCAAACATCTAGATGAATAAACAATCTTTACACCAATTTCGATTTGACATCCAAATTAAAATTTTGTAAAGATAGTTTATCTGTAGTAAACTGTGACATATGTCAATGTTAGACAGTAAACGGATAACTTATTTATTCGATTTTTTTTTTTTAAAACAATAAAAATAAAAAAAGTAGAAAAAATAAACGTGAAATGTTGGCTGTTTGTGTCCTTTCTTTTTTTTTTTTTTTTTCAAATTAAACATCCCAGATTAAAATGTTGTAAAAATTATTTATTTATCTGAATTGAACTTTGATATATGTTGGAATCATGAAATAATTTTAGGTAAATTATCTATCTAGTCGGTATTCAGCATAGAAGAAATAATTTGAATCCAGTAGCAAGTGGCTTATAAATAGCAGTTAAACAGCTATTATGCAAAATTTATTGTCCAGTAATAATATTTAAATGCGACGGCAAGTATTAATTGAGTTCTCATTTATCTATTTTGAATAATTAATTGTAAAAGAAAAATTAGCTGAGTGATGAAAGTTTAATACAATAGCATATGTTAGTTATGATCATAATCAAAATTGAAAAATAATATCGAATGTTTACTAAATGATTTCCAGCAAAAAAAAGGAACAAGGTAAAAATATTGAATATGATAATAATAAGGAATAAAAAATAATTGTTTATATCTTATCATTACCAATTAAATGATGAAATTTTCAAATAAAACTTTAAGTTAAAAAAGGAATAAAAAATCTTCCTATTACAATCCGGAAGAAATCCGCAATTTTTTTGAATTATTAAAGAATATATTTGTGTTTCATATTTGTTAATTCAAAATTGCGATTATCAGGTAAATAATAATAATAATAATAATTGAATGCTGTACTAGTAATAAATACCTGTGATATTTTAATAAAATTTATTTAATAATAAAAATATTAACTGTTTACAATCGAAATAATTTATTTTAAATAGTTCACAATATTTTTCCATCATAGCAAAGTTTGAAATTTTTTTCTTTTTTATGATAAATGCTTCAAATACTATTTGTAATTAATATGATATGACTATTATCAATTCGATTTCCTTATCATTTCATCGACACAGCCAATAATTAATTTTCAATGCCAAACAACTAACAATATAAATTAAAATTGGACCGTATGCGAATTTTAATTCTTATAGTTGAAGTTCAAAGATCAAGTGTATTGTTAATTGTTAGAAAAAAAAAAATGAAAAATAGAAAATTTTTGTGATTATGTAAATTTTTAAAAATTAAATATTCGACCAAAGAATTTCTGCAGGCAAAATATGATACTTTATTTATCAAACATTATTATTTATTATCCGATCATTTTCATATTATCAGGTATACCCATTTATTAAGCACAATTGTCTACATTTGAAAATTTAGTCAAAAGAAATGTTTCCTTTTTTTTTAACTTCGTTAAACTTTTTAATAAAAATGATAAAAGATTATCTAATTAGTAATTAGTAAAATGTACTAGTAACAGAATTTACCAATCATTTTCTTGGAATAAATTATAATTGGATAGCATTTCATTATTGGTAGAGAAAAAAAAATCTCTAATATATTATCCGACGAAAAAGCAATCTTTTTTTTTTTTTTTTTAATAATAAACAATTTGATATCTTTTGTCTAATTAAAAAAAAAAAAAAAAGAAGAAAAAGTATGAATAATTTTGTTTTTTTCATTAAAAGTTTATAATTTATAAAATTTAATAATTTCAAATATATTTCATCAGTAATTTCCAGTAATGGTATTTTTGGTACCATTGATCATTTTACAAATAGAATGTGCTAGTCAAAAAAAGCAAACATATGAAATAACAAATTCAATGCGTAGCACTGCGCAACAACCAGTGATGCAAATATCACCATCACCAACAATTCCGGTTTATGCTAAGGATACACCACCAGCTGTACCATCATATCAGGATGCACAAGCACCAATTGCTACCATACCTGTTGAAACATCACCATCCGCAGAATTAAAAATTAATACCAAAGTAATCATTATCATTTTCTAATTCACATAATTCATATTTTAATTTTTCTTTTTTTTTTTTCTTTTGGTTAACATTTTTTTTTTTTTTTTTTTTTTTTTTTTAAAGGATAATGTTGAATTTATGATTATAAAAATTTTGATTGGAAAATTCATATTACAGTAATGTATAAGGTTACATTATAAAGATAAGATAATTATTACGTAAATGTAGTATTTCAAAATTAAGATATTGTAACGGACAAAAGTGGAATTAAAAGTAGCAGTAGTTTAGGAGAAACGAAAATAGAATCCAGAAATAGAATTAGAGAAAAAAAAATGAATGAATGAATTATGAAGTATATGAAAGTTAGAAATTGATTGTAATCAGATAAGTAAGGAAAAAATTGTCATTTATAGGATCAATTTTTACCGCAATCTCAATGTTTTTTTTTCTGAAATTAAAATTAATTTTCTTCTATGCTTTCTTTCTTTCGAATGAATATGAAAAATATGAGCAATATCATATATAAACTGAAATGACTGATTATTATTCTATTATATTTTCTGTTTGCTAATTTCATCGATCTTTTTATTCATTTCCAATAATCTATTAATTATCATTTAAATTTCTATCATTTCCAATCTATTCCTGCTTGAAAATAATCAATATTGATGTCTTCCATTTGAAATCCTTGAATTTATTTATCACTTTATTTCAAATTCCATTTTTGTAACTTTAGAAAAATACCTCAAAAGGGAGTATAGAACCTGAAGGATCACAAGAAAAGGAAAAAGATGCTGCTATTACAAATGGAAAAGGAGGAGGAGAAGGAGGAGAAGGAAGAGGAGGAGAAGGAGGAGGAGGAAGAGGAGGAGGTCATAATATTGGTGTTGGTGTTGATGAAAAAAGAGGAAAAGGAGATGATGAATTCGATGAATGTCCCGATTTGACACCTGATATCCTTAAAAATATCGTTATTGATAGCTGTTAAGATGATAAGAAGGAATTATTTTAGGCTTTTGCATTATGTAATTTATCCATTTCACAGATATATATATATATATATGAGAATGAATAATTGTTACTCGTATCTAACATATTTTTATAGATATATTAAATCGCTGTCCATTTTATTGAAGTAAAATTTCGAACCTCTTTAAATAGAAGCAATAACATAATCTACTCATTTTTTCATAATTAATTCTCTTGAGCTTTACTTTTTTTTTTTTTTCTTTTTGTTGCTTTAATTTTATAAATTTCACACATTTACTGACCAAATAATTAATTTGGACATATTTATCTGACTATTTTCTTATTCCCATAATAAGTATACTTTAAAAGATGGTAAAAATTGAGAACTATATGTGACGAAAACCTTACTCCTACGGCTATATAACCAATTAATTAGCTGGCAGGAATTTATCCAATTTCACTTCAAATTATCTTTACCCTTTACAAAACTTTCCATGCTTACAGTTCGATAATCGCTTAGGAAATTTTACAACTATTTTGCTAATCATTTCGAAATATTCACAATTTCCAGGTTTAAAAACGAAAAAATTGTAAGAAAAAATACTTCTCGATCGAGAACAAAAAATCTTTCAAGTGATCCACGATATGACATGCTTATCAGATGTGACACTAAGTATTCTACTGCACTCGTTCAAGGAATTTCTTGTTTTGCCGATGTAAAGGAAAGAAAAATTATATATGCCAAATAATAATACATCTATATCATCCGACAGATAAACTTTGAGTATCGAAGGCAATTCAATAGTAGAAACCGTCCAGTATTCAATTTCATGATAACAGAAAAAAAAAAAAAGTGGAATTTCAAAAGTTTCATACTCATCAATCATAAAATGATAAAACGTATGTATGTGTCTTTATGGAAATGTTTTTGCTCACAAAATCCATTTCATTTATACACATAATAAGACGAGAGACGGAAAGCTTTTCACTTCGCAATTTCAAATTTCAAACAAAAGAGAAACAACGAATAATAGTATATAAGATGATGATGAAATGACAAATGAGAATAATTTGCATATTTCACAATAGGAAAGAAATGCAGCTCTCCGTTGAAGGAGAAAATTTATTTTTTCCCGTTATGCTTTGAAATGACAGTGGTTCGAAAATCCAATGAATTTACAACTAACTACATTTGAAGAATCAGCTAACAGTACTAATAAGATCTATAGGTATGTAACATATTACAGTAAAATTCGTTTTTTGCTTCAAAGAAAAAAAAACAAGGAGTATGTTAATATAATTATATGGTTCTTTCTATTTTATAAAAATCGTGGATTCAACGAGCATTAAAAGCTCATTAAATCGAAAATAAAACATAATTCTACCACAGTTCTACGTCAGGAGAAATCAATTTCACAGAAACTTCCCTTTCTCTGCAAAAAATCGCAGATGCTTATGGATACATTTAAGCATAAAATACACCATTTTGTACTAAGGGTACTTACACTGAATAGCGACGAAATAATAGCAACTGATGACAGCTAGTAGGATCATGACCATAAGTATAATCATAGAAATTGTGAAAAATTAAGAAAAATTCAAAGGATATCCAAAAAAAGAAAATCTTACATAAGCTAGAAAAGAAGCAACAAGAAGCGGTAGAACAGTAATATTAAAAGGAGCAGCAACAACAGTGTGGTAGAAGTAGAAGCAGCAAACATAGTATAATAGTATTAGTAAACTAATACTATTAATATTTATTACCTGTCAATTTTTAAAAATTAAAATTTACAGCAGTTTTCTCATTACCACACCAGAAGAATTCATTCAGTCAAAAAAGCATGTATAAATTAAAATTCGACAAAAAGGAAGTCCAGTGAGAAAGATGACGGGAAAGAAAAAGAAAAGTGAAAATAATACAAACACATAAATTTATATAAAAAAGGATTTTATGATTACGAGGCGAAAAATTCTGCGCAAAAAATCCATGGTGAATAATAATGAAATTAACCATGAAAACGAAAAAAAGAAGCATAAAATTAGAAAATACAATAACCACTGACAGTTTCCTGAGCAGCAATGACCGCAGCAGCAACAACAAATTCATTCGCAAAAGATGATCCACAAATACTTCGAAAGCCTCAGGAATGCATGCTTTCCTTAAACGACTGTACACAGCTGGTGCTAACTGACCGCTCATTCAATCTTGTAAATAAGTTTATTGTTCAGAAAATATAGAAAGAAATATATGACTCAGTTGGGAAGTTGCAATAAGAAAAAACTTTCGAATCACAATCAAACAATGGTGAAATTCTCTCAAAAACATATCATCAGTCCTATTCAATTCGATTTAACATAAAAAAGAAAAAAAAGAAGAAAGAAAAAGAAAAAAAGATCTAGGTGATACTTTGTTCATGCAATAAATATAACTTCTCATATAACGACCAAATTTACTGGAGCAATAACTTTTACACCGTTCCTACTTAGCTAACATTTATTCATATGGTGGTGGTACATCCTCCATTTCAACACCCGTTGACGTGGATTCAACTGAAGAATCATCTTCTGGACGATTTGCCCTAGTGGTTAGTGAAATTTGCCAAGAATGCGGTGCACCTACTGACGAAACCGGTTGTTGAACACGTGGATATCTGTAAAGCGTGGTCAAAATTTCAAAAGTAAACAACTATCCAACGAATCTTTCTCGAATTGTGATCATGTAATTAAATTTTCAGCAAAAATGCTAGTAGGAAAAGAAAAAGAAGAAAATGAAATCTTACTGTTGTGAAGCTAAGTTAGCTGAATCGTGTTCTGAATACGGTGGCGGAGGTGGTAGACCGACATTAGCTAAAAGCCTTTCGCTGAATGACATGGATGTGCCCAGATTTAAAGCTTCATCAGAAGTTCCTTCAAAAATTTTTGGTGCAAATCACAATAAACTGGCATTACATTTTACTCAAGCCAAATATGTCCGTACTTCATATCACAACAGTTACATATGCTGCATCATTAAAAGGTTTAATATTTGACGGAACTATATTTTGAGTAACGTTTAGACAAACCTGTTTTCAAGGACAGCTTGGACTCTATCGGAAACGCAATATTTTTCGGTGAATCAACTGTTGACGATGTTTCAGCTCTATCACAATCTGCTGAAGACTGTTCGGTTGATCGTGAACGTTCTCCGAAAGCACACGATAGGCGTCTCTCATTCGAAACCCCTGGGACGTTTCTCGACATATCCTGAAGATTTTCTGCTTTAAAACTGTACATCGGTTGCAATGGATGAAAGTAGCAATTGAGAAATATAAATTAAGAAATTATAGCAAGGAATATACTACTGTATCACTTGCCAAAAACTACAAAAGAGACTTACACTTCACGAAAAAGGAAGCAATATCTTGGAGAACTTAAACTTTATGAATAAGCATAACTCGACTCTTTCATCTACTGAAAGTTGTAATGCACTAATAAGTTTTGTAAAAACAAAATAATGTTTGGATTTTTGCAATTCTTCTTTTAAATAAATTATACTCACTCCAAAAAATGTATTCCTAGCAGAATTATCGCCATCGCTCGAAGAACTACCGCCGTTTGAAACAACCGAGGATGGAGAACTCAGTTTCGACAGGAAATCTTGAAATTTTTCATACATTTCAATAAAACTATCCATTCCTTCAATCTCACCCGATTTATCCAAGTCATCACGGCGACTGTCGTAATCATAAATATCCGATTTAGCTGACTGAAAATAATCTGAATTTATGGAGTAAAGACTAACTTAACAGACTTCCTGACAAAGTTACCGGTCCTTCTAGGTTTTTCAGCTACTCAAAAATCGATATTGCAATAGGTCACTGTTGTCTATCTCTGAAGTTGTGAATTAATAACAATGAAGATCATCGTTCACACGTTCTTCGTAATGTTGACTTCAATCGACGAGCTTAGTTTTAAAAGAAGAGTAGGTAGTACTTTGCTCATACAATAAATGAACCAGACACCTTAACAATTTTAGCATTTCTGTCCAGTACCACTGAAGATATGAATATTTTTAGAGTTTTAAATTCATAGGAAATAGTCCTATAGACAAAATTTTTGGCTTACATTGGTAGAAAGTTGCAATTTAAACCAATCCTTCATTTTGTACAAATTGCTGCGAGCTTGTTCAGTTTCCGCAAGAATCTTAATTATGGAATAAATGAAATTTGCTAAAGAGAATGAAAGTTTATAAATAAAGCTTACAAAAATAATGATGGTAAGGACAAATCAAACGGAAATCCTCTACACTTAATATCGCCATACTTTGCGACCCTTTCAGTAATAGAAGAAGTTGCAAAACCGTAAGCTAAATTGTACTAAAACTTTTATAGCAGAACAAAGAATTGCACCGTGATTTGCAAAAGAGTAACCTTAACAATCTCTTCATTATCTGAAGCAATATCGATTAACGTTCGTAACAAATGATATGCTTTCCATGAGTAGATATCCCTCTGACCGAACATTATTGCAATAAAGCCTTTGTACTTCTGAGGGCCATTTTCTGAAAAAAGATGAAAATCCGAGTCATAAGATTGAATGATAACTGAAGTTGATGTGATCGAATTAAATTACTGTTAATTAAATTTGGAACCAAACTGGAACACTTGAAATCAAATTTGGGCAAGACTACCTAATCAAGTAAAGATTTTTCCATTCCTGAACATTGTCAAAAGTTCTGCTTTGAATAAAAGTTTAAATCCTTACATATATTTTTTCTCTAATATTGTTCGCCACATCAATATCTTAACTATCACTTTGGATTTACACCGCTAATATGAACAAAAGTTCTATTGATCAGTGGGATAATTTCTCAATCAGTAGAGCAAAAAAGGTGATGCGTTTTAAAAGAACTCTTACATGAGAGTCAGTATCCGGTTTATTTTTCTCCTTCAAAAATTTTTTAACTGAAATCAATTTAGTGGAGGAAAATCTGGCCGCTCACTTAAATGATTAGGATACCATCATCGGCTAAAATTATGACCCTGCGTAAGACAAAAATTTGATCAGCCACCGGTTTGTGTATACGCTCTACTGAATATTTCAGTTTCTGATTTTTAAACTTACTTAAGTCACAAGAAATCCTGAAAAGTCCATGAAAACGCAACTTACCAAAACCTAAAAGTACCAAACGCTGCCTTTCCCTTCGTACTGAGTCATTAATTTCAAGAATGTTTTCAATGATTATTGTCGCGCTTTTCACTTCGTTCGGTGTAAACAGACACTTAAAAATGAAATGATTTAGCGAAGAATTACAAATAAACTGAGAATACAATTAGGTTATGGGCAAAATTATGGTATAAATTGAATCAAAAGACTTTGCGCTGGAATCCTTATTTCATAATTTTATTCCCTATGCCCCATGCAGTCTAGTAAAATAAAGTGTAAAAATCTTGTTCTATTCAGAACAGCGAAGAAGACGTATCACTGTTCCTATGCAATATTAAGAATCTAACAGATTGTTTTATTCATAATGTCTCAAGGGAACGACAGCTTTTACTGTATTGCATTGTCTGTGTTTAACGTGTTCTTAAAAAAAAGCAGCTTAAGTGAGTTCATCATTTGGCCAAGTAAAAAATCTGTCTCTCAATTTCATTAGATCAGTAAAAAGAGGGAAAATTTCTCAACGCCCCTATCATAAGAACTCTTGCCTTTTTCTGATATATTTGTAAGACTGAAAGTTACTACTTGAAGTTGCACCAATTATGTACCTCAAATGAAAAATGATAGAGAAGAATCTTCGTAAAGTGAAGATTTTCCCAGCATAAATACAATATCGTATCCAATGCAACTGCGCGATCAGTAGGCAATTCGATCAACTGCTTCAGCAGCCTAAAGCTTGCCACATGTTTAGGTCTAGTACCATGTCGTAAATTGAAATTTAATTCCATGTTTCCAATGGAAACGTTATCTGATAACATTTTGCCTATCAGCAATGTAAAAACATCAGCAATCAGCTAATTGTTTGTATTTTTACTCCAATCGTAAATATGTTACAAATACGGTATGTAAGAAATTAAAGCAAATTAAAAAGCCTACTGCAAAACAAAGTACCTATTAACAAAAAGCGGTTCATCCATCCACTGAGCAACTTCTTGCGGTGCTCGAGTAAGACCACCGGTTGTAATAGCATATGGGTTCAAATTCGCGTTCTGCAAAAAAAGTGAAAATTATTTTTATATAATGACTTATTTGACAGTATATTACGTAATTTTAAAAACAAATAGGGAAGCTCGAAGTTAGCTTGTTATAACATAAATAAGCTTATGCTTTAATTTATTTCTCACCTCGCCTTGCCATTCGAATTTGCAAGTCCTGAGCAGTAATGAAATAACTTCATACAGTTTTGAACTATCTTGATAAATCACTTTGATATGGTAATCATCTCGTGAAATAAGCACCAATAATGCATGCAAGGCACCTTTTCGTACTAGTTGCCTTTTCTGAAATGATTTTTCCTTAAAGTAAGCAATAAAGTGCTCACTGAGATCTTATAAAAAGCCACTGAAGCGTAGAACTGTTAATAGCTAAGCAGCACCAATTAGGATACATTTCCGGAATATTTGAGAAAAGTGAGAGCACGGGAACGGAAAAGACAAAATACAAAGATGGATACCTGCTCCAAACCTGACTGAGCATAAAGATTAAACAAAGCTATATATTGGGTAGGATGAGCGCTGAATTCCGTGAAGTAGTTGCGAGGGATGATAAGTAACAAAGTGATAAACATATCAGATATCGTATCACCCGCTTTATAAACAGCATCAATTTTGAAATCAGGGCAATCTCCTGCAACTGAAACGTTAGGAAAATTAATAATTACGTTTCTTAAATGCTGCCTAAATAATCATGAGAAAAATTCCTTGATTAAAAAAAATTTTTTTGTTTCAATTCGTATAAAAGATATACCAGAAGTTACTGTCCTCAAACTATGAATTCAATGACATCAGCGATATACTTGAAATACCAACAATTTAAAGTGTTTTTTTCTAAAGAAAATTCCCACCCAGTGTTTGAAACTTACTCATATACGGCTGAATAACGTCAGGATAATCATGTGCCGCTGCATTCAAAAGTGTTACAAATATATTTGTGAAAAAGTATCGCACCTGAAATTAAACATAAAAGCAAAATAATGTTGTCACACATTTTGAAAAACAAATCTTTAATTGTGTATTCGACAAACAGAACTATCTGCTTAATTTAGCTAAGTCTGAGGCCGAAAACAAAACCTGCAATCAATGCAATCACTTGTTATGTCACGTTACAATATGTCATCAAAATTGAATGCTTTTTAGAATTAACATTGAAAAAATTTTTGTTCTCACGGCACCATTACATCACATGAGCAATACTTCAGATTCGGTAAAAACTTTTATATTTTCTCCGCAATTTTCAAATTTCCAATTATCGAGAATTTGAAACACTTACATCAGTCGAAGGTGCGGTAAGAAGATATAAAACAACCATTTTAGATTGAAACATAATATTACAAATGAACCATCCACGAGAAGATTTTGAAGATGTAAACAATATTTCGTAAGTTTTCTGCCATTCTGTTACGTTACCAGAACTGCAATTTAACTTTTTAGTTCTAGGAAAAGTAAAGGAGAGATGAAATAAATATGCAGCAATGAATAAAATTTTTGTCAAATTCACATGCGAAGAAGAAAACGTGAAGAACACAAATAAAATGTATGAAGCAGATAAATGATTTGGCATTTTTCTGCTGATAGTTAAACCTCTCACCGTAACGTTTTCTTTGCTCGCAGACCAGTAGAAAATAAAAATTTGCTCAGCAGTTTTGTCGTTAACAAATAGTAATCGCTGCAAAAATTAACGAATTAAGAATTACCTTTTGCAGCCCATTAGCTTCTATAAAAATGACATTAATCGAAAATTAGGATTTGGGATGCTGTAAAATATTCACAAACAAAATACTAGTTCATAATGCCTTACTCCTGAAGTTCGAGATTCATGCGACTAATCATTCGGACTGCTCGTGAGCATATATCCCGAATAAACTGAAAGTAATTCGGAGTGTACCTGAAAAATTGTTATATTGAAAGTCAAAAGTTTTAATTTTAAGGCTTCGATCTTAATTATCTTCTTATAAACTAAACATATTAATCGCTTTAGATACAAATTTTTATTCAGTCAAATCTTTCAATTCGAAAAAATAATTCATAGACTAAAAATTTATATCTAAGCATTAAAATTCTTCAACTTACTGCGAACGTTCATGCATAGCACAAGTGTTCTTGCCCCGAACCAAAGCTTCTAATTTTGGAGGCATCTGTCGGATACGAGTGCCTGAAACATATGTGTATTCCATATTCATTTATACTGTATTTCGTGTATATATTTTATGTACTGTTATGTTTTTTTTTTTTTTTTTTTTTTATATGCTATATACGCAGAAGAATGTGTATTCCTTTATTCGAAATTCTGCTTGAAAAGAAAAGAGACATAATTTTTATTTTTTGTCATATATTATTATTTGTTGCTTTTATAAAGGTTAGTAGCAAAGAGGTACAGGTAGTAAGAGGGTATAAAAAGTAGTAAGAAGTTAAAACAGATAACTTTCGGTAACTTCATAACGATCCCAATCAACTATAAAACTTTATGAATCTTTATTCTCCCCACAAAATCTAAGCATTCGAGAAACGGTTATAACTTTAATATGATCCCTTATTTTGGATAAACTAGGCGAAAATGCAGAAGAGGAAACTTACTAATAGACATGGCACCTATTTTCTTATCCAAACTGAGCGGACTGTTGGAGGACGAATGTGATGGTTGCGTGGAAGAGCAAGAAGTCGTTAGTTCCGCTGATGATGATGTCACAGAAGCAACAGCTGTTGATGTCTATAAAAAGACTGCTTTAAATAAAAGTATTGTTCAAGCTGGATCCAATCTACAATTCCATACAGAAGATCACAGCGGTGAAGGAGTAATAACAGTTTGGGAGTAAAGATGTACAGCAGAATACGTAATTCGAACTACGAATAGGCACAGCCAGTGTTGAAAAGTCAAATTAGACAGTTCAAATCATCACAGCATGAATTGAAAGCTGACAAAACATAGTATGGATAGCCTTACCACAACCTTGTTACATTCCCGCACAGAACGGTGTAACCATTATATACACTCGAAAAAGCTGAACCGATTAAATAATCACCCTGCATTATTCGATTCATTTTAACAAAGCATTTCGACAAAACTTCGAAAATTTCAAAGCAGATAAATAATTTAGCAGAAATTTTAAATTTTGAAAAATTTACGAAAACCTTTTCGTAAATGAGTAAATAAGCATTCCACCAGCGCTTTTGTCGCTTTTTCTGATAATGGCTGCTGTTATTCTCAAACGCTTCCGCAATATACTCACCACCAAACCACATATTTTGCATTTCCTAAAAACATGTAAGAATTTAGAAAAATCAAGCATTTGTCAATTTTTTATGGGTCCAAAAAATCTGCGAACATCATCTGAGCTCATGTTCCATGATAATGTAGAGAGCAGCAAATCCTGGACAAATATTAATATCAATCACACTTCCGAATTAGGCCAGACTCCCCTTACTTCATGTAATTTGCTTATAAGAGTTGGAAAATTCGTAAAAGCAGAAAGGAACAGAGTTTAGGAATACAATATCCGCTAATTTAAGGACTCGAAATCTGGGAATTCAAATATCTAACTAAATAAATAAAAGGAAGCAGATTAATAATATAACAATTTAATAATAAGAAAATTCAAAGACACATTAATTTTAAAAAAATTTGTTTCAGTTCATATAAAATATAAAGTACCAGAAGTTATTGTCATAATTCAAGCTATGAATTCAATGACAACATCAGCGATACTCGAAATACCAACACTTTAAAGCATTTTCTTCCCACCGAAAATCCCTACCCAGTGTTTGAAACTTCTGCATATACGGCCGAATAACGTCAGGATAATTATGTGCTGCTGCATTCAAAAGTGTTACAAATATATTTATGAAAAAGTATCCGAACAGAGTATTCCTTTTCTCTCATTATTTCATCAAAATTCACCTCTTTGTTCAAATGCCATTCGGTTACGTCAACATCATCGAATTTGAACCAACGACCACCATCTTCTTCGGAACGAATGAATGAATAATAATGGCCACCATTAGCTTGTCCCGAATGTACAATCACTCCACGTAAGCAGTATTTCGTACTACTGAAACCACTCGCATTTAATTGAGTACAATTGCACTTCAGAATTACTTAGTAAACATTGTAAAATTAGGGACAACGAACTTATTATCATCCAGTTTAACTTCTGATGTGGACGTCCCAGCAGTACCACAAACACCGTTTGCTTCCGGTGATGCTCTTTCAGATGTGCCTGCAATTGTAATCAGATCCTGCTTAAGAACAAGAACAGATTTAAATAAAAATAAATCCCGATTGGAAAAGAAAGAAAAAAGCATGGGTGCAAGTCAGCTAAGTTAATTCCCTAACCCGTCTACATCGCTAAGATAACTCTTTTTTTTTCTACATATATTTTCTAATATCTCTAAAAAACCTAAAAAAATATTTTTAAGAAAATATTTAGAAAAAACACACCTCGACCGCTATCAGTTACTGACGAATGGGTCAACTCTTCTTTCGAAATTTCCCCTGTGAATATGCAAATTAATTCAGCAGAATTGTATTTGTGGGAAAATAAGTATGCTAACATCGAAAGTATGATGAAATAAACATTATTAGTGATGAAGATTTGAAGATTGTTAATGAAAATTTGAAATAACTAAGGCTGCAGAACTTTCAAAATAATAAGGCTGGGAGGAATAAGTAGTAACCATCAAGCCAGACGATGGCGTTAACATCTCCTGAATTCGTCTGTTACGTCGAGTTGATAGAAAAACTAAGTTTCGCGCCGAGTGAAAATATAACGAATCTCGCTCTGTCTCATGTAGCTATGAAAAAAATACCTTCAGCTTGAGCTAGTCCATGAACAGTAAATGGCATCATATCAAGATCAATCGGAAATTCGAAATAATCGTTGTACTTTTGTGGTGAATCACGTTCCCAATCAAAATCAAATCTTTTCAGTTGTATCGTCAAATATGGCGGTAATCTAGCAACACACAATCGTTTCACTGCAGTCACCTGTAAAACATGACCTATCAGCCTTAGATATCAAATAATTATGAATTAACAGGCGTAATCCCACGTTTCCATTTCGAATTCTCCAGGAGACGTAAAATGGTATTCTGGAAAAAACATGACGAATCATTTCTTTCTGTTCTTTTTTCTCGTTCATTTTCCATCGCAGAAAATTCGAAATCCCAAACGAAATTTTAAATTCTACAATTTAAAATGGAATGAAAAACCTACTTTCTTATTACATTCTTCACAGAGATATGCATTGTCGTTGTTCAACAAATCCCCTTTCACATATTCTTTGAGAGAATCAAGAAGGTTGTTGTGAGATCGCACATCAACTGAGATTGATGTAAATGGTTCTTCGCGTTGATATCTGGACATTTTTATCAAAAAAATCACACGTTGACACGAAAACAAAAAAAGAAAGAAAAAAAAAATTAAAAAAATGAATAAGAATAGAAAGTTTTTTTTGCTCAACTTCAATGAAAGTTGTTCAACAGTAATGCGAATGACAGCAAAATAACATAAGCAAAAGGGTGACCATGAATGTAAAAAGTATGATTGATGGTGTTGCAACAACATTTCTTTGAAAACATCAAAGGAGAAAATGAACGAGCATGCAATACCTATGTGGACAATCTTTGCAAATCTTCTGATCAGCAAACGTTCCACCAAATAAATTCTCACAGATAGGCGGTTCACCCAATTTCTTAAGACCCTCATCTATGGAGTCAAAAAGAGCGTTGTAAAATTCTAGAGCATCCTGTTGCTCCCGCACATTTACTGCTTGACCACAGAATCTAAAATGCAATTTTTTTAAAATTCAATTCAGTTTTTTTCATTCAAATGAAACCTGAAAATTCTTGAAAACGTAAACAATGACGCTTGACTAACCGGAAATGCTTCCAGAAGAATTTTGGAGAGTAGAACTGCATCTCAGAACCAAGTAAATGCGCAAAAATTGATTGCACTGCTTTCAAAATTGTTGTATGGTAGTGTTCCTCCGAAACACTGTACTCCTGAGAATAAAAAAATACTGAACTAAAGGTTAATTAGCAACAAAAACGTATTTCTTGGAACAAATATGAGCTTACATTTGCAACCATTTCTTCGACACTCATTTCATCCATAAAGTTAGCATTAATAACGGCGTTCCGTAATGGTTCAATCATGAATATCTAAAAGACAAACTTGTTTGACAACAGGATTAGTTTGGCGGACATATCACCACGGTATAATCATGCAACGAAATTGCTAGGATCAAGTTTAGTTAATAAAGTACTAACACATGAGACTCGTTAGAAGTAGTTTAAACCCTTAACAGCTCTTCACGTTCAAGAGGCTGATTTTTGGCTGCTTCCGATATGCAGTTATGATAACAATAGGAAAAACTCAACTTTTAGCTAATTTTTCTGCATAGGAATTAATCGAATAACCCGAAATTTTGCCAGCTCTTGAAAATGAGGATAAGATGAAACGCACCTGTTGGAACACAGAGTTCATGTAACAAGTAGCTCCACCATTTTTCAGTCCCACGTAACTGTTCGGTGAACGAATGGAATATCCGGGCATATATTCCCACTCAATATTCACAGTAGAAACTGGCTCTACAAATATACTTTTGAGATTAAAAAATAGGTGGCGGGACATGAGCCAATGTTCCAAATATATTCGCAAAACAGTGTCATTTAAACGGGTATAAACGGAAAGCTTTTGATTTTGTAAATCCTTCATTACTAACAGAAGCAAGCATACTCTCCAGAACCTAGGAATTTGTAACAAACGATGAAGAATGAAGCACCTGAGTAGAAAAGTTCAAGAAGACTTTCAACTATGCATTTGTAGTTCAGCGGTGTTGTGTCACAAAGCGCAACAACCAGACTGTATGCTGCTTTCGCACTTTCACTTGTACCACATACTGGAATGGAACGCGAAGCAAGTAGTGGACCCATTGTTTCTGAACGTGGCATAGTCTTATCCGACTCATCTATACCTGAAAAGTGTTGAGAACTTTTCAGAATATCAATAATCTTATAGGCAAGTTAACGGTTGCAAAGACATTACTATGAACTTCTTAATCGCGGACCATGCATCTCACCTGATCTCCAAAAGTTGCCATCCTTAATGTATAAATTAGCCTGACACTTCGCAAATAAAATGATTCCCTCATTTCAATTTTATTACCTCTTGAGATTGCTGAATGTGTCACTGAACGTTGTATGTGAATATCGCTATCGTTTTCTCTTTGCCGAATCAAATCAACATAAGTTCGTGAAGACGGCAAAATAAACTCGTCCAGCAACTGCTGTAAATCAAAACGAAAACTGAGTTGCATATGTCAAACGCAAAAATATGAATGAAATTAAAGGAATCACTTTACAAAGAATTTCATGAAAACATCGCAAGAAATACCTCAACAAGATGAAAGTTCCTAAATTATAACCCACATAAAGAATATTGATTTCCACCCTTCAAAGGATTACCTTGACAAGTTGCGTACCATTAGGTTCTGAACCAATCATAACTTTCTCTTCGTTTGTAAGAAATCTCAGTAAACTACGGCATACATCAAGCCGTCCAATCAGTGATTTATCATCAGGATAACTTTCCTGATTTGCAACAGTGTGCTGCTGAAATGTTTGGGATATAAAAAACATTTACGAAAAACATCCAAAAATTACGAATTATACCAATTGATCAGGAAATCGTAACCGCAATGCCTTAAGTGAAGCAGTATTCAACACAACTTATCTGACAGATCACTGTTTTTGTAAACTGCTGCAATACCAATAACACTCAATAGACATTGAAAAAAATTCAGAACTTTCAAAATTACCTTCGCACGATCCAACCAATCCAAGACCTTTTCTGTTCGCTGCATCACATTGTCAACGTAAATTTGATTATTTCTGCAGTGATCCAACAGGCTTAAAAAATTAATACACTTATTATTAGAACAAAAACGAAAACATCCTGCAACAATTGGATATAATAGGTTTAATATGAATTTTGCTGCTTGATCACAATTTCACCTGCACAATAAAACAAAAAATTCGACATTCTTCATTAGTTTTTCATCACTTTCTTCCAGCTTGTTGAAAAGTAATTGCAATAATGCTGATGCGAGCTGTCGCTCGGCCGAACCCGTACGACAAACCATTCGCCGAACTAAGGCTGAGAAATATCGCCGGATTGCACTGAAAATAACGGAAATTTTCCGGAAGCGACAAACGACCCTAAAATCGTTGCACATTTCAACTATCTGTAATTTTACCGAGTTCTCTGTGCAAAAAGTTGAATCGGATTAAAGGATTTTTCATCTGTCTACAATTACGACTTTTGCTACAAAACAATCAAATTCATTAAGAGAAATTCCTGAAACAACAAAACGTACGAGCTTTTGCAAAACAATAAATCAGATACGAGAAGATTCCATAGATGGATGATTCTGAGAACTTCTGACGTTGCATCGCCACTAACGACCTCAATCGCAAATGCATCCAACAAGCATTCCGTTGGTTCCTCCTGTATCAAAGTTTTAATTATTCATCATCACACTCCCACAATAAACTTTACACAATGAATTATTTATTCATGAAATATCAAATAAAGAACAAAAATAAAAAGACTTTCCTGACTGAACAATAAACTAACCCATCATTATGTTAGATAAAAATGCAAACTTTCACAAAATCAATTACCAGCATAAAAGCTGCAGATTGTGATTGCCGGATTGTTTCAGTAGATGAATCCTTCGCCAAACCACCTGTGATAGGACGTAACGGTATATTTCGTGAACCAACTGCCCATGCAAGTCGTAGAAGGCATTCAATCCGATTGTTGTCTGTGGTGAATAGTTGAAAAATTGTTTCAATAATTTCAGGATTAATTTCGATACGATTATTGAGATCACGTGCAACTACACAACAAAGCTGTAAAAGTAATGAGTAAAAGTTAATTTATCTGGAAAACTTTCCTTTTTCTTTTAACAATAAGTGTTTAATTTGATTCAGTAATACGCCACAACACTGTTATACAGAAAAATCCAATTTGCTGGCTGACTTTCGCTTCGCGAATTGTTTACTTTAGATACGCGGCGAACACAATTTCTAGGAGCTTGGAAACATATTATAGTATTTCGAACTATGATATTTCGTACTTCGAAATTATAACATTTTATAATTGTAAAGCCATTTCATATAAATACTGCTATTTCAAATGAATTGAGAACCTCTTTAAAAACTGTTTGTTCACGATCAATAACTCGATCAGTTTCAAAACAATCATTTCCATTCCCATCGGTGGTCCTTAGGTACTAAAAAAGACAGTGGTTATTTTGAGTACCTTTGAAACAGTGAGGAAAGGGTCATGGGTACTTGTTCTCATAAATAACGAAAATCACCATGACAGAGTAATCATAAACGTGAGCGGCAGTGTGAAAGAAATGAGAATATGCATACTTTGAGGCGTGCCGCCACGAAAAGAACAAATTTTGCTATATTTGCCAACCACCAAATAATTGCAGTGCAAGCGTATTCATCCCATCGACACAAAATCTGAGGATCACCCAGAAACGAAAATACTGCCAAACAGCTTGGCGATATAAGGAAAAGGATCTGAATTAAACATTTTTTAACGTTCAGAACTATAGATAAGTGTTCAAACTCAACCTGAGGCTCAAGTTCCAAATCAATAAGTTCGAGACCATGACCGCTATATCTAAATTAGAAAATCTAGACTATTAACAATGTTAGTTTTCGGATACAGAACACATGCATCCCAGAAGGAAAAAAAAGCAAACCTGAAATTCTGTAGCTTCGGTCATGAAATGCCCATTAGATGGCAAAAGTAAGGAATGTAAGACGCGCAAAAGATGTAAGACATGGTTAGATGATTCAGATGGCAACAGATCAAACAATCGTCCTGATTCCACCAATTCCCTTAGCATCGTTACTGACATCGTGTCTGGTGGTATTTGACTGAAAAATTTGCCAAGTCTAGCTAGGAAAATCAATAAAACGGGTAGAATGCAAAAAATCGCTTCAGAAGTATGAAAGAAGAAGATAGGCAAAACATACTTCAAAACATCGGTGGCCGACTTCCTCAAATAATTATTCCCATATGCATAACCGATGTCGGCTAAAGTATACAGGAATCGAACATGATCTGGATTTTCGGCTATAACAGCGCCCGGCAAAATACGCTCATTTTCTTCATTACTAGCTGATGTCCCTTCATTACTGAAACAGAACATTGCTTCTGAATCTATCTTTCAAAAGCTCCCATACAACTACCAAACTTTGTTCTGCTTAGGCATGCAATGCTTAAAATAAAAAAAGCGATAGAGTTAGTTTAAAAAGTTCGCGCAATAAATTATTCCGACTTCTAGCAAATAAAAAAATTTCAAGAAAAAAAAAAAAATTCAAACCAGCAAGTAAATGTTTGATCAGGGCTCGAATCAGTGCTAGCTAACCGATTATTCCATGTACATGGATGATTTTGAAAATGAACTATAATATGTGCAGTGGAATCAATTCCTAATTCATCAAGCGTCTTACGGCGATCAGAGGGGTGCAATACTCTCGTTTCTGGCGGATTAAGAGACTGAACGGTTAACTGTACGGGAACAAGCACTCCACCAATACTACAGCCATCTATATATCGTAATTGGTCATCAATCTGAAATTGGTCACCTCGAAAAACGAGAAAAAGTTCTTCTATTCATGATTATAATTCCGAAAAATTCCAAAAGAAAAATTTTTTTCATCCCTGCTACTACTTCCAATCATAGTGAATGCATCGCGAAAGCACTAAACTCATCTTCGGGCAAAATCAAACATCTATTGCTTTGATCCCATCTAAAACGACCTATTTGAGCAAACAAATAATTCCCAAAAAGAGGCTTAACGCTTTGGATGTTGAATTACCAAATGCTACATTGATTGTGATTTTTTTTTTCTTTAACGACTGAACGTCGTGGTATTTTTTCAATACGTTTAAAGCATCTGATAACAAATCTTTCTGTAGTTCAATGTCACTGTTCTTGAGTTATAAAAGAGATCAAAATTTGAAGAAAGTCCCACTTACAACTCTTGCAAATTTTGAAACTCAATGTACACTTTCATTTCAAAAAATTATTACAAACCTTGAGTTTCAGTGCTGAAAGTGGCATAGTGGAGTGAACCGGAATACCGTGATCTTCGTCTTGTACTATTGATGCTGGAGTACAGTTGTATTTAATTATTTGGGAATGAAAAGTTAAAAAAAATGAATCCCATAAAAACTGCAAAAAAACTCATACATTAAATGAATACAAAACTCACAGTTCGTATCGATGCCACTCGGCAGTTTCTCATCTAAATGATTTTAGCAGTTAAATTGATTTGACTAGTAATAATAGAAAACAAACTAAAAATTGCTTTTTAGGCAAATTTTCTATGCAGATCTTATATGTGTTCCACAGGTATTTTGAGGATCTTGTTAAAACAATTAGTCAAGTAATAGAGAGAAAATTCAATATCTGCATATCTTTATCTAAATATTGTTTGTTTTCATAATCGACTGCCTGTACATTCCCCGCATTACACTTTTTAGATGAGATTAGACTAAGCTGAGCACTGGAATAATTTAAAAACGTAACCGTAAGTTTGAAAACTTCACCATTGTATAGTATTCCGAAAATAAGTTTTTCAATATTACGAAATTCTTTTGAAAAAATACCTGGAAAAACGACAGGTAATACAAAGCATCGCCCTAAGCCCGCCTTACGGAGCGGCTGATGAGATCTTTCGGGCATGTAATAATCATCGTCAAATGCACAGATATAAGAATTGAGAGCCTGAAATTCCGGTAATATAAAAAATTGGCATGAAAATAATGTTTGTAATAGAATACTTCTATCGCCATGCTTCCGATACAGTGTTTTCAGCTACTAGTATGACATTAAGTAATACCGGAATTTTATAAAATTTCTCAGAAAAGCTTAACGCATATAAAAATCTTCCCCATATAGATTTTCTTTCAAAAATATGTTGTGAAAGTTGTTTGGATTAGGATTGGAAGTTGATTGAATTGCTGGCTGATTTCTGATGTGTATTGGTACAGAGAATCAAACCAGTAATTTATTCTGGTGATATATTATTTGACAGTAGAAATTAATTAGAATAATAGGCAAATTGAATTTGAGGCCTTTTGAAAGCCCCTATCTCTTTATTAAAAAATGTGCTGATCAGATCAAAAAGTTACCGTTAAAATTCTACCCATTCGATCAAGCATTTTCATTTTTTTGTCATCACTATCATCACCTTTTATGAGCTCGTCGTGTTTCGTTTTCAGCATTACGAAACTGAAATAAGAAATGATTCGTCTGATCCTTTGCTTCCCACCTAATTCCGCTTAATTTTATCGAAATCATGGTTTGCTTATATATATATATATATATAACAGCAAATCATTTGCAAGCTGAGGAACTATTTTTGATCTGACAGCTTAAACTAAAGCCAACTGAAGCTACCAAACATCCTGAGTGCACCTAACCATTTATTAACAACCGTTTGAATCAAATGAGCAAAATCAGAGATCACTGCAGTATGAGGATTTGCCAAAATTTCAACCCATAAGGAAACTGCCAAATGTGATACTTCGCCACGAGCCTGTAGCATTATTTCCCACAAATAATCCATTCCCTACAAATATAGGAAATGTTAAGGACAAAAAGCATATTTAAAGAATTGTGAAATACAAAACTGCATTAATGATAGTATATCAGTTCAGCAACAGTCACAGCATCGTGATCTGGATGGATTAAGCCAAAAAGCATGGAAAAAATGAAAATGAAACTATTGAATTGTTAACTCGCATCAGAGTAAGAAAATTCAGTTTCATGTACCTAAACCCTTCTGCTTTCTCATGTGAATAACTTGTTGCTCATAGCCAAAATCGGAACTCTATGTTAAAAGGGTCCAACAGCATTTAAATAAGCTGACAAACTTGTAAAACTTAGCACAAAAGAAAACGTGGGAGAAGTTATTCTCGTAATACTAATCCAGTAATGCTCCAGTAATGCTTTGTCTCTTTCCAGTTCCTCAATTTCAATTCTCATATAACCGTCAGCATGAAATGTAAACAACATTGTTTTCCGTATCATATCTTCACTTACCTCAAGATCAAAATCACACATCAAATAATGCGACATTCCTTCAGTGGGTTGAAACAGCTTACTGTGTTTTTTGTTTACTGCAGTCCAAAAGGTTTTAAAACATGAAAAACCCTCCTCGCTTAGCATTTCAACTGGAAGTTTTAGAATTCTTGCTGAAATTTAATGTTTTATATTTCTGAGAAAAAAGAAAATCTCGGCGCCAATGTTCCGAAAGCAATTAACAACTAAATAAAAAATATGGCGTTTTGAGGTATCATGCAATGCTCCTTCGGCTATGATATTTAAATTGAGTAGCAGGATATGCTGCTTCAGTCACAGAGTAATAAGTGGTTCACGGCTTTTCTTAAAAATGATCATTTGCAGGTATATTCAATGCATACCTCCTTCTCTTCACGAGGATTATTTTCATGGTCAGCAATGGCTTTGCCATTCGGTGCATAATCTCGAAATTTAAGCCTTTAAAAAGAATCTAAGTAGTTAAAAAGCAATGTCAAGTAAGAAAATTTACACGTAAAAAGTTGGTCAAGTGCTTTTGGATCGATATCTTCCTGATCTTGCATTGTACCAAATAGTTGGAAGCCATATGTACGCTCATAGTCAAATACTGACCGAACAATAAGAGCATCCCATAATTCATTCGCCTGTAACTACCCTTTCAATGACTAGAAAATTTAAAGCTTAACAATAAATAAGAAACGCAGAAAAAAGTAAAATGAACCTGTGGTGTCATAAGCCAAAGTTGCCCATCAGAGAGAAGAAAATGCAGAAAGCTCAGTCGAATTCGCAAATTATCACTATGAGTGTAACGACCAACAAACACCAGCACACTCGCGTCTTCTACAGCAGCATAAACATGCGGTCGATCATTCTGAAAATTATGAACATGATAAAATACAAAACAAAAATATTACGAGTTGCGGTAAATGGAGCACTGCAAATATTTTTCAGTAGTTGAGAGACGTAGTACATTATTGCTGTGCAGTAATTTGTGATAGATAAGGTAAAAGAAAAAATTGCAAGAGTTTATAGTATAGCATGAAAAATACTTAAGACGACAACAAATGGTATAAAAAATCCATACCACGGCATTTCGTACTTTTTCCATGTATAGAGCAACATTTTTCGATAATCTTGAGCACAGCTCTGTATCCTGCTGCACAGTAGCGATATATTCCGCCCTTAAAGAAAAAAAGAACATTAGTTTCCAAATATTCGTCAAGAATCTCGAAACAGTAGAAGTAATAAGGATCAAAAAAAGCCGTTTCCTTATCACTTTTTGTCGATTTCACGTGTATAATTATTATTATTATTACCACTTCTCTATCTCTCCTCTCTCCTTTGTTTCCTTTCATCCTATACTTTTTTTACATCGCCCTCCTTTCAACATTGTCCAACTCAATTCGCTTATTCAACTTCAAATAATTTTATTTATGCCATTATCCGTTTTGAGAAAACTTCCTTAATGAGTATCTTATCAAGCATTCCAGAGATAAACTATATCCCAATGTTAAAAACACAAACTGCAAATTTCAAAGAAACGTTCGGCAAAAGATTCTAAAATTTCCCTCACAAAAGCTGTCAGTTAAAAAAAAAGAAAAAAATTCATCATATATACAGTGTATACGAATTAAACGTTGGGTTCTAATTCGTTATTTAGAAATTACAAAACAAACTTTTAAGCCAACAATATACAGCTCACCGTGTTACTTTTCTGCCTGTACTATAGTCACATTCTGGCATTAAAGTCATTAAACGTTGCATATGCTTCAATGCCGGCAGTACGAATACTGGAAAAATAATTGGTTTATAACAAAATAATATGTGTCCATTACTGACCATAAAAGATCCTAATAAAATAAAAAATCTTGTTTAAAAAGAAACTCATTTACCCAATCACCTGAACCTAGGAAACCCGAAAAATAAGAAATCTAGGAAACTGCACGACATTATAATACCTTTGCTTATCTAAAATCAACTGATAAGCTACATATTCTAATCACAGCTCAGTAATTTTAAGGATGAACGAAGTGTCTCGCATGATTCCCTTCTTAGTACCATATAGTTTTGCTACGAAAATTTTCAATTATTTATCTAGAAGGAATTACCTGAATCAAGAAGTAATTCATCAATACAACGTTCGATGTAATGACGTCGTAGTTCTTCAGCAGGTACTGCACTTTCTATTACATTGAAATGTGCTTCCAAGGCTGCATCAAGCATTTCCACAGGCAACCGCTCATCATGGAACAAATCCCATAGCAGCGAAAGAGATTTTATAGTTAACTCCTGGAAATTCTGGAACATTGAAACATGCTATTAATGAAAAGTGAGAGTAAGGCCGCTTGAATATTCACTGCAATGCGTCTCTTGATAGCAGTGTAACCTCGTCTAATGCGTCGAGAACTGGAATCTCGAAATAAGTTCGTATGCGGAATCATTTTGCTTAATATGAAGGCTCCTAAACTATCCTTATAGTTATAACTTCCTGATTTATTTGACGCATGTTAGACATGAGTTTTCTCCGTTTCTACACCTCAGACTTCGATCAGTGTAAATTAATCATAGAAAGAGAGAATGTAGACCCTGCCTTTTGTGATTTCCTTGATTTTTCACAAATATGCTTGAAATGAGCACAGTTGTCCTCAATCACACGCTGTTGTTGATTCTTACGTTCTAAATATTAGGAAAATGATGAGAGTTACCTTTTCGGTAAGGCTACTGAAATCGACACCAATTCGACGTATAAGATCAAGCAGAAGTGTTCGTTGTCTTGAAGACGACTTTGTCCAACTCTCCTTAACATATAAAATTCCTAACATTTTCGACAATTAGCAATTTTGATTCTCAATTTTGAATTTAAATATTTTAAATTTAAAACGGAATTGCCACAATAATAAAATAAAATTGACTGAATGAAAAGGTTTGAAAATACAAACTGAATTTATTTACAAATTAAAAAACTCTGAATAAAACCGTTTCTCGATTTTTTTTCTTTTTTTCGTGACTAAAAACTGAACTTACGAATGGAAATAAATTAAAACTCTTACCTTCATTCGTTCAAACAAATGCTTTTGCAGTACGTTGTTCAATCCATTAACCAACTTCGCTATTAGGTCATGCACATTTCGTTGGATGACGTCATGTTTTTCACGCTGCACATTCCACAGGATATCCAAATCATCAATGGTTATAGCATTTCTTTCTAGTAGCACTCGAAACACTCTTTCTAACCTGGAAATATCAATTTAGTGTTACAAAAAATAATTGTCTGTTCCATTTTCATTCATCCAATGATCACTAATCAACAAAATTAGTAAATAAAGTCTGTCTAACTAAAACTTTCAATAAAAGGTTATTAAGATGAAATGCAAAACCTTTCGCAATATGATGGATGATGCAAATTATCACGAACTAATATTTCGATAAGATGCTGCTTCCTCAGCCATTCCGTCAAATCATTCATGGAAATTACTAATTCTTGCTGAAAGAACGATAGAGTATATGTGAAAATATTAAACCTATTATACAGAGCGAAACTGACTGTTCAACTTTTTTTGCTCGAATATATTACGACTTTCAATTCCCCGTACTTCTCCACACTTAACTATTTATGGAAATATTGGACGTTAATTATGAAAATCTTGGACTAAACGAGAAATAAAGATAATGAAACAATGGTATAGAAATATATGTAGTAAGAGTAGCAGAGTTGCAGGGAATACTATGCAGTCATGAAAATCATTTTTGTTAAAACTTGAGAACACTGCGATAGCAAACCTGCCGAAATTCTGACGCCGCGTTATGCAAAACCATATGCAATTCTTCCAGAGCTGCTATACGCCCAGCAAAAGGTGCTACTTGAAGTACTCTGAAATCTGTCACCATTAGTGATCTGTCCATTAAGGAAAAAATAAGCATTAAACAGTATTTTCATCATTAAAATAATGATAACCGTTTTTATTTCTGGCTACTTCCTACACATTCAGTTCAGCGTCTATTTGCCTACTACAAGGTCGAGAAATCTTAATTTATAAATGGAATCGGACGTCAATTAATGCTCGCGCAAAATCTTTAAAGAATATATCCATCAAAAAACAGAAAAGAATAGGAAAATTTTCAAATAATATTTCTGTACCGCAAAATATATCGCAGTGTGAAAAATTGCATTTGCCGTCCCAGGTGGATCATTTCTGGATTAATCAGCAACAGGCTTTGTAATACTTTCGCCAACTCCACGTAAGGTGATTCATTTAAATCGCCTTTCACCGTTTCGCATTTCAATTCCTTGTCATCCATGTGCTCCAGTCGTGCCACCGCTGTTCGCTAAAGAAAAAAATTTTAACGTGTCAGCATGTCTGGAAGAATGATTAACATACTAAATTCACGTCGTTGCTTGTGCAATCATCTGAATTAAGTTACCTCTATCTTATCATACAATTCTATGTCCACTTCTACAATTCTGACAAAATTATTTTAAAATCACGACGAAACTTTGCTGACCAATTTTTATGTTAATAAAATAATAAGAAAATCATATTTGAGTAGTTTAGCATTAATCAACGGAAAAAACGAGTTTTCCATAATTTTGGAGGATATCTTCTCCCGCTGATTCTTCTCAAAATCCAAAAGCCTCGCTTTCTAGAAAACTGATACCCAAATTGCCAACTAGTTTAATGAGACGCTTTAAATCTCACTCTTCTACTACGGACCAGTTTTCATGAAACATCAATCAGCATAAATTATTACTTTACGTTCCCTATTCGTCTAATCTTCAAAAAGCGGTTTATGTTCATTGCTTTCTAGAACGAAGGAAAATAGTTTCTTTCTTCCTTACGGAAGAAAGAAATACTTACAATAGTTGGGCCAAAAGTTTCTGTGATGAGTGTTGGTTTTAACAGGAGTGAACAAGAAGCAAATGGTCGAAGCCAATCGATAAAATCAGTAATTTTTGTTGTTTCATTAACATTTCTATCCAGGAAATTCTTCATCAATGTGAAGCCACCAATCTTCCCGAAATAACTCAGCAATAGCAAAAGCCATAATTGCAAAACTCTCTGAAACTCAAGACGCTTGGAAAATGACGCCTGAAATAAAAAGTTGAGAATCAAATAACAGTGTATTATCACAAGGAATAACGATGAAGGCCTTTTCAGGAATAATGTTCATTCGAAATCAATGCTTAATTCACGCCAGTTATTTCGTAAACCAGTATGAACGATTCCAGATTTCAGAAAGAGGATA
The DNA here is from genome assembly GCA_013365325.1 of Dipetalonema caudispina. Lineage (NCBI taxonomy): Eukaryota > Metazoa > Nematoda > Chromadorea > Rhabditida > Onchocercidae > Dipetalonema > Dipetalonema caudispina. Next base: position 80,812 of record JABVXV010000197.1, read on the forward strand.
TACAAAGTAAGTATGCAATAGTGGTTTTTGAAAAATCACACGCACTAGAATTATGATCTCCAGGTACAGTAGATGCAAATGTTTTACTGGAAAATTACTCCGGGTCCGGGTGAGAAGGAAAGAATTACTAGTTTTTGCTAACAACACAAATTACGACTAAAGTTTGCCAACCTGATACACTTCTTCAACGGTATTGATCGAGGTGTAAAGCATCAGTTCATTCGGATCAAATTCCATTTGCAAGAAATCCGCTTTACGCCCGAAATTTTGCATATGGAAACTGAAAGTACAAGTGATAATTCCATTGGAGTGATAATTTTATTATAATAGCGACAAAAAAGTCTTTACTCATAACGTAAATTCGTTAGATCCTAACAAACATAGAAAAAAAAGGAAAAAATTAAAGGAACAGCATTACAAAACAAGAAATGCAAACTGGATTTAGTGTTCCAGTTTTTCTGCTGAAAATTTTAAATTATCCAAGCATGTTCAAATTCATGGAGCCCACAAAAATCACAACATCAACGAGAATTTGTTCTCCGTCCCTACCCTATTCCATTCTTCCTACCTTATTTTATATACATCTTTTTTTTATATCTCGTCTTCTTTTGCTTTTCCCAAAATTTGAAAGCTACTTCTAAGTTTATTTGACAAGACACTGAAATAAGATAGGATATTGTAATTTCTACTACTTTGTAATGTGAAATACAGAGTCGAAGAATGACCTTTTCAAAAGCAAAAGGTGATAAAACTGCTTCCTTATATGTCATCAAATAAAAAGCAATATGGAAAAAAGCAAACAAATAACATACTTCACAGAACTGAACAAAAAACTCGGCAGCTTTAAAGCATACCGACTATTGCTGGACATGGCGTATTGCAGTATCTTCCAGTATGCGTGATGAAAATCTTCTGCTACAAGTGTTTGCCGCATTTTCTCCGTGAACATTACGAGGAACCGTGCAACGCTTAGCCAAATGAATCGCTGCAATCCAATTTTTCAACATGAAAGAAAATTTATTTTCCCATGTCCACTCATTTCGTACATTAAGTGCTTAGAAAACGGCAGTATAAAAATAACCGAAAATTATGTGAAAAGACTGAAATAATGAAGTTATATTCGCATTCATTTTCAACTTTTCACTCCTAAGGATAGAGAAAAAAAAATTTAAATTTTGTGATCCTAACAAATACTAATAAATGGTCGTAGTATCAAACATAACTAAAATCACTATCCTTCAACTTGGTAATTTCGCTTTCATAAAGAGATTGTCATCTCAATACGAAAAACATCCCTAACGTGAATTTGGAATTGAAGCGGTATACTTATTTCTATCTTATATAGTATTTATCTTGTTTACATTTTTCTTGATACTAAAACATCTCTTTCCCCAAAGGTAAAAATGATGACATCCCATAAGAACTTCGCCAAAGCTTAATTTCAAAATACTTTTAAACAGCGAATATGAGGTTAAATGCAAAAATGATATCTAACTATAAAAGCATGAGTATGAAACTGAAATCCGTTTTATGAGAAATTACATGGATTTCGATCTTCCAGTCTTTCATTGCCTCGTCATTCATCAACTTGTCGAAAGCAACTTGCAGTCCTTTTTCAAGAAAACCTTCGAAAAATTTTGAAGTCTTGTCAGTTCCTGAAATCCTATTAAATGTCAAACATTGCTATCTCTAGAAGAGCACTCTATGAGTCCCTTTAATATCAAGTAGATTTTCAATGTGATGTTTCGATATTTCTAGGATAACACCGCACATCCAATATAATTATAAATCCCAATTTTCTATACAGTTAATTTTATATCCTCCAATCATCCAATATATATGCAAGCACCGAATGATTCGAAAGCCAACCAGTATGCCTGATTTGAGTACTGTTCAACTCTTGCTTCCTTCTTGAAAGCAAGAGTTGAGCGGTACTTAGTTCAAATATGCCTGTCTCTTGCTTTCCTCTTCCTCACTGCCACTACTTTAAAAATATTGCATGAAGAAAAGCTTGCCACTGACTTAGCATTAGTGTATGATGCCAAAATAAATACCTCGTTTTATTAACACAATTGCAACTTCCATCAGTCCTTCCAGCTCTTGATTCGGTAACACTGGTACTACCCACCTGTAAAAGCGAACCAGAATTACGTAAGTGCAAATATAAAAGCGCGACGAAAGATGTTAACAGTGCATGATTTGGATCCCAAAATTCAACTTTAATTTCGAAAAGTTTATAAAAATTTAACTATTCAACTCGTCAATAGTATGCCAGTCTCATTTACAATTCATCATCATATTGCGATATACATTCTGGAACATCTTTGTTTTTCTTCTGAAAGCTCCAAGCAGATGGGGTATCTGTTTGTCAGATGATTTCCTTTCATCCCACATTCTTTGTTTTTCCTTCTATCTCTCTTTTTATTTCTGCGGAATTTCATATTAGAATTAAAATCTCAATCATTTGATAAAGGGAAACAACCTTGTACGATGCAGTTGATCAAATAAACGAGTCAACATCCCGGATGGTAATTCAGTGAAATCCTCCCATTCTTTTGGTCTCTCACTTGCAACAGCATTTAATTCAGCATGTGCTGAGGGTGATGTTTTAACGTCAAATGTGTTTGGCCGTTGCAAAGGATCAGCAATATTTGAAGACGAAGACCCGACGGTCGATGCTGGAGCCGAGCTTGACATTGCTCTACCAGCTGGACTATCTGAAATGTCGCGATAAATCTCATGATCTTACTCGATCGCTATTTTCTTTATTTTAATAATTCAATATTCAACATTTGATAGCTTTTTCCTAAGCCATTCCGAATAGTGATACCTTCGAAAATAACGCAGCTATCTATTTAACACACCGGTACATTGGCTATCAGTTGTTTGTGCCCCTAGTAGTAAACTCATCCGATTTTATTTAACCGGTGATCAGGTAAACACTCGTTTGTTGTACAATGAATTGAAAATTTAAAATACATGGAAGATTTCTCCATCGTAAATTAACGAGTAAATTATTACGAAAAAATTAGATTGCGAAATTTGCAAAATTAAACAAGAACATCACTCAATCCTATGATTTGTAGTGCTGAATCTTTGAAAGATGGCGAAATTTACGCATGAATTAGGAAGAAGAGTGGAAAAATAACTATGACATATGCACGATTTTCGGATAGTGATGAAATTAGTAACTGATGAGTGGTAGTTTAATACAGAAACGGTAATAGGGAGAGCCCATAATCTGCAACCTTTAGGGAGAGACTACAATTAAACCTCATGAAAACAAGAAATAATGAACGTTGCAAAATATCTTTGCTCTACAAATAAGTATTCCGGAATATTCGATACTCTCATTACCTAAAAACGAGATGTTAAATAGGGAAAGGAATCAAAGTTGTTCACAACATATTATTATGTTTAGACCGTATATTTCCAAACATTTCTTTAGTCGTTCGGTTACAAGTCACTCATTGTTGTTAACCTGCTGTTAAATGGTGTTATGTATGACTGAAAGATAACTATCAATTAAGCAAATTAGTCATGATCTGTTGTACATATTGGAAAGGCTCTCATTGATTGAATGAGATATAGGCAATGATATGTGAATCTTCTATAAAAGATGTATTCAAAACAATCCGAAATACTTCAGTCCATAACAATCTTTTTAGATGTTACACATAAGTACTTACCCAAATTTCCATTCATATATATGCTTTACTTAGAACACATCAAAATCTGATCTAATAAGTTAATAAATATGTAAACATACTATGAAAAACTGATGGCAGTGGTATTTCTGGAACGTTGGAAAATTTAAGAAATTTGCGAAAATAATCCACATTTGGCCGTCTCGATGGTGTTGATGGATATGGCGTTTGCTCGTCATCTTCATCCAAATCAAATTTACTTTGTGGACTTTCTACACTTTCCACTACATCTTCTAGCTCACTTTTGGAACTCATAGATTCAGCAAAAACTGGACTCACTGATGTTCGAATCTGTAATTTTCTGCTTTTATTAGTAGGACAATGGACTCTTTTGATATTCTTTATTCTCTGCAATCCCTTCGATTGTTCGTTCATTCAATTTGTGATTTTTCCTGGTATAATCATTCTTGCAACGGCCGCAAATAGACCTTTTTGAGAATCGGAACGATGCCTGTTGTCAAACTTCCGTACAATTAACTTAGTGAATTAAGATAAAATTTGGGCTATCCTTACATCCAGCATATTTGTATACCAATATCTGAACACTTATCCTTCTTCGTGTCCACAAAGTCCTCTACAACTAACCTGTCATTTAGACAATTGCTGTCCGAAAACTTGTGTAGAAAATATTAACAATATGACATAAATGAAAAGCAAACTAAGCTCAGATCAAATGAGCTCCAAAGAATAGAGGGTAAACTACCTTATCACATTACTCAACACCATCCTTTGAGTCTCAAAGTCAGAAAAATATGTTAGATAGATTAGAAAAATGATGCTAGCCTATTAATTTGATAAAAAAAAAGAGTGTAAAAATGAATGAAACATGCAATATACAGATTTTTCTAAGCCAAAAAGAAAAACAGCTTTAAGGCTTCATTAAAGGATAATTTATGCATCATTTGAATGTATAAAACTACCAGTAAAGGTGAATCGTTTTCATCTCGTGTCGGCAGTTCATCAAGCTGTATCCACCAATCTCCATTTTCATCTTCGGACTTTGTTGGTCGAGCATCACTACAAAAAGTACAAATCATTCAGAAAATTTGGTAGCATAACTTCATATCGCCAAAAGATACACAGCTTCACAGAAGAGAGTTGCAATGCGAAGACAACTTCACCGGACAGATATCTATCTTTATTCCATTGCGAACATGTGCAGTTCTTATCTGCCGCTCTAATCTTACCTACATTTCTAAAGAAATTTAACACTTTATTCAATGCTCAACATGCCTGCTTTAGTCTATTATTGCTAATGATGAAAATTATATTTGGTTTGGCTAATCGAAAGCGAGTTTTAACAATACACTTTCATCTGAGGTTTAAATCAGTAAAATATATTACCCACTTACCATTAACATATAGATCTTTACATACTGGGTAATTACTACGCAAGTCGTTATACAGTTACCAGCAAGCTCTCACTTATTATTCCTGTATCTAATTTGATCACATAGATTTTTTTGCAATGAACCAGAAAAAAAAAATCCAGAAATTAGAGAAAAGTTCAACTTCTTGCAACGACTGTATGTTCGAATTGCGTCGTTCAGTTCACCAGAATTGAAATCAGTGAGCATTGATGCGTCAACCGGGCTTGAATGTGGTGATGATGACGGTGCAGAACAATGTGAATCATTGACAAAAAACGCTGAAAAAATTGTAATCACGTTTCTTCATCAGGATTAAATGTTGAGCACCCAGTTATTATTGTACGTAAAACGTCACTTTTCCTTAGAGCATCAGTAAACGTGATGCTGACCCTCATTAATATTCACGATACGGTATGTTTTACAGTTCTCACTGCAGCAGTTTTTCCCACTTGTGTAACAATCATATATTCAACTCAATACGACCTTTGACCGTAGCCATTGATTTTATCTAACAAACAACTACCTTGAGTAAGCTTAACTTTGGCTATTCGATTGGCCTTCCTTATTTTTGCTACAACAATACTTGTATTTTCTCAATTTGTTCAGCTTCTGAAATGTGTTTTCCAGTACGACTAAAAGCTGCTGTTCTGAGGCAAGACCAAATAAGTCCATACGATACGAGTCTTGTCAGCAACTTTTCCAGTATAACTTAAAGATATGAAAAAAAAAAAGAAATGTGTACCACGTTTTGCAGCATATCGTCTTTTCTTGCTATTATCGGAATCCCATTTCACTTCTACAGAATCATCCTCTTGTATTCGCTGATCGTACTGATCATCCATAATGATGAAACGCCAATATATATGCTACGTGTTGCTAAGTAATGTGAAATATATATGTATATATATATATATATATGTACAGTAGTAACCAACTCCTTCACAACTTCCGTTCAAACTTCTAATTCTCTTTCTTCAAATCAAAACCGATCGCTGCTAGCATATGTTGGAATCCTCTCGCATAACGTCACAAAATATGAGTTGTTCAAAGCCGGTCTTTCGAGCACCAATGCAATAAGCAATACCGGGATTCAACTGTAGCAATGATGATAATAAGTGATCATATTTGTGATTTGATTACGATTAAGCACATTGCGATAACAATAACAAAATCATGATTAAAGAAATAAAACCAATCGTACTGTCAAATTATGATCGTGAGAAGTAACAATGCTTACGAAATTGGCATGATCATGGAAAAGACTTTATGAATGGAATATGACCGTGAAAAGCGATAACAATTACGAACGATAAATGATAACTATCAAAAAAATTTTCACAGGTTGTTTATAAACATAAAAATATTGATGATCAGGAGGATAATTTTAGCTGTTTAATTATATTGGCCAAAATAACTGTAACAACTGAAAATAAATATTAGGAGTTTAGCTATGATTACGAAAATGGTTGCAGTTTAATTTCGACTAGTGGTACAATAATCATAATTTGGCTATAACTAAAGTAAATGCCTAAAGACTCTGCGCAAGAAGTACATTTGAATAGCAAAATATATTTCCAGCACTGATCACGAAGTTGCTAAACTTTAATGAATGAATAAAATGGTCGTGGCAAATAAAATTGAATACCAGATCGACGATCATCTCATCGTTATCACTTAATGGGAGATTAACGTAAATTCGTTTCTACTGAAATAAGCAAGATTCATTACGAATGCATCCAAAATTAGATTATTAAATCTTTAAGTAGCTTTCAAAATACGAAGGTTCATAATAAAAATATCTCAGCATTTTCAAATAAGAAAAAAACAATTTATGAATACTTTTTGCAATCTTAATATTATTCGTCGAGAAATCCTGAAGAACATGAGGAAACTTACAAATTTAATTATTATTGTTGAAGTGTATTAGGATTAGTTTATAAGTAATAAAATCTTTGCAATTATATGTAAATTTCAATCAGTATAGATGGAGATTCACAAACTCATCCATATTATCGATTTATAGAATTCATATTTGCTGTATAATGCTATTTCAAAATACCTAACATATATAAATCATATTTAAATATCCTTTTACGTATGCAGGCATCTATCACGTACGTATGTCAAGGATTGGAACGATAAAACCACGTATACACATTACACCACGTCTTCTTCCTCGCCCCCCCATAACGCTAAGCCGACACTCAGCCGGCAAAAAAAATTTAAATAGTCAGTAATTCCGGCTTAGATACATTTCATAAAGTGCAGCTCAATTCCATTCTTTTAAATCGACAATAAATGATAGAGTTGTTGATATTCTCTTTCCTTTTTTTTTTTTTTTTTTTTTTTTTTCATTATATCAGGAAATTTCCCGTAATAAATTTAATTCAAAAAAAAAAAAAAAATAAATTTATTCTATCAAAAATTCTTCTACTATAATATATTATAGAAATATTACGTAGAATATGATGTAATTTAAAAATTATATATTGATAATGAAATAGATAAAGTACGTGAAACTTTCGTATACTAATTATTACGCTAAATTGTTAAAATGGGACAATTATTTTGTCATATGATCATATTTTGTTCTTATGTATTTTAAAATTAGCAAAAAACGTATGATTTCATAGGATATCATTTGATGATACAATGCTATAGTGATTATTTTTTATCTCAATAGTAAATTATGATAATATATTGATTTTATATATTAGTACATTCATATTTATTTTTTTCCAAATTCTCTTGTATTTTCTGAATTATAACAAATGATACATATCGATTAATTTTTCTAATATCATCTAAATCATATAGTAATTTGTTGTTTTCTCGATTATTAACTTTTTTTTTTTTTTTTTTTTTTCAATACCATGCAGATAATTTATGTTTTATGATGTTAAATTCATTGCAATATTCAAATTTTATTATCTCATCAAATATCTTATTAAATTATATTAAATATATAAGCATAAAAAGCATTTAATAGAAAAAAAAAAAAAAAAAATTACTTTAAATCATAAAAATAATAAGCATCAATTGATAAAATATGATCTAATATTGCTTAATTAATAAATTGTTATCACATTTTCCTTTCTGAATTGAATTGATCGAATTTATTTGCCCATATTTGTAAGAATGAATGAATTCGAATCAACGGTACCCTGATTCATTGCATAATGCTCACCTTTACGTGCACGTCTTTCCAAACGAATCCTAAATTTTCCATCATTATTTTAATTTTAAAATTTTACATTTAATAATTAAAATTTACTACAAATAATTTTTGGGAAGAAATGAAACGTTAAAAATTTTATAAGTTGTAAAAAAAAAAAAAAAAAAAAACAAGAGAAAAAAAAATAACTGTTAATTGTTCAAATAGAAATTTTTAAAATTTTAATTGCTTTAATTAAATTTATCTATTTATTTTGTTAATTTAAAAAGAAAGGAAAAAAAAGAAAAGGACTACACCTTTAGTTTAGGAAAATAAAAATAGAATTTTTCCATTTTTGTAATTAATAAGCATACCTACCTTGTGTAATTAGCACTCATACACATTAGAAAATAAATTAATCCAGCAAGAGTAAGGAAACAAAATGTTAATGCACCAAGAAATGGCCAAATTTGATTTTTCTCTGCGCCGCATAATGCTTCCTTTTTATCTTTGCAAAATTTCAAATCCACTTTCTACAATTAAATTAAATTAAATTAAAAAAAAAAATATTAACTTTAATAATTGAGCTAATTAATTATTGTTACCAATTAATGTTGATTTTAACATGATGAAATGAGCTATTTTTGCATTTTATTACTCCTAATAATATGTTAAATATGTCAAATAAAAAAGATAATTTGTAATGAATATAAAATTTTATTGCATATTACAAATGAATATACAATGAATTGGAATAACAATCAAAAATTCAAATTATAATTTATTTATTTATTGATTGATTACAAGAATGTATCAATATCATAACTTGGTAATATTGTATTTTATAAGTTTAGATATATCATAATTTTAAAAATCTATAAAATAAAAAAAAATTAAAGTGAAAAATACTCTTACCTTATTACTAATTCGATTGATAATAGCAGGTAATAATACGGTAAAATCGAAGCATTCATTATCAACAATATTACAAAATGAATATATAGCGCTGATAAATACGATGTAAAGTGATACAAATACGGCATTAATTGATACAATCATGCACCAAAATATTACTACAAATATTTTATTAAAAAATAAATTATTCAAATATTATAATGTTGTAATTATTATCTAATATTGTATTAAAATTTTCTTTTTTTTTTTTTAAGACAAAATAAAACTATAATATCTGCAAAAATTATCAATTCATATAGTATGATTAAAAAAATGTACAAAAAGAGGAAAAATTACGTAATACAATTATTTGAAATATATTTTTTAAAAAAAAAAAAAACGAATTAATTATCTGTTAACAATGAATATGAGAGGAAAAAGAAAAGCAAAAAATAAGTGATTTAAATCTGAAAGATTAAAATTAAATGTATTTTTTTTTAAAAAAAAAAAAGAAAGAAATGAACCTAAAGCACCAAGTATCAATGATAATAAGCCAAGAATACATGGTGATGTAATAGTTCGAAGAAGAAATGATCGATCATCCGGTATATCTTCTTTTGTATGAAAATGAACTGATACTGAAATTTAAAATTTCTAGCTTAATAAGAAATTATTTTCACTTTTATTTTTGAAAGTTTCAAAAATTTTGCCCTGAATTTTATATCATTGATAGTTTCCAATAATTGAAGGTAATTTCTATTAAGTTGCAGAGGTTGTCTTTTTTAAATAAAAATTTCAGGAATTTTTCTTTTTCAAATTGTTAAATTTGTATTAGGTTACACTCATTTTTTGCTTTCTTCCTTTTATTTTTTTATTTTCTGCTTTTTTTTTTTTTTGCTAATAATTTATCATTAGAGAAATTATTTTATGTGAGGAAAATTTTTCCGAAGAAAAAGCAAATTCAAATCATTTTCATTTCTTTTTTTCAAATTTATAATTTAAAATAGATTGTAAAAAGATAAAGAATGTAATGTGCATTAGTAGTAGCATATTTAGTACCAAAAAAAAAAAAATGATAAATGTAGTAATTAATCATTAAAAATAATAACTAATTAAAACGGATTATTGGAATTATTTATTCTGCAAAAAGTTGCAGAAAGAAACGAAATGAACGATGGTAAAATATTATATTCATTAATTTTTCTGATATTCTAAATTAATATCTTTGTAATACTAAAAAAAAGAAAAAAAAAAAAGAAAAAAACGATTTACAAAGAAGAAAAAACAGAAAAGTTCGATAAATTGATTAATACCTTATAATTAATAGATTAATTAATGACAATAAAAGAACTGTCATTTTCTCCTCGCCATTGTAATAACATGGGTTAATTAATTTTTTGCTGACCCTTTTGATATATGACAAAAAAAAAAAAGCACTATATCGAATATCGATAAGGAAAAGATTATCTTTATCTGATTTGGCTGAATACGAAGTATTGAAATATGTTAAAAATTCGAAACATTAGAAGAGAAAGGTCAATGTCATTATTATCTGAGGATCACACTTAACGAAATTATTAACATTACAGTTAAGAATGTGAAAAATATAATGTTCAATATTGGCCAAAAAAAAAAGGGTTTAATTCTTCATGATAATTAAAGGTTGAACAAAACGAATTAGACTATAAAATTTTGTCATAGCTACTATATTCTATTTGTTTTTTATTCAGTCGAATTTTCATTTTAACCTTAAATAATTTTTTTTTTTTTGCATTAATTAACAAAATAAGAAAAAAAGTTCTTTTAAGAATTTGTTAAATTTCGAAATATTAATTTTTATAATTGCTATCAAAATTATTTTACATACAATCAAAAAAGAAATGTAAAATAATTGATTGCAATTCTTATTTTTATCAATAAAAATGTGCTTGAAATTAATTATATAAAAATTTAAAATTTTATAAGTTCAATGCTATTGATATATTCTGCATCTATTCGTTAAATTTTTATTACATTTTAAATTTATTAATTAAATAAATCACCAGATGTAGCAGCTGCACCAACAAATAGGAATCCTATAGCGATAAGGATAAGAAGCAATGTAACAGTGAAAAGAAGCCATCGAAATTTCGAAAATGTACCTACTGGTACTAATACATTAAGCTGCAAATAATTTCATCATATTCATATTTTAGAAATTAGTCTTATTTCGATTATATAATTTTAAGACTAACTTCTTCATATATTTTAGATGAGAAATTTCTCTTATTTTAATTTACGTAATTTAAATTTTAATTTATTTGCATAATTTAGATGAGAAATAGGTCTTTTCTTGGATTATATAACTTACATTCTAATTGTTTACATATGGAAATAAATTAGAAATAGGACATTTCTTAGGTTATTTATCTTAAAATTCTAATTTATTTACATATCTTGAACTGGAAATAAATCGTGACTTAGGTTATTTATCTTATATTCTAACTTGTTTACATTAATCATATATAATTTATATACATAATCGAGATCGTATATTTTTGCCCAATGGAAAGTATCGGTTATTTGCCAGTCCATCGGTAAAAGCAAATGTTATGAATACTTAAAATTTTCAGTTATTTTATTAAAATAATTATAGATAATCATGAATTGTAAATTAAAAGTGAAAAATGTGGGAACGAAATTTTAGAAAGTAACATGATAATTAACTTTTTATTATTTGTCAATCAAATTAACTGAAAAATATTAAATCCTGAATAATCAGAATTATTTCTGTTGAATAAAACAAAAAATTGAATTGCTATATAAAATAAAATTTTGAGGGAAAATTTTTGAAAAACTATTAATATTTTTATTTGGGAAAAAAAATCGTTAAAATTAATTTAAAAATTTAATGGAAAAATTGATAATTTTTAAATTTTTTGAAAAATACAAACCTGTTCAGCAAATCCCTGTAAGGCATTATCAAAAAGGATGATAAACATAATAGAGCCAAGAATGGAAATGATAAAAGCAAATAGTGAAGCCCATGGAACGTAGTGAAAATATTTCAGACACATTAAGATGATATCATATCGCCAATTGAATAAATCAGTATTCCATTCCAAAATTTAATTTTCACAATAATTAATAATATTCCTGAGCTAACAATGTTATATCGATTAATATACTATCGCTGAAAATTAAAAAGATTTGATTGAAATGTATTTAAAATAAAAATTAATTTCGATTTAATTTCATTCAAATTGTATTCAATTCAATTACATCATAATTTCATTTCATGAGAAATTGTAATTATGATTCAATCTTACTGTATGTGAAAATGATAAATCCGAGAAGAAAAAAAAAAAGATACATAAAATAAGTTAGACATAAATTAAGGTCATTGCACAAATAATTAAAAAAAAAAAAAAGAAATAACCTAAAATTACGGATTAAAGCATAATATTAATAAATGTGACATTGATGCATAAACATTAATGTATAAATATGTGACACTAACATATCGATCTTACATATATACATGCAAAAATTTTAAATTATTTCTGTAAATAAGTGTAATCATTGCGAAAAGTTTTTAATTGTCCAAATCAATTTAATTTGAATGATCAATGACGGACAATGATCACATTGTTTTTTAGGATGTTGTGTAATACTTTCAAACTTTTCGTCCTTTTTAAATCCTGGAAATTTTTAAAAATAATTATTTGAGAAAAAATTTAAACATAATCGCATAATAAAAATTAGAAATCAGATGTAAATTTTCGTAAATTTGCTTAAAAAATTTATAGTTTAATAATGATCGGAACAAAATTTATTCATTTCCAATGTAATTATTATTCGTAAGCTTGAACTTTTTGAAGAATCATTTAGTAATTGTAATTGTAACTGCAATAATAATTATTAATATCTAATCCATTATTAATTATTGAACCAAATTTAGATATTTCTGTATGATTACGATAATTATTGCATAGCGTACAAATGGATGAGAATTTTTTGTTACTAGTAAAATTAATGGAAAAGCAATATATCTAATTTAATTAATTAGCATATAGTCAAATCTTAATTGACATATACTTGGATTATTTAAATTTAGACATTTTTCCGTGAATTTGTCACCTTAATTTTTCCTCTCAATGTATAGCATTCATTTTGAAATTAATTCTTTCATATTTGAAAAGAAAACGAATAAAAAAAGATAGACTCTTTTTCGGAATTTTTATTCCTAATGACTAATTTTTTTTATTTTTTTTTGAATCATTAAGACCGGAAATAATGTTCAGAAAAGTGAATAATACACCGAAATAATTTAATACATTCAGTAATAAAGTCATCAAATGAATGGTTTAAAACATAATAATAAATTTTAGTCAAAATATATGATGCTCAATGGGACCGGTTTTATGTTTCCCGATAGGGTAATAATTCATTCAATGAATTTAATTATTAGTAAATGAAAAAGGAAATTTTGGATGATGAGGATGATGAACGAAAAGGAAAAAAGATAGTGGAAAGGGAAAATTAAAAAATTTTCCTTTGGAAAAGTAGTAATTAAGTACTTGCATCAGATGGAATTATTCCGGATTATCCGTTGACAAAATACGGAATATGCGTAAATTGAAATTTCTGATTGTACTCTGAATTTTTTGTTAAGAAATTCGTATATCATCACGTTTGTTATATTGAAGGATTTTAATTTCGACATCTATAAGGACTTGGTATTTTGCATTTGAAAGTTTGATAAATTCAAAGATTTTTCTAAAAATTTTTTCTTTGTTTCAATGTTTGATAAATTTTCAACAAAAATTTTTGAAAAAAGTCAAAAAAAAAACAAAGAAAAGTGTAAGAAAAAAGTGTGAAAAATTGGGAACATTTTAAATAATAATTTCCAAAAGAAAGAAACAATAAAAATATACGACTTTGTATATTTAAATAATTTATGTATACATATAATTAAGCATGTAATAATTATAGCTATATTAATAATTAAAACAATACCATAATAAGTTTCGTTAATTTGTGCAAAATTTCATCTAATTAAACTGAAAGAAAAAAAAGGGGAAAAAAAATGGTCAACAGTGATGATGGAAATTTGATTAATTAATTTTAAACAACTAAAATAATTGATATTTTGATAGCAAATTTCTGTATGCATCTAACAATAAACTTAAATTATCGTTATTTTAATAATAAATTTTTGCATGTCTATAAAAAAAAAAAAAAAACACTCATAATTAAATATTTTAAAATAAAAGTGTAAAATGATCGGAAAGGTATGTGAAGGATTGATTGCAAGTGGTCGTTGTATAGCTTCGATGATAGGAATGAAAGGAAAACAAAATCGAATTGCTGCTGTCAATGTGGAAAAAGATAAGTGGAAGAGATGGGACGGCGGTAAATGGATATAACGAGGCGGAAAGGGGACATTTGAAGTATAAACAAAGTACCATCATTAACAATATGATGACAAACAACATGCCGAAGAGAATTGTGATAGAAATCAATTCGAAAAATGGCAAATTGAATCGATATAGAAGGAAGTATTTACATTGCCGAAACCTTCGATGAAATATCGACAACAACAACAACAACAATAACAACAACAACAACAACAAGTTAAAATAATAACGATTAATTTCTCTTTCATTTGTACTTTCTCTTTCTCTCTCTCTCTCTTTCTCTCTTCTCTGCTTTCATCATTAATTTTAGTTTTATCCATTTCGTAAAGCAACAGCATTTTGATGATTTATATCCGGAAAAATGTATTTTCTTTTTTTTTCCTCTCTTTCTACACTTCTCCTTCCCTTACAATATATCAGTGCTATTTTCCCATATTTTCATTATTAAATTTTGTTAATAATTTCAACTAATAAAAAATATTTTTTAATTTGTCTTTTTTCTTCCAATAAGATTTTTGATTAGAATAAATGGAATTGAAAGAAAAAAAAAATGATTTATTATTTTTTTTATATTATTTATAATAAATTAAAATGATATATATTTACATACGTATTTTCAACTGAACAATAATTCATTTCTCAAATTTCATCAATATCGATAAAACTAGTTTTACTAAGTTTTACTAAGCTAGTTTTACTATGTTTATAATGGAGAGAAAATTCGAGGTGTTACAAAGATTTGAAAATGATTTCATTTCATTAAGTGCTTACAAATTCTGCTCATACTAAGAATTAAAATTAAATATTTAATCTTTTATTATTTATACTTAAATTTTACTATTCGTTGCGTATAAGGTTGTCTAACATTAAGTTACTTTAGTATAAAAATATATATTATTTCTTTCTGATATATTCTTAAACACTGTTCAAATTTAAGAAAACCAGTCTTTAAAACAAATATAATTAAAAAGAAATGATAGTAACGAGAAAAAGTAATGCATAAAAAATGATTCAAATAAAAGAAAATTGAACAAAATTTTAACGAGTTTGATTTGAAGCAAAAAAAAAAAAAAAAACGAATAACATATTTATTGAAGAAAATTTTTTCTTCCAATTTCTTTTTGCTCCAACAAGTAGAAAACTGATGAGAACTAAGAAATGACTTTTTTAAATTTATTTTCTACACTAAATTTAACTCCCTAAATATTATATGTAATCGATAAATTGTCCGAGATTTTCGAGGATTTTTTGAGCACTTTGAAAAATTTAAAAAAAAAAACCAAGGTAAATTTAAAAATTTAAAAATGAAAAAAATTAATTTAACTTCTTTATACAATCATTAAAATGCATTCATTAATTGGTAGCATATAATTCATTTGATAGTACATACATAATTTTTTTGAAAGAACTGAGAATTTATTCATAAATGAAACAAAAAAACAAAAACAAAAAAAAAAAAAAAAATTGATAGATAACTGAATAATTTTGAAATGATTTAAGAAATATTATAAAGTTTTCTTTTTTTCAATCTACTAAATTGAATTAAATTAAATGTTACATTAAATGCTTAAAATATTTTAAAACAAAATTACATTTTTTATTTATCATATTTGATGCTTACATTAAATACAAATAGTTAAACATATTTTAACAATCCGCTATGAATGAAATTCTTTTAGTGTAAAATTTTCAATTAAATTGCAAAATAGATAACATTGAAATATTACTGCAAAATAAATGTACTTTTTTCATTGATTAGCCAAAAATTTGCAAACATATATTGGGATGAAGAGTTTGTTCTGCAAAATAAATTTTCATGCAATTTTGAAAATATCGATTGAAAAAATTTTTTGAATAATTTTTTTTTTTTTTTTTGTACGAAAAAAATTTTTGCAAAAATGTCATTGACACTGATCTAAAGTTATCGACGTTTTAATGGCGAATGTAAATATTGTAAATAATCAGATTTTTTTTTTTTTTTTTTTGTAAAAAGCAAAGACAATGTTTAAGAGAATGAAAATGATTGAACTTAAAATAGCTGCTAAAATACATACTTTTCTTAAAATCTAACCGTTTATTTTCCTCATTAAAATATTAGTAATAATTTTCGATTAATAATCAAAAATTACATTAACGATACATTAAAACATATTAATATTTCATTCTTTTAAATATTTTTAGCACTTTTCTTCTTCATTTTTATATCTTTTAATTTCGATATTATTTCAATTATTTATTTCCAAATTTACTTATAAAATCAATAAATATTAAAGGGATAATTATGATATAATTATGTGCTAAATATTGAAAAATTCAATAATAATAAACAAATGAATGAATTATATGTGTATATGTAATTAAGTAGGGTTAAAGTCCAAATATTTTGATTGGTTAATTTTTCGTTTTCTGTTAGCTAAATTTTTATTTATTACTCAATAATTCATGTATTAATTACTATAGCTAAAATATCTGTTATGAGACTGTAATTAATGAATAAAGCATGCGAATAATTGTTTTATAATGTTATAAGAATTTTAGATCTTTTTTGATATTAATCAATTAATTTGTTGATAAAAATGGATGAAAACAATTTAATTTGAAAGCAAAAAAGAAAAAAAAGAAATAAACGATCAATATTTTCACAATGTTTTCATCTATATTAATTGATAATTAAAAAAACTAACCAAAAATATCGCATATCAGAAAATGCAAATAACTAAGAACATAACAAATAGACATTTCAATTACAAAGAAATGAAAATGTAGCAAATCAACAGCTAAATAATAAATAAGTAAAAGTGTAACAAACAAAATAATTAAATAGTAATTAAATGAGAGTATAGCAAATAATTAAATAAGAACTAAATGGAAGCGTAAAAATTCAACAATTAAATAATGAATGAATGAATGGATAAGAAATAAATAGTTAAATAGAAAATAGCAGAAAATATGATAAATGAACAATTGGGAAGTTGATAAATGAATGCATATAAAATAACTAATTAAATTGTAAATAAATGAAAATATAACAAATAAACAAATAGGTAAAAGATATATTGTTAGCATGGATGGAAAAATGAACGAATGAAAAGGATGAAATAGCGATGGATTAGAAAAATTGAATTGTTGTAAATAACTTAAAGGATGGAAAAGTGTAAAATAGCATAAGTGCATCTTTTACTTTTTTATTACGAACAACATTAACAAAACTTTTCATTCATTTCATTAATGATAGCTATTTTTGAATTTTTTTTTTTCTTTTTTAAATTGAAATTTATTCATTTTTTTTTTTTTTTTTTCAATATTTCTCATTTTTCTAAGAGTTATTAACGAAAAGAAAGACGGAATTTTGTCAAATATATGCATAACAAATAAACAATTAACCAATAAATGCAAAAAAAAAAAAAAAATGATAAACGAAATTTTGTCAAATGCAATAAACAATTATGCATAACAATTAAATAATTATAAGTTAGATTTTTTTCATATTACAAATTATATTAGATCGTACGAAACATTCTATTCTAAATTGAAATTTGTTTAATCAAACTTAACTATGAGTTATTCATTAATTTTAGCTTATGAAAAATTGGTAAATACATTACAGACAACAAATTTTAATAATGAAAAGAAAGGAAAATTATTATAAACTGAAATTCAATTTATAATGAAAAGACAAATCAATATCTGAAGCTTTTAATAATTATGAATGATACACATTATCTGCAGCCATTTCACTAAATATTAAATCAGAGCACGAAGCTTTTAACACTCAAAGCTTTTTACTATCATGCATACATTTCATAAAATTAATTATGCAAAAATAATTTACAATCGATCTATTTCGAGTTCCAGTAAATTCAAACAAAGTTTTAAGTATTTCAGTTACAAGCAAATATATACATGAAGCTTCTAACATTTAAAACTCTATTCTATCTCTTAATATTTCATATAAATAATTGTTTAAAAACATTTTGTAATGGGTTCATTTGCAGTTCGAATAAATTGATATAAGTCAATGCTTAATTAATCAAATATAAAATGAACATATTGACTCGCAACTGTAATAATTAATTACATATATACATATATAAATATATATATATATATTTATATATATATATACACCATGATATAAACTTCTTTTGACATACAATTTACGACTCAGCAATAATTTCATATTTGTTAGGGTAATAAAATGACATCGAAAATATCGTCCTTGACCAGGAACGTTGGATTTAAAAGGAAATGAGGTAATAAACCAATCGACCTTGTTCAATGCCTAAAATTCATTATAATCATCCAATTATATACTTACTTACTATTCTAATATTTATTTACTTAATAAAACTTAAGCATTTATGTGGAAGTCAATGACATTTATTTGAAATGGTTTATAAGCAATTTTTCTTATTTCATTTGAATATTTCGAGTAGTTTCAAATTTTAATCTATCAGCCGTTGAATATTTGTCATATAAGAGAATCATACATATAGTACTTAATACATAATGCATAATAATACAATATTCAAGTATATAAATACATTGTAAATCAGAGACGTAATAATGCAATAATTTGAATAATTTGAATAACAGAGGAAGAAGATTAGTGACACTCACTTAGGATTGAAAGTATGCAATTTAAGAAAGCCTAGAGTACAATGTTTTAGTTTTGAAATAAAATGTTTGAGTTATTTTAAGTACACTTATTGTTTAACACAATATTTTTAACCATTAAAGGAAAATGATTAAAATTTAAAATATACATTGCTGAGAAAACGATCGATTAATAATTACTAAATTTAACAAAGTGCTGCTAACAATACATAATTTGCTTAATTATTTAAAATGATTTGATATTAAATCGATAAACTGTACTTTTAATTAGGAGAAAAAAAAATGGTGGTTTTTTGCAAAAATTTGTAATCAAAGAATGTGCAAAGTCTAAATTTCAGGAAAAAAAAAACTTGTGAAATTTAAATTTGTAACAAATTATACAATTTTTAGAGATCGTATTCGTTCGATGTATCAACACAAATATGAATTGACAGATCGTGACATTCATAAAGTTAACATTAGTTACAGTCATTTCAAATAATCTATCATTTTGAAGCATATCCCAAAGATTGATTGTATTGGAGGATAAAAACAGTTAATTTTGAAATTTTTTTACATCTTCTAATCAATTAATTTATTTATGTAAAAAAAAAAAAGGTGAATAAATTTTAATATTCAAAAGCATAATGAGAAGAATGCTAAGATATGCTTGAAGCATATTTACATATTTTGATTCTTTTTTTTTCCGGAACATTTTTTTTTCGAAATTCTTTCCTGAAAATTTTGAAAATAAGTAAATATGCTTCAAGTACATTTTAGCATTTTAGCATAACTGATGAAATTGTTGGAGATTTTTTAAATTAATTTTATTCTATCATTTCTTTTCATATCTGCCGATAATTTTTCATGCAAACAATATCGAATATCGAAATTAAATTCATTTTAAAATCATAATGTATTAATTTATTGTGATGAACGGTCTACTGAAAGATGAATATTTTCATGAAAGTTCTTTTGAATTTGAAAAACTGCTCCGCAAATTCCAAAAATTATTTATCTAAATATGTAAATAAATAAGTATATTCTCTTCGTCCTTGGAATTTTTAGCTGTTTTATTTTTTTTTTTTCTTTCCCGACCCTTTTTTAAATTACTACCAAATTTTTATTTACTTTCGTAAATATACATTCTTCTGAAAAATTTGATCAATTATTAATAATATTTTATCCAAATGTTTCTTCTTTTTTCTTTTTTTTTTTCTTGAAAAAGAGGTGTAGAACGATTTTTATTTTTTATATCTATTTTACTCAGTTCCAATATATTTTGAAATGTTTTCATATTTCAGTTTTGTTTTTTTTGCATTTTTTCAGAAAGGAATGATTTCGAATAAATTAGAAAATATGAGAAGCTTTTTTTCTTTTTCCCTTTTCATTTCATTTTTAAATAAATGAAAAACTATTACTTAGTAAAAGGAGAAAAAAGTGTGAATAAAGATTATATTTTAATAGTAATTACTGCAAAATGAATGTATATCATTAAATACAATATATTATTCAATGTATTAGCATGAAAATTTCCATATGCTTTATTTTTGCGAAGTATTTATGTTTACACTTTTAATTTTACATTAGATTTTTTCAACTTTAATATTTTTTAATCACATGTATATTTTCGATTTCGCTCCAAATGTATGCAGGTGAAATGCAAATGAAACGATGTAAATATCACAAATTTAAAATGATGCAAATCCTGAAAATTTTGAGCAGAATTTTGAATGTACCACTTAAATTTCCCTTCTAGCATTTCATTTTTTTTTCCCCCTTTAGAAGTAGAAGTTATGTTAATTTAAAATTGAAGGAAAAAGGAATTCACTTTTTCATCATATACATGTATATTGGAGATTTAAATTTCAATCTTATATTTCCTTTTTTAAATGTTACATTTTTCTTGTTTCATTCATGTTAAAATCTATTAAATAGATGATGCTATTTTGGATAAAACTATTTTACATTTCCTGCTAGACAGGTTGGAAATTTACATTTTAAAATTAATTAGTTGTAATGTCTGCATTTCTCAAAATCTTTGTGCTTGCATAACGCAACTGCAATTCGTATAATATATATCATACACACATTCTGCGTTCTCTTTATTTCCATTTTGAACGAAATATTTCATCCAGTAGCACGAAAAAAAAAAAATTTTTTTTTGCATCTTTTTCATCAATGAAAAGAAATTTCAAAGTTTGAAGATGAAATTCCAAAGATTAAGACAAAAATTTTTTCTTTTAAATTAGTCAATCTTTTGTAATACTTTTTTACACCATATAAATTTTCATTTTAAATTACACTAGTTCATTTAGTTTTAATTTTAATTATAATACACTCTTTTTCAAATTTTTAACATTAATTATTTCGTCTTATTAAAATTGCCAATTCTAATCACTTTTTTTTTTTCAATATCCCTTCTTTAAGTTTCTGAAAGTATTTACTCATTAAGAATATTTATAAATAAATAAGTGGTAAGTAAAAAAAGTTGACGAAAAGGTAGTTTCTTGTTAAGCCGTAACCTTCCAGAAGAAAAAGAAATGTTTGACAACAGATATGAAATTATGGTTCAGCTAAAGGAATTCCATCAGAGCTATATGTATTATATGGTTCGTACGACACTTTGCATATATTCCCTACAGTACTTTAATTGATGAGCAACGCTTACTGTATCGTTCATTTAATATTTGACGTATGTTCCGTACAGTAGTTTAATTGATGAACCATGTATGATATGTGGTTTCTGTAATATTTCAAATATATTCAATACAGTAGTTTGATTAAGGCATAGTTATTAATACTGTATGTCTTATATAATACTTTATACACGTATTCCGTACTGTATCTTCAAACAATACAAACAATTATAAAGCATAAGCCAAATATGAAAAAATAACTTTAATGATTTCAGATTGCCTCCTAGTCTTTGCTAATTATCGAATGGGTTGCATTAATAATAATTAATTATAATTAACAATAACGATAATAATAATAATAATAATAATAATAATAATAATAATAATAATAATAATAATAATAATAATAATAATAATAATAATAATAATAATAATAATAATAATAATAAATATGTATTAGTAGGTATGTCAGAGTATTAAGTTAAATTTAAAGTAATATATTGAAAATTTGTATTAAAATATTGTGATAAATTCGGCGTGTACTTTCTTTAAAATTTCATCCGATATTCCGCTGTTTCATTTTTAATAATTGTAAAGAAGCTTATCGGTCAATTGACATCATCAGGATATAATTTAAAGTAATACTTCGAGCATTTTCTAATAGAAGAAGATTTTCGATCTCATTTGCACTTTTTCATTTCCGGTTCAGTAATCAAATAGCTATTAAATGATTACAAATTACTATGATAATTACTTACTACGACAATGAAAGTTCGGTTCAATTTATCAATAAATTCATGTAAAACCGTATAATACTTAACTTCCTATCAGGGTTTATGGGATGTTTTTTATAAAGAGCCAAAATGTTCCATTGCTGAAATGCCCGGTTATTCCAAGTGAGAGCTCGTACGAAATTATGTCGGAAGGTCCCATATCTATTTGGTATTATGGGAAGAGAGAAAAGAAAACTGATTATTATGCATTTCAGGTTACTTTAAAAATTAAGCAGTAATGCTATATATGAACAACATTTCTTATTCATTTCAATTTTTTTTTTTTGCGATAAGCAATATGAGAATGCACTTCTCTGATTAACTATTTGAATCATTTCTTTTTTCATTTTTCATTAATTTATTCATCTTTATAAATTTTAAAAACTTTAAATTTCAAATTAAATATAAAAGTATGAAAAGTCTCGACTAATTTTAGATAATTCGAGAAGTGGTACCAATGTCTTTTATTACATTTAATCATCAAACGTCAATTATCGCACAATCTTCCTTGCCCATTTATATTCCTTCCGATGTAAACATTGTTGTCGATGTAAGTACTGAGAAAAGAAATTTTTTAATTTAAATTTTGTGGTCGGATTTTCAAAACTTAAGATTAATCAGCAATATATGAGCAGAAATGTTGGTGGAAAAAAAAGGTAATTAAAAATTTCTAAATAATGACAAGCACCGATCGCACAATCTTTTCGACCCATTTTATATTCTTGCAATGCAATGATTGAAAAAGAAATTTTTTAATTTAGATTATAAGTTCGAATTTTTAGGCCTAAAATTAATCAGCAATATATAAGCAAATATTTCTATGAGGATACAAAGTAATCAAAAGTTTTTAAATAATAACGAGTAGTAATTATGACAATTTGAAACTTATTTCGAACGTACCATCGTTCTCGATATCGTGTTTGTAATGCCATCCGGAAAAATACTCCTAACTTCATGTTCTCCTTTTTTAGTTGATCTGATGATAATTTTGTTAGACATCATCTGTGAGCAATATCAGAACTAAATTATCGTAAATTTTTATTGTAGAACCTAACATGCTAACCAAATTTGACTTGATGAAGTTATTAAAATACCGTATGAACGATCTTCTTGTCAGCATACTGTATTATTGATATTATTATCTAGTAGACAAAGTGATGGCCTTTTTAGGGTCAAAAAGTGCAATTATATCTTGGTAAAGGATGTCAAATAGCTAATAAAGATAACCGAAAAAGATCTATGACAATTCCGAGTGGACAGTTCGAAATTCCTAAATCACACATTGTTGTCATTCATTGTGCCGATGTGAAACACTTATTTCAGGATGTCATACAGGTATAAGATGGTGATATTTTAATTTAAAAAAATAAATAAACAAACAAAAAGAGAAACTTTGTTTGAATAAATTATAAAGATTACGTCATTAAACTCAAAAGAATTCATAATATTTAATTTCCTTGCAGCCATGAATCAATCTTTTGATAATATTTTAAATCAAATCGAATAATATTTCCATATCGAAATTTTCTTATTAATCCGCTAGAAATTCTTATATATCATACACACTACTTTACAATAATTTATCATACACAACAAAAATTATTACGATATAATCAGCCGACAAAAACTATTTGAAATAAATTAAGTTAGTCACACTATACACTTGTTTAGCAATGATAAAAACTTTATCATTTCTAGGTAATTGTCACAGATAAAATGATTGCTTATTGTGGTGGTAAAAATCATATCTTATTAAATGCTTCTGACACACAAATTACCGTTCTAGAACAGTAACGAATTAAAATAATGGTACGAAATTTTGCATATAGAATTTGACCTATAATAATATTTTACTACCATATTATCTATTTGGTTCAATAGTTTCAACTTTCTTCAATGTCATCAATTTTGCATTCATATTTTCCCACTACAATTCTAATTCTTATTTTAAATTCAACGAATTTATACATCTAGCATAGAATCAAATTTATTTTCCAAAATATTTATCAATTTTTGCTTTTGAATTTCTGTTTATGAATAACAAACGAACATATAAATAAAGATAATATAACAAACGGTTCATGTGCCATCATCTATATTACCATCATCATATATTGCGACTTGAAAAAAAAAAAAAAAAAAAAAAAATTATAGAGGAACAATGGAGAACGGCGGAGAAACGACGGAGAAAGGTCGCTTAAATATAAAATAGGTCACCTAGTATTCATATCACAATAAAATAGGTTGCCTAATATAGTTCAATAAAAATTGTATTGCAGTGAATGAGTGTACATATCCAATAATTCTTTTAAGATAAAAGTATTTAGTGGAGGAAGACGAAAATCAAAGATTAGAGAAAAATTGAAATGGAACTTTTTTTTCCTAAAAAAGAAAGAATTTAAAATTTAAATTAAATATTGCAAGAAAAATCGAACCAACTTCTTTTTTTGTTTCGCTACACATTATTAATTCTGATATAATGACGCGAAACCAACAGCATATTTAAAAATGAAACCAACATATTTAGCCTAAATTGCTAACTCTTTATTCCTAAAAAAATAAAGAATTAAAAATAAATCATGTGAAATATACGGAAATATGTATGAACAATACATGTAAGTCTAAGATAACCTGTTAAACTATATTAAGAAGTACTGAAATGTGTACGCAATGAATTCAAATTATTTATGTTTGATAATTAATCAGCAAAATCCATCAACAACATAATCATTCGCACGGAAAAACATTGCAAGAAACATAGCAAATTATAGATGTATTATCAAAAAATTTGGTAAGATAATCTTTTCAAGGAAGAAATATCATCAATTTGTCCCTTTCTTTATCGTATCCATCGTCTTATCAATTAATTATCCATTCAAATAATGTTCTATTTTGCAATACCCGTTAAAATAACATCTTACCCTCATAAGTACATTTTATTTCATCAAAGAAAAAAAGGAAAAAAAAAATATTACCGCTATCTTCATACAGCAATAAAGCGCTAAAGTAATATGATGAACCTTTTTAAAAGTCTTTCCCTACAGTATCAGTGGACTGGCTCCACAGTATCAAGTATAGACTGTACCTACAGTACTAAGTGCAGAATGTAAATTATAGTATCTCTTAATATGAAAGCGCTTGTTGAAAGAAATTTTTATTTCATTTGTAAATATAAATTTAAATGCACATTTTATCATAATTATAAATTTTGATATACTATCATTCTGAACCGTTAAATTTCTAATATGGAGCAAATACGTGATATAATAATGCAAATATTCTAATAAACATATAAGAAAAATGTAAAAGTAAACGTATAACAAAACGTTACAACTAATCTTCAAGTGTATTTTTTCATATACATACGTATACATATGTATGTAACTGTACGTAAAACATATATTTTTGCATCATAATCATTCACTGTTGCAATTATCGCTATTGTATTTAATCTTATAAGTAATAATCGATACATTTTTCAAAAAATTTGATCCATTAAAGCGCAACGAAGTAATATCAATATTTCATTGGAAATATGCCATAATAATAACAATAATATGTTTAATATGCTGTTATTAATTAAATGCTAACCTTGTTTATTACATAGCAAAAAAAAAAAAAAGAAAAAAATAAAACACGAAATTTTTAAACAATCAAACAAATAAAACATACAATAAAAGTATACATACAACAACTACACTTGACCCTTAACAATGTACTAGAAATAAACAAAAAAAAAAAAAGAAAAATATGCTTTTTTTCTCTTCCTTTCTTTTCACGCCATCTTTGTTCTTGTTTTTTTTTTTTCTTTATTTTACAGTAATTAGGAGGTTTGGAAATACCCTGTTAATTACGGAAGAAATTAATTAACTAAATAGAAATGGATTGAATTGTGAACCAAGCAAAGGACTGATCGGATTGTACGGTGATTGTAACATGGACAATGATGAAATAGGATTAAATTGTTCGGTTGCCATTGATACACTACCAGCAGTACTACCCGTTGTAATATTTGCCATTGTTAATTGTAATTTCTGAAATAGTGAATAATTTGTAACGAAATTTAACAACTAAACTAATTAGAATTACTATTTGTGTAATAAATGTATTAGTTAGAAACTAATGTACTGGTGAATTTAACAAATAGACAATTTAGTATCCGTCATCACTTAACAAATATCCAAAAATAATCCTCAGTAATCATAATTGCAAAACAAATAAGATTTATAAGTACGTTAGCAATGTACTACCAGAAAAGCATCACTAAATTGATTTGTTAATAATCTGTCGGATATAAAACAATGTTAAATTTACTTGCGGCTTTTGGAAAAAAACAAAAAAGAAAATGAAATGAAGTGGAAAATACAAAAAAAAAGTGTTTCTCATTTACCTCTTGATCAACAGTATCTAAATTAACAGAATCTTTTAATGGTGTTGTAGTAGTAGTAGTAGCAGCTGCAAGTAGATGATTACGATATGCAGCTAATAACATGTTGTTTTGTTGTTCCTGCATTACCCGAGCTAAGAATAATCGTCTAATATCATGAGCTGATGGAATTGATGATAGTGAATGCGATCTGCAAATAACAATTTGTATTGTCGAACTAAGGTAAACAATAATAAAAATAACAATAAAAGTGACAATGTTTGTGATAGGATAAAAAATGAAAAATAAAAATGTATCACATCAAAAATGATGTAATTCTAAATTGATAATATTTAAATAAAATTTTAATTTATGAAATTTCTGTTAAATTTGTAGAAATTGAAAACATATTATATGTATTTCTATCTGTGTTACACCTATGGTATATGCAAAAAATATAAACATTTCACTTAACGGTACTAATGTAATTTCAAAAACTCTTCATAAATAAGACTATATAGTGAGGATTTCAGAAAAAAAGCAATATAAAACAAAAACAAAAAAGAAGAATGTAATCAAAAAGAGGGAGGGATGGGAGAAAGAAGGATGAAATGGGAGAAGGTAAAATTAAAATTGAAAATAAATGTGTAGAAATCGATGTAGAAGGACCGTTTAAAACAAAACAACAACACATAAATACAAAACAACGAAGCACAAGTTTTTAAGGCGTAATTTTGACTAATTAGAAATTGAATGAAGTAAGAACTTTCATAGTGATCACCTCAACGATCAGATTTATCTCATCAATCGATTAAAATGGATCATACTTGTAGTCAATTTTGAATCAATTACTTTAATTCATACATAGTACTATCGCATATCTTTTCCTTCTTATTAGAGCAGTCAAGGAAAAAAATGAGAACTTGAAAAGCAATAATTTCAATTATGTAGTGATAATAAATTATTCGGGTACGGTTCGTTAACGACGGAATTCTACAAATTCGACTGGAATAATAATTATATTTGGTATCATATTTTCGTACCATGATGTATAGCAAATAAGTAAAAATAAATTGCATGAGAAAAAAAAAAAAAGATAAAAAAGATAAATGAAATGATACCTTTGTTCAAATGATGATGGTGGCATCGATGGACCAGTTGTTGTAGGAAGTACCGCACATGATTTGGTCAGTAAATTTTTCGTCGTACCATGTGATCGACGTTTTGGACGATAAACATAATTTGGATGACGACGCATTAATTCTTCCCGTAATTCTTTAGCCTAAAAAAATTCAAAAAAAAGAGATGAAAGTATGAAAAGAGATAAAATAAAATGATAAATTATCGGTATATTATAAAGGATGATAAATAAGTTAGGAAATAAAAACATTTGTGCGAAATTTTTAAAACTTTTTAGAATAAATTAAATTTGAAAAAGAAAAAATTGAATCAGAAAAAAGTAGTTGATGAAATTATTTTTCAGCTATTTCAATTTTCTGAAATATTCAACAAGGAAAGAGACGAACAACAACAACAACAAACCCGTTTAACATATGGTGCTTTTTCTTCAACGCTCATTTTCCTCCATTCAGCACCCAATTCTTTACTAATCTGTGAATTGTGCATTTTCACATCTGTACTAGCAATTTGTGCCCGGCGCATTTGAGACCATACCTTAAAAAAAAAACGAAAGTATGAAAAAATTTCAAACTTCAAACATCCATTGAAAAGATTAATTAAAGATTGCAATTATCATATTTATTAATATTATTATTTGACAATAAAATGTCGTTTATAAGTAGCTAATTAATAAATCAGTTCTATGATTAACGTATTCATCTGTGTACAGCTATTCATATTTACTTATGATTCAATTATTACTTTCATCTTTCATCATCCCTTCATCATTTACCTCATTTTTACATGAAATTTACCAATAATAACGTAAAGCATCATAATTACGTAAATGTTTCACGTGAATTTTATACATGAGAAATGAAAGATTATTTGAGAAACAAACCATAAAAGCATTCATCGGTCTTTTAATTCGCTTTTGTACATCATACTCATTCATCTCTTTCATTTCACCACGATGATCTTCATCAATCGCTCTTTTCGTACTGAACGGTATGCTCGGTGAACCTATCATAAATATAACCTTTCGTGAAAATTAAAATTTGAAATGGGAATTTTTTTTTCAACAATTAAATGATCTTTTTACCCAGACAATATTAACAGACATTTTCCTTTTTTCTTCCCGATTTCTGATGGCTAATTCTTTGACACAACGATTATCATAAAAATGCTCATAATATAAAGCTATCAAATAGTTTCGTTTAATCCAACCGTATACTGTATTATCCATTTGGCTTACTGTACACCTTGACTAGGCATACTGTACTATGCTACTGTGCTAACTGTCTACTGTATTTATTTATTATTGTATTATAGTTCATTTATGACTGATATAATTTTAATCAATAGTAATAATATTCCATACTGTATGTAAGCTATATATTATTATCATATCAATAATTATTGCAAATCAATGATAATACTTCTTAGATTTACGAAAATTTTCAAGTGTTTAAAAAAAACTTCTGATTTAAAGCTAGGAAGAAAAAAAAAAAAACACGTACTTGATGCACAACATTCCGTGATACCATGGAGATCAGCAATGGATGTGAACGAAGAGGATGATGGCTCGCCGACCGCTCGTGATGAATTCATTATAACCGACTGATGTTGTTGCTGTGCCGCCTGTTGTTGTTGTTGTTGTTGTTGCTCTTGTCGTTGTTGCTGTTGTTGTTGATGTTGTTGCTGTTGTTGTTGTTGTTGTTGCTGCTGTTGTTGTTGTTGTTGCCGTTGTTGTTGTTGTTGTGATGATCGTGATATTGGTGGTGGTAAATTGATGGGACAGACTGTTGATTCGATTGTTAGAGTTGGAACGGACAATAATGATTGAAAATGATTCATCTAAATGCTATTTGGATTACATTTCCCGCAATAACAATAACCTCTTTCATTTCATTTCATTTCAGTTTTTTTTTTACATTTCAAAAATCCTATCGCTTTCGCTTACTTTCCTCTTTCAACAATACAGTATTACTTTCCTCTTTCATCGCTGAATCAACATTATACTTTTGCAAAAAAAAAAAAAAAAAAAATAAATAAATAATCAAAAAGAGCGGGAATCGATGAGAGAGAAGATGGAAACAGGGAATGAAAATTAAAAAAAATGAAAATAAATAATAGAAATAAAGCGGATTATTATCTAGCGATGGTATAACAATAATAATAATAATAATAATAATAATAATAATAATAATAATAATAACAATAACAATGATAATAATATTGTTATTACGAATATTTGATTTGCACATTTGCAAAAAATTAAAATTGAACGAACAGATTAGTTAAATGTTTGGTATAAAATAATAATAAATTTTTATATTATTTTCGTTCTTTTCTTCCTTTTTTTTTTTTTCTCATCCTTTCCCTCTCTCTCTCTTTACTTTTTCTTTTAAATTCAATATTTAAGTAAATTATAAAATGCACAAACAACTCTCTGTAAAGTGCATGAGTAAAATAAAATGAAATAAAATGGATCAACATAGTTTGTTATGCTTAATTTATTTATTTAATACATTTTTTTTTTTTTTTTTAATTTTTATTGAAGAAATAAAACGAATTTATTTGTGTATTTTCATTTTGTATATTTAGTTAAACAAGAAAGAAAAAGAATAAATAAATAAATAAACATATATATATAGCAGATTACTTATCGACAAATAAAATGTACATATTTCTCTTCTTATGGAACACTAATGAATCAGAAAAGAAAGAAATTTCATTTTTAGAATAAATTTAACTTCTCCCTTTTTAATTTGAATGAATGGTCAGTAATGATATGAACTATTAGATAATATAATGATGGTCATTTAGATAATATTTACAAGAAATTGACATATATTAAATACTAATGGGTAAACTCAACTTCTTCCTTTTTACCTTAGAATGAATGGAATGGTGGTCAGTCAGATTTTACAATGAATTGTTAGCTAACATAATGATGGTCATTTGGATATTATTTACAAAAAGCCGATATATATTAAATACTAAACAAGTAGTTATATGCTACTATTTGATTATTCATGTCAATAAAACAATTTTAGTAACAAATATTATAGGATTTATATGGTCAATTGAAAAAGAATAATGTACAAAGAAAAAAAAAAAAAAAAAGATTGGATGATTAGGAATAAAAGTAAACAGTCAATCATTCATATTAAACTAAAGTAAACATTTTATTTGTTTTGTATTAAATGATTACTTTACTTTATTTACTCTTTAATGATCAAGCTTTCATTATTGCATTCATCAATTTCCCCTTTCTTACTTAATCCTTTCTCCCTCTCTCTCTCTCCCTCTCTCTCTCTTCTTTCTTCTTCCTTTTAAATTATTTTTTATCTCCTATCTTTGTCATTCATTTTATTCCTCATTTAGTTAGTTAGTTAAAAATCAAAAAAAAAGTGACAATATAAAACTTGAAAAGAAAAAGAGAAAAAAAAAAAGGAGAAATGTAAAATGAAATGGAAACTTTTTTTTTTTTTCTTCATCTTATAGATAATTTATTATTATACTCAAAGATATTAACATTTTTTTTTAAAAGGGTTAGCTCATATGAAATTTCAAATTAATTCATTTCAGTTTCTTTCTTTTTTCCTTTCAAGTTAGAAAAAAAAAAGAGGGAGAGAGAGAGAGAGAGAAAGGCGAAGAAAAACAATAGGAGTAGTAGTAGAAGTAATAGTGGAGAAAAGTTATAATTAATCAAAGAACATTTCATTTTTTAAATATATCATTTTATTTATAAATATGTCATTTCGATTATACTTGTAATTTATTTCTAAATATGCCAATTCATTGCATTTTGAATATATCATCTCGAAAAATGTTCAACTAATTTATCCGTTAAAAAAAAAAAAATCACACTAATTTACATATAACAAATTTCCTTCTCTCTTTATTTTTTTCTCCTCCCTCTCTCTCTCTCTCTCCCTCATTATTCCTTCCACTTTTAATCATTTTATTTATTTGTGTATTTTTTATCATAAAATGATATGAAGAGAAAATGAAATAGGTGAGAAAAAAAATGGAAAAAGAGATAATGTATTATATTAAAAAATTAATTTATTCATTTAACAACAAAAAAAAAAAAAAAAATTCGAATTTTTTCATTTAACAACGAAATAAAAATTATGGTAGTTTAAAAAAAAAAAAAAAAAAAAAAAAAAAAAAAAAAAGAAAAAAGAAATAAAAGACAAAATTACGAATTGTAATTGAAAAAGTAATTAAAAAAAAGAGGAAAGTTGGACTAATTTTATCATTTTGTTTTTTTCCTTTCTTTTTTTTTTGAAAAAAAAAATATTTGAGGAATACTTCAAAGAAATTTTTTTTTTTTTTGAGTACAACCCAAAATGAAAAGCAACATTTTGTCACAAAAAAAGAGAAAAAAAGAAAGACAAAAGGAAAACGAAAGTGAGGGAGGAAGGGAGGGAGAAACGAAGAAAGAGGTGGAGAGAAAGGGTAGAGCAGAGAGAGAAGAATGAATGAATGAATGAATGGGTAATTTTAGTGAGTTGAAGATGACAATGATAATTTGAGATTGAAACTATATAAATGAGAGAGAAATCCCATTTGCTTATTTTAATGAACACAAAGAGAGAGAGGTGGGAAACGAGAGAGAGAGAGAGGTAGAGAGAGATGATGTAGAGGGTGGAAAGAATTAGGCGAAGCGGAGGAAAGGGACAAGGAAGGAAAGGAAGAGAATGAGGAGAGAGAGGAAAGGAAGGAAGGTAGGAAGGTAAACACATTCAAATGACTATCATAAATTTTCATTTTGAAATTGCGAAATATTTCAATGAAATTGGTATTTGTAAATGTTAAAATTGCTAATATTTATGAAATATTTTAAATCACAGAAAATAGTAAAAGAAAGTATAATGGCTACAAAATGATTGGAATTTATTCTTTTAAAAAATTAACAAAGAATGAAAATAGATTAATAGAAAAATTGTTACACAACTAATTCTTACACATATCCATACATATAATTAATTTTCTACGATTTTAAAAAAAGAAAAGCATTTGAATTTTTCCATTGATTACGCATCTTTTATTTTCACCCATTGCTTTTCATCGTTCTTAATTGATTTTTTTTTTTTTTTGAAATTTCATATTTAAAATAATCAAACATCTGTGTTGCTTTTTTCCTTCCTTTCTCTTTTTTTTTTTTTTTTTTTTTTTTTATACATTAAAAAAAAAAAAAAAAAAAAAAAAAAAAAAAAAAAACGCATTTGTTAATTTGTGAGTTAGTCTAAAATGAAAATTTTGAAAACTTGCAAATATTTCAAATCTCATATTACTACAAAAAAGAAAAAAAAAAAATTCATTTTAAATGTAAAGTAACAAATAACAATTTTTAAACTTCCTAATTCACACTAATAAAATAGTGAAAAATTTTTAAAATCTATATTATGCTAAACAAAATAGTTACCTATTATAGATTTATAATATAAAACAGATAAATTTTTGGAATTAATATTAATTATCCCAATAGTACCGAAATACAATCAATACATTATTTTGATCATATCCAAATGAATCAATTTAACAAATTTTATTAATTTATAAATTTATTCATTTACCTATACAAAAATATATTATTTCCAATTTCATAAATTTATTATATGGTAGGATAATTATTAGGGTAATTAATCTATTTGTTTACTCTCATCATACATACAGAGTGTAAAGTGCAACAACCCCCATCTCATGATTCGTACGTATATTCCGGAAATGATATTCGGGATATTGATCAATCCCGACAATATGCTTAACTGCGCAACCCGAATTACATTACATTATATTACATATACAACAAGAATAATAACAGCAAATCAAACAAAACTGAAATAATCGGAAATGACAAGATGAATTGAATGAGGTAAATAGAACGAAAATGAGAGGATGATTAGGGTATAAAGATATGAGAGAAGTAAAAGGCGGGGGAAGAGAAATGGGATAAAAGGATGAAAAGGTGAAATGAGATAAGGAGAAGAGCGGGGGAATATTGAGGAAGGATAAGAATACCCCGGGAGATGAAAAAGGACAATATTTCAATGTCGAATAGCATTGTCACATCTGTTACCAAATGATGTAAATAGAAGAAAGAATATTTCATTCTTATTTAAAATGATATTTTGAAATTATTTATTTATCAAAAATCACTTTTATCGACAATAGATCAATATCATACAATTTGCATAATGTATAAATGATATTTCTGTGATATAAACAATCTAATTTATTGAAATTTATTGCAAATTAAATGAAGCATAATTTTGAAAATGATTAATTGTAAGGAAGAAAATATTACATATATTATATACGTACACACACACACACATACACATACACATACACACACCCACATACACACATATATATACACACACAAACGGAAGCATTTATCTATCATATATCAGCTTTTTACCTATAATATATAAGCATCAAAACTTATTAACAGCAGCAACAATTTAAAGAGTATTTTTAGGAAAGGTCAACTATATTGTATAGAAATACATAAACACATACACATACACATACACACACATACACACACACACACACACCCACATACACAAACATACAAACAAACATCTATCCATCTATTCATTCGTAATGCAAATTTATACACTGAAATGGAGAAGTGATGAACATAATATCTAAAGTTAAATATCAAATTTCATTACATTTCGAATCGATTTGCAGCAAAAAAAAAAAAAAAAAAAAAAAAAAAAAAAAATATCGTAGTAACTTGCTAAAATTTCGGCAAAATCAATGGGATCAGTTTACATAACCGTTTAGCAATTCATAACAGGATAGATCGGCTTACATTATTATATGATTTCAATAACATTGATAATTCTTACTTAACAAATTAGCAAAACAGAAAAAAAAAATTATGTTCTAACAGAAAAGCTTATAATAATTGGTAATAATGATATATATTGAATTAAATATTGAAATTTCCAAATAATTTTTATTTTTCTATACAAAAAATTCAACAAAAAAAAAGAAAAAAAATAAATAAAGAGAAAAGAAAGAATTGAAATTCCAAGTACAACAAAAAAATTTTTTAAAAAAAATTTTTCATTTTTTATTCAAAAAAATTTAGTAAACAAATAAATAATAAAATATCAAATACAACAAAAAACTTTTAAGTAATTTTTTTTTTTTTTTTTTTATTGCTTAAAAAATTAAAAAAGAATGACAAAATGCATGCTATTATCATTTAAATAAAATATTTTGGTAGGATTTTTCGCTTTTTTTTTTTCCTTCTGCATCAAAATGAATGATTAACGAAGCATTTGCATCATTTCTTTTATTTGTTAAAAAAAAAAAAAAAAAAAAAAAAAAAAAAAAAAAAAAAAAAAAAAGAAAAAAAAAAACAAACAAACAAACAAAAAAAAAAATTTGAAAGAAAGGAAAGAAAGAAAGAAAAAAAAAAAAAGGCTGCGGAAATCATTTTAATGGATGTTTTGGATTTTTTCTGTTAAACGAACATTTGGTTGATATTAAATGTATCATAATATTGATTGAACAAAAAAAAAAAAAAAAAAAAAGAAAAAGTGAAACTTAAAAGCTGCTAATGTAAACAAAATAAAATAAAAAGAAAGGGGGAGAGAGAGAGAGACAAAAAAGAAAAGAAATTGAAATGAAAATACAAAAATGAAAAAAAAAAAAACCAAAAAAAAATAGAAAATATTTAAATGTTAGAAAAAAAATTTCTTCTTTTTCGTTTCTTGCAATTCTTTTAATTCCTCAAAAATTTCATATGATATATTTCTTTGATCAAAAATTTTTTTTAACAAATAAATTTTGAAATATATCAAAAAAATATATGTACATATAATTTCTGATAAAAAGATGGAGAAAATGTTGTGATGGGAAAAAAAAAAAAAAAATAATGAAGAAAATATTGGGAATGAAATTAATCGGTTCAGGAAATGAAGAAAAGCAAAGTGAGAAAAAAAAAAAAAAAAAAGAAACGAAAAAAGTTTCATATACTAAGACGGATTTGGTATCATTTTCTACGATATGCTTGTTGTAATTATTTTGTCCCACAAAATCATTTTTTTTTTTTTTTTTCCTATCATTTCCATTCTCTTTTATGCAATACGAACTAATCTCATTCATTAATGATAATAAATCAAAATATTTAATAAATAATGAAATTATTTAAATCCTCCAAATACTAATAATTGCTTGCAATATTTAATAAATACTGAAATTATTTCAATTTAACCATCTTCACCGATACTAATAATCAATTAAAACATCTCTGATAAATATTAAATTTTTTTTTAACAATCGCTTTTCATACTAATAATTCATTGCAACATCTAATAAACATTGAAATTATTAAAATTGAAAATTTTTTCGTTTACAATTTAACGCTTATTCCTTTCAAAAAATATTTTATGAATAAAATTTAATGGTTTTACTTTTTTTTTTCTTTTTAGTAACAAAAAGAAAAGAAGAAAAAAAAAGAGAAAATAACGGAAGTAATGCTACCAAAATTTAAATTATTTAAACCAAAAAGAAAAAGCAAGAAATTAGAAAATAACGAAAATTTGAAAATGTCTACAAGTTTTTATATTTTTATTTTTATTTTTTTTTTTTAAAGAACATTAACATTTACCTCATTACCGGTTACCTGTTAGGAGGAATTATGAGTGTAATGACATTGTTGTATATAAAATTTACCGATATATGCAATGATGATCCAATAATTTCAGGAAATAATTTTAATCAACCGGTCTTTCTCTCATTTATTTTCAAAAACAAAAATAAATATATTATATATCATACATTATTAACAAACTAATTTTTCACCTTTTTTTTTTTCTTCTTCTTTTCAAAAATAAATAAAATGTTTGTTGAAGAGTTAAATGAGGAAGCAAAAAAAAGAAAAAAAAGAAAAAAAGGACATCAAAATGAACGGAATGTTTGACAGCTAGCAATCGGTTATAATATTGATATCAGTAGACATCTTATGGCTCCAATTTAAAAAAAAAAAAAAAAAAAAAAAAAAAAAAAAAAAAAAAAAAAAAAAAAAAAAAAAAAAAAAAAAAAAAAAAAAAAAAAAAAAAAAAAAAAAAAAAAAAAAAAAAAAAAAAAAAAAAAAA
>JABVXV010000198.1:0-19399 GCA_013365325.1 Dipetalonema caudispina
TAGGTTGCAATACGCATCAGTTATATACAACAGGCGGTGTTGTTAGAATTTTGGATTCGGGTTGTTCTTCATTGTTTTTTTCTCAATTGAATTCCTTTTGATTGTGTGTCACAGACAAATAGTTGAATAAAGGTTTTAGTGAGTAACGTTGGACATTACAGTACGATTCGGAAAAGCTGTGATAAGCCAGAAGAAGCAGTTTGATCTGAAAGTGACTAAGGCTAATTGTGCTATTGGAAATGCCAATTATATCAGTGGTTTAGATTAACCGATATGTGTATGAGTGGGAATAGTCTCAAGCAGAGATAACAAAAGCACAACGGATCTCAATTTTTTCTTAAGCAAAAGATGAGAATAAACTAAATGATTTATTTTACTTTTAACCTTGTAATATTTATTAGACGCAATTTATAAGACCAATTAGTGTAATGAGAAATGAAACACAAATTACTTCAATTATTCAATTATATAGACATGTATTTCAATTTTTGCGATAAGCCTGATAGAAATAGGAGTAGAAAAATGCGAGCATTGATAAACAGCTAGAAAAAATCAACCGTGTCTTGTACTTCTGCAGCCCTTTCTCCGTGTCCAGCTGTTTTGTAAGCATATTTTGCGGATGTATGATTTAATGAATTTTTTCATATTCAATTCTTCCCCACACTTTTTCTGATTTATTACTGCAAATAATATGAAAGGTCAGTTTATATCTTTCAGAAGTTGCTTGATCCGATGAAGCCACAAAGACATGAAATCAAATAACCTTTGAATGGAGTTTGATGATACATACGTAGGAGGCATAATCAATTTGCATGGAACCAAATGTATAATATTTATTACTCCGACGTATTGAAATACATCAACAATTAGTTAAGTGATCGAAAGTTGAAAGCACCAAAACAAATATTACTGATGGGAAAAATCGTTATGGGGAAGGAACAAACAGATTTTTGGATGAAAATTCAAAAATTGAAAAAAATGAAGTGAGTCGAAAAACTTGATCGGATAAACAAGCATGTGATTAAAACATGAATGCTTGGAAACAGACTCTAAAACGATATTGAAAAGACCCATAACAGAACAAAAAAATAGTGCGAATAGTGAAACATTCCCAAGCACTTTCAAATCCGGTTCTGGATTACAGTACCTCTTCAAATTTACCACTGGTGAACATACTTTTGGGAATTTTGAACAAAACCATATTTAATCAAATGTTTACTGTAGCAATGTTTCTGCACGAAAATGATAATTAGGAAGAATACGGTTAGTAGAATGAAAGTTACAGTTTGAAAAAGCAATCCATTTCATAGTACCTCACGTGATACGTGTGCTACTTCGAGTGATCTTCTTTAATTTATTTCGTTACGTTCGAAAATCACCAGCTGAAAACATTTTTTTTAATTATTATTAATAATATGGAATTTGATTATTGCTCTATAATTATACATTTGGTATATAATGCAAGGTAAACAAGGTCAATTTTGTTGACTTTCTTGCTTGCTTTTTTTGGAGGTGCGCCAGATTTCAAGTATTAGTTGTCGTGTTTGTATTGCTATAAAAGATTAATAATATCTTATTATGCTTGTTAAATTCGAAGATATTTTAAAAGTTTAAGACCCTATCCATTTTCTTAGACTAAAACTAAATTATAAAAGCAATCTTTTATCATTCCCTTATTTTCATCATTCTTGTTTCCAATTCTTTTTTTACCCACTACTCAACTTGATTATTCTAATAAATTATTCTTCAAGCTAATTAGATAAATTCAACTTAAAATGAAAATTTCAATACCTGATCAACTCTAACATCCAATGTCAAATGATTAGTGTTGGTGAAATTCGCTTCAGTATGAAACTCCAAAGAAAGAGGATTCATTGCCAGTTCAGATTCATTCAGGAAACGTTTTCGTCGATTACTGATTTGCTTCACGTTTGATATTTTTGAAGCATTCGATTTTTTGGCAATTACATCATCATCGGAATCGGGACATGATTCGTAACCGTAGTCCTCTGTAGTGGAAGCAGTAACTGAGAAAAAATTTTGAACGGAAATAAAAAGCCAATCTAATTCTCTTTCAAAACCCTTTTCCAAGGAAACATTTTTTTTGTTCTTGCAAATAATTGAAAAGTCAAGAATTTTCAGAGGTTCTGTAAACTAAATAAAACTAGACCAGTTGCCACTTATAGTACCAAAGTATAGTATCTTTCATCGAATTCTCTGTGGCTTTGTTGCTTACTGCACTAACCATGATCACCATGATCAGTTTACCCGGTCTCGTACCTTCACTTGACGGTTGTTCAGTATCCGGAAACGTCAAGCTGGAGCTTGTAGTGTGCTTTTCCTGTGTTTCCGATTCATCAGAAACTGCTTGAGAAGGTTCAGAAGTCGTTGTTTCCGATTCATCAGAAACTGCTTGAGAAGGTTCAGAAGTCGTTGTCGAAATAATTTCACAGTTGGGTGGTTGAAAAAAAGCAAGGGTAAGTTTAATATTTATTCAATGCTTGTCCCATAAATCTTTTATTTTGCATTTGTGAAATGATCAGTAGCTGTATAAATAGTTTTTCATGCAGGGGACAATAACACTGTTCAAATTAGACGCGAATGTTGACTAGAACAAGAGGTCACACTAAGTGATATATTTAGAAAGTTTCTAATCTACGTGACCGTGAAAACAGCGTCATTGCAATGCAATTAAGGTTAGAAGGATTGGTAATAACAAAAAAAAAAAAAAAAAAAGTTTTAAAAAGAAAAAAATCAAATACCGAAATGCCTTCGCAATTATTTCGTACTTTATCACAAAATATCACTTTGCACTGGAAACTAATGGTAGGTTGATTGACAAATTTGAATGCTCGTACCACGGAATGTGCTACTGTGAGACTATCACTATAGATCAATGGTTCCATTAATGTATGGTCTGTGATACAGCTGGAAATACTGTCGTAAATTGAAAATGGAATATTATCACTGACCACATGACTAGCGCGCGTGTATATGGCAATTTCACGACAAGTAATAATATTTTGGAAAATTTGTGCGAAAAAAATTAGAAGTTTCACTGATAAGATTGGCATATAACCTTAATGAAGCTTTTTTTTTTTGAATTATTTATTGGAGGGATGTGAAACTGAAGTTCAAGAGGCTGCTAATAGGCAAATTATTATCACCTTAGCAAGAGTTAACATTAAAAGAATTTCCTTATTTGTGAACTTCCACTAAACAAGGAATAAAACGTGTTGGCTAAATTTCAAAGTGCAAATACAAATCCTGAAGCAAATCAATCTTACCCTCGACCATCAATAAGCTGGAAATTGGTACCACCAGATTCATGAGCAAAGCATGAATGAACAAGCATACCATACCTTTCTGGAAATTATAACTTTCTCAACTTCTGAATGACGATAAAATGGAAATATTTTGCAAAAGAGTAAGTAGACTGAAAATCAATTCAATTTCAACGAGTCGAATTTAATTGAGGTTAAATGAAAAAACAAAACAAAATATGGTTGAAATCATTTTAATGAAAATGATAACGAAACTATGATTAAATCAAAGATACAAATAAGTAAATCCTACTATTCAATTTAATAAATATCAATTGGAATAACAGAGTTGCTTGCTCATTTAGATCAATTTTCTTTCTCTGATAATTCAGCTAGACGTTAGAAACGGTCAGAAAGAATTACGTAGTATGCGAGGAATCAGTAATTTCAGTTTAACCTAAATTACAGCTCCATTTATGGACCAGCCAATCGCCAACATCCGCATATTTTACCGGTTCACCGTCTACTGAATCCTTCAGCACATCGTAGGTACAAGTAGCTGCGAGTCCGCTTCCCAGTTCTTTCGTAATCAACTTACTAATTAAAAACAGAAATTTAATTAGTACAACTCCATTTTTGACTTCAACTCCATTTTAATTTAAAATGAGCTAAACTGAATGGCAAAAGATGTGAGGAGAACAATCTCAATCATCATGCAGATTCATTTTAAAAGCTTACTATATTGTCATATTTTGTCGTATCTTCAAGTTCATCAATACCGATTATGTTTTGTTGAACCTAATAGTACTATTAGCAAGAGATCTTGCAAGTAAACAAACTTGATCAATTTACGGGACCTTCCCTGATCTAATACTTGAAATTGCATTACCCGCCGACTTTCATGTCCTGAGCTAAATTGTGCGAGTCCATCTGATAGAAGCAATTAACGCCATATACTCTATCCGCTTGCGTTAGAAATACATGATGATGCTGAACGACAACAATCAAGCGATAATTGATACCTGATGGTTCTTTCTATAACGTATTTCATTAAGGATCACTTCCGGCTATATTTCAGGATTTCAGGGTTCCTTTTCCTGTTTGCAAGAAGAGTTGAAAAGTGAAAGTTATATTTTAAGTATTCCGATTAATATAAATACTACCTGTATTTCACATTTCACATGACAATCACTTTTGTACAAAACATTGAAGTAGAATGGGCTGGCAATTGGATTCCGCGAGTAATCTGAATGACAGTTTTTATTCATAAAGAATCCCTTCACATAAATGTGGCCATTAAATGGCGCTTCCGGTTGGAAATGTAATCGTAAGCCTTCCATAAAGCATTCCTAAAATGAAGTGATGACATAAGTGCGTGGCAGAAAAGATTCCGCAAAAGTTGGATAAATTTGTTGCTGATTATTTTAGTAAACTTTTGCTTATAAATGATGGAGCTGAAGTAAATATTTAATGGATTCTGTGGCATTTTAAAAGAATTAACAGGTTCAAAAAGATTTTTACCTAATAAGTTTACCTGAGGTTTTATCATCATGTGCAGTGCACCATTTCACGTTCAATGCTAATAAATTTAGATTTATCGAAGCAAAAAAGGTAAAAGGATACAATTACCAGTCTTGGTTGTTCTAACGTACGTACACAATGTAACAGCAATGCGATGAAGAGTAATTTCGGATGTTGTACCATTGTTGATCGCATCAGAAAGCGGAGAAAGCAAGTGAAGTTTAGCGGTGATTTGCAGGAATTCTGACTCATTGCAGAAATCTATTGTCAATAAAATGACACCGACTGAACTGGATCCGTTCAAATTTTATTCCACTTTCCACCTATTTAAAAACTAATTTAAATAAAATCCGCTCTGTTCCTATCTGCTTGAAGTTTCTCTTGTGAAATAGGAGATGGCGAAGTTTAGCATGTTGCTTAATTTATTAATCCGCCGGCATTTTCACTATCAGTAAGCGCATTGCCAGCCGATTAACCTACATGCACTAATGAATCTGCGCCTGTGCCGAAAAAAAGCAGCATTTTCAATAATCCGATATGTACAACTTTTGAATTGTGAAAATAATACAAAAGTGAGGTTTGTACGTTCCAAGTGGTGGCTATTTCTGAATAACTTTCATTCCCTTCCTCCTTTTCTTATATTAATTTCTCCATATAATATTCAACTTGGTAATATTTTACACATGCGATTTATTTCGTAGTAATGAATCCATTCAGCAGTTAAACGATATCAAAAATAAAGTTATATCATATCATTACTACTCTTACTTATGCAAATTATGACTTACTAATTCAAATGATGTGAATCATAATGATATATTGAAGAAACAAATATGGAACCATGATAAAATTTCTATCATCTAATTTTCGAAAATTGCGCGTTGTACTATCTGATCGTTTAAAATTTTTAATTTGAATAACACACGAAATCAATGGAGCTCATACAGTTTTAAAATATTTCATATTATTGCTTAAATTACTAAATTAGCATATTTGGATTAAATTGCAGGAGCAGAAAAATGGATCACTATAAAAAGGAATTTTAAGCTTCTCTAATCAATTTTTGCCACTAAATGTCCCGGTGGCTCTTCTGTTCAAATCTATTTTGGTTATGCGCACTAAATGTCACTTTGTTTACAAATGATACAATTTGTGGTGATGGTACAATTTGGAATTTAAATACTGAAATACATGAATGAATAACAGTCGAAATGTATTATATCGTAAATAAGCGACAAAATGAGTTAATCAACCACAAAGGACATTTTAATTATACCAAAATTTCAGAATTTTAATCATTCCAATCATCGATAACAATGATAAAACGATACAGAATGATAAAAAAAAAGCAATTTTTCCTTATTAATTTCAGCAAGAAAACAAAAATCACAAAATCGATGAATATGACAATTAATTCATTTTCAGGTCGATGTGATAATTCATTACAACAAATATTGGGAAGCTCATTTCCACGAACGAAACAATTTATCCTTTGTAAAGATCCACCAAAGGTTTCAAAAGTTTATTAACAGTTCCTAATTCAAATTTAGTAATTTGCAAATAAATGTTATAAGAAGTATATATTAAACGGAACATCATCACTTATTAACGTTTGAATAAATATTAGGAAATGAATTCCTTTAATTCTTTTTTAGAATTTTCATTTTTGCTACTATTCCATAAATGTTATGGATGGATATTGGAAGTTAAAACGCCAGTTTGATACTAACAATCGAGCAATGATTCAAAATTGTATGAAAACTACAAGCTATACGTATGGATTCACATATCAGGTCAATTTATCAGAGCAAACATATACGTATGCTTTTATCTATTCAAATTAAATTTAATTTGAAAATGTTACGGAAAGGAATTTGAAGTTAAACAAAAAAATAACTCTCAACAAATTTTTTCTTTCGTTCAACTGTAAATCCAAAAAATTTATTGGATTAATAATTTAAATTTAAATTCAAATTATTGACAAAATTAAAAACAATATGCAGCGACGATCAGAGAATGAAGGTGAAATATTTGGCAGATATCTTTTATTATTGCTGCAAGGATTGCTCATATACCAATGTTTGTTTGTTTGTTTTCCATATGTTATATTACTAGTTTTGTATGGAATAAAATAAATTGAGCAATTTTACAATTAAAATTATTGTCATCAATAATTCATAACTGTTTTAGAAAATGACCGATGAAGGAATTGTTAATTTTATTGGTAATTTGTTGTTGAAAAATTTACCGAAACCAAGGAATCATACATATAATTATTTTCCTGGTGAGCCACTTCCGTATTGTTTATTGGAAGATGGAGCACTTGCGGTAAATATTTCATTCTTTTTTTTTTTTCGCTTTAGTCTACTCTAAAATAATATATGAAAATTGAACTTTTACAAAAACTGAAAATTTGACAAGTAAATTAATCGGAACGAGTATAATAATTAATTAACAATTGTAATAGTAGTTGGCACATTTAGTAATTTTCTGCTTCTATTTTCTAATATTTTATTTTTCATTGCTTACTTTTTCATTTGCTACTTTTTTTCTTTTCATTTTTTTTAAGTAAGATATTTGCAAATAAGTGAGAAAAATCAAAAAAAAAAAAGTTAAATTTTATTCGAATATTTTTTTGGATGAAAGTAGTTGGCGTTGATCAATGCGTATTGTTATTGGATTCGAGCTCAATAAATAAAATTTATATAGGGCCATTACGGTTATCAAAATTTGATCACTTATCACAATCTACTCAACGAATAAATGTTTGTTTTAAAATAACTTTCAAGAAA
This sequence comes from Dipetalonema caudispina, assembly GCA_013365325.1. NCBI lineage: Eukaryota > Metazoa > Nematoda > Chromadorea > Rhabditida > Onchocercidae > Dipetalonema > Dipetalonema caudispina. The sequence continues at coordinate 7,577 of JABVXV010000198.1, forward strand.
ATCAGAATTGCATAAACTATTCAAATTTTTTCATCAATTAAATCAATACATATGCAAAATGCAAATATTTCGACCAAATTCGTATATTTTTCGCCTGATTTCTGAAGCACAATTTATTTATTTATTTTCAAATATTAATAATTGTTTAAGAAATCATTAGCGGATGTTGTTTCGATGAACTTTACGGAAATATGTCCCAAATCAGAATGTATTTATTATCTGTCCCCGTTGGAATTTTTCTTTTATTGTTGTTGCGATACGCATTTTGAGCTTTGTGCGTACACAACCGATGAAAAATTACTTTCATATGCTAGCAAAAATGCGGAAGCATGGAAAAATATTCCCGTAATACGATCATTTCGAGAAGTTCTACTATACAATATTAGATTTGATGTATTTACGAGATTTTTGGGTAGACCATGGGTGTATCGCAAATATATCTATAGTAGACCAACAGGTAATGATCAAAAATGATGATAATTAGAATAACTGAAAATGGAAGCAGAATTATTTTAGTAATCGAAAAAAAAAAAAGGATAAAAAGTCGATTGAAAAAAATGTTTTATGTAAAACATTTAAATATTTACAAAAAAAAAAACAAAACAAAAATTCATAAATTAATATTACTTTCATTTTTTACATTTACATTTCAGTTGATGAGCATACAGGTAATGTAACATCGTCTGGAAAAAATATACCTTTACATCTTTGTGCATTTGGTACTTACAATGTGACAATCGGTAATTGGAAAAACGAAGATTTTAGGATGAACGTAGGAAAACGTAAAATATTAGCAGAGCCTCAAAAATTCTGCTATTACACGGCATCTTTACAATTTATGCAAACTGATCGAAAGCCACCAATATCGTAAGTTTTTTTTTTTTTTTTTTTTGTTTTTTAATGTTGTTGTTGTTTCATTTGGTATGCAAATGCAATAATTCCAATAATACTGTAATATGAAAGATTATTTAATGATTATATCATTTAATCTATATACTAAATAACACACTATACTAATTGTTGAAGAATAGAGATGAGATATGGAAGTGATACAAAAGAAATATGCAAAAAAGATGGATGCAACATCGAAGCACCGAAATGTTTGCAAGATTTAATTTCGACAAATCATGTGATCGCCACATTTAGATGTTGCTGTAGTACGGATGATTTGTGCAATCATTTAGGAAATAAAAATTTTGAAGTAACTGAACAACTTATCAATGCTACGTAAGTTCATTAAAATTATGTTCGAATGAAACAAATAGTATTATGAATAGATGATTGGAAAAAAATTACTTTCGATATAATTATTTTCAAAAATGAAATACTTGAAAATGTCATTTTCCAAGCAAATTAATACTTAATATTATAATGGGATGATAAAAAATCTTTACAATTCCTAATTTAAAACATTTTCTTGAATAATTCGAAACATTTGTTTAATTATGTCATTTTACAAAATTTCGATCAAAATTTTGATACATTTTTTTAAAATAAAGTATTGCATAATTCGAGAACTTCAACGACTTTTTTTTATTATATTATCATACTCCAGAATGGTATTGAATGATAGCATAATCAATATATTTTATAATCGATAAAATCTTCTTATATTTGGAAAATCAAAAGAAAAATTCAAAATTTGATAAGTGAAAAAATATTATTTGAAATATTTCATTCTCGATAATGTAAAACATTTATTACAAAAATTTATAGGCATATTTTCCCGTGCATAAGTCAATCATATTCATATTTAATGATTTATTTCAATCAACAATTTAATAATACCTACATTAAATGTAGTCGTTTCTTTATGTTTGATACATTTGATGAAGTGATGCTCATCGAGGATTATTCATTTTTTGCACCGGAAAATATGACTCTAAAAAAATTCTATGAGCAAACACGAAGGTTGCACTTCACAGAGTAAGCGTAAAAATTAAAATTGTTTCCATTCGATAATTACAAAAGATATGTAATAATTAATGTAATTTAGTAATTCGATACATGAAAAGTATTATATATAATATTATATAATATTTAATAATGAAAGTATTATATAATATTTAATAGTAGTTAATAATGATGGTAATTAATAATAAATGTATGAAATATTGTCATTAAGTGAAATAATGACAAATTATGAAATTCATTGAAAATGTTGAAATTTTTTTAAATCAAATTTTGGCAGATATATTTCATTTCAGGCAAAATTATAATATGACTGTACAACATGGTTGTATCCGTAAAATATTTCTACCACTTAATGATCCATTCTGCAGATCACTTATGCCAGTGCTTACCAATCTTATTCAATGTTCTTGTTTTCAAAGTCCACTTTTAAAAGAGGTATAGAATGTGATGTATTATTGTATGCTAATTTTCACTGGCATCAAGTAATTAGATCACTTCAAAATTATTCAACTAAATTACTAATATGAACACATCAGTTTAGATTCACTCTTCAAAAATGTTAAATGAAGTATAAAAGTTTTCCGTCTCCACAAATCATTTATCAATACATGTTATCATGCTATCATAAAAGTGTGTATTTGTAGTAGAATATTGTAACAAACATTCAGAATGATTGTTATAATTTGAATTTGATTTAAAGCCATGTGATGCTAACTTTGAAAATAAAGTGCACGAAGAAGGACCAAAAATAACTGTGCCGATGTGTCTAAAAACTTCTGGAAACTTGAAAGAACTCTTGGACGATGAATATAATTTCGGTATCTTAGGCCCAGCAGAGTATAAGAAAGCGGTATGCTACTGGAATCATTCAATTTTATAATTATAAGATTTAAAGAGAAAAAATTCTCAGTTTTCAATAAATTTACCACATTTGAATATTGATAAAAAAATTCAATTTTTTGTAGAAAACAAAAAATTATCCACTATGCTATGATATGATAGCAATTGATCCATACAAATATGGTGTTGAACATCGTAGTGGACCATTCGATGAGCTTATCAGTTATTTATATAATGTAAGTGGAAGTGTTATAATGATACGCCGAATAATGACCTTTACGGTATCCTTACCTGGTGATGATCGTACAATAACTCGCTATTTATTTACATGCTTTCAACGCGAGAATTATAATCCATGCAACGGTTTCATTTCGAAATTTCTTCACTTATCAAATTAATAATTCATAATGAATAATTTTTAATAGTCATTTAAACTATACAATAAAATCATTAAAAGAACAAACAATTTTTCAATTTTTTTTTTCTTTTTTTGTTTCTTTGTTTCTTTCACTGTTCTCTTTAAATTATTACCAAATAATTTTTTATTATATTGAAGAAATTTTTTTTTGGAAAATATCTAAAGAAAAAATTCAATTATTTCTTTTTTTTATACTATTTTATTTGCATTCAATCATTGATAAAAACTTTTTTGTCAAAATTATAAGTAATGTTAATAAAAATTTATTTTGTATAAAATATTCGAAAATAGTGAATTTCTTACACAATGGAATATAAGTATTCAACAGAAAAATATGCAATTAAATTTATGAAATAGTTATTCAACAAATTTTATTACATTAGGTCCTATGAATATTCGTCATCAATTATTACCAGAAATTATTCGTGAAGAAAGTGCAAAATATAGTTCAAAGGAAAGATCATTATGTTATGTTGATGGTCATAATAAACTTATCAGATGTAAATCACGCAAAGGATGTTTCGATTTCCATACTGTTCATGGGATTCAAACGGTAAAATGGTTTAAAATATGTTAACTTATTTATATTAATGAAAATGAAACAATGATTGTACTATATTCCATTGATAAAAATTTTGAAATGATAAAATTATGACAAAAAATTAAATCCAATTAATAAAAATATCAAATATTTCACTTCAAATTTCATCATTCCTAAATAATCCAAACAAAAAAAAAAAAAAAAAAATTCATCTTTTTTTTTTTGCAGCGAGGTTGTATTGATAAAATCCCTAAGATTGTATCAATGAAACCAAAATTTCGATTGTTATACACGTGCTATAATCATGCGTTAATTACGAGACGTGAACGAATACGTTGTATTGCCGTAAACGAAAATGATTCTAATTCATCAATTCCACTTATGGATGGTATCATTTGTTGTTGTTATACAACATGTCGAAAATCTGATAGCAATACATATATGCATATGCAACATGGCTATTATCCATTTCAAATGTAATATTATATTTCATTAACAGTTTCTGGGATATATTTTAATATGTATTAAAATTATCACATCATTTTCTTTTTTTTCATTTTACATTATGATAAACAATAATACATTGTAATATGTTGTATGAAAATGGTACTTTATTATTTGAAAATTGAAAAAATATTTTAATAACTGAAAGTTAAAGAAAAAAAAAGCTTAGATTTCTTAACGTTAAAAAGGATTTTAATGATTAGAAATTGATGAAAGGTTGGATTTTTGAAAGTTGAAAAAAGTAGAAATTTAGAAGAGAGCTTAGATTTGTAAAAAGTTGCCGAAAAATTTTTACTGTCTAAATGTTGAAGAAAATAATTTTGATAATGATGAAGCATAGAAGATAAATGATATAGGTCATGTCAGTATTAAAAAAAAAAAAAAAAAAAAAAAAAAAAAAAACTGTATCAAATTTTTTTTTTTACTTACCATTTCAAAAAAAAAAACACACACAACAATGAATATGGATGAACTATTCCACAATAGTTTCATTTTTTTTTTCGATTAGTATTATTCGAAAAATTTGTTAACATTCTATCAATATACTCTCTAAAAAAAAAAAAAAAAAAAATCACTTCAAAAAATTGTTGATAAATTAAACTTTAAGTAAGATTGATAAGAAAATTTAATAGAAAAATTTTAGCATCTAATCTTAGCCACTTTTTTTTTTTTTTAAAAATTAAACTATAATCGATATGGAAATACTTTTGCAACAAATCTCTGTTGAAAAGATTATTTCTTTTATAATTTTAACAATATTTCTTAATTTCTTCTATCACTCATTTAGCTATTTTTTTTTTTTTTTATATTTTACATAAACATTATGATGAAAGTATTTTAGGAGCCAAAATATTTTTGAAGCCAAGAGAGGAAATTTTTTGAAAGCCAAGAAAAGATAAAAAGCATGTAATCTTTGTCTTCTTAAATTTCTTTTCTTTCTCTTCAATTTCTACCTGATATTATCTACTTTTATTTCTATTCTCCCCTCTCTCTCTCTCCCTCTCTCTCTCTCGCTTTTTCTTTTTTTTTCTTCTTTTTTTTTAATCAACTGCAACTTTTTAGTCGCAACAACTTTTTTTTTGAAAAATTTGGCTTCTTCTTAATTGTGTTTGTAATTAGCTAAGTAACAATAACAGACAATCCAATTAATATCTAATTAATTAAGTGATTATATCAAATTATTTGATTGATTCAAATTTGCTAATTACATGATATGTTAAATCCATTACAATTATATGCATTTCAAGTTCTAAATTTTAATTTCGAATTAAAAATTTTAAAGTTTTATGTGGAAATTGCTTATTGCAGCACAAAAATTAATGTACAATTTATCATCAATGATGTGATTGATATTTGTTAGTTAAGGAAATGGAAGAATTGATTGCTTTGAGTTAGACGTTGACGTACGTGTATTGTATAATTAAAATATTTATTTTCTTAATAAATTATTCATTTATTAATTGATTATCAAAATTTATGTTATCCCATGTATTGTTTAAATGTTGTAGAGTTAATTATATTACTTATCAGATTATGGGATGTTATGTAATGATATGAGAAATTATGTGAAATTTAAATGAGTAATTTTGTTGCAAAATTAGTTTATGGTAAAAAAGAAAAAAAAAAATAGCAGATTATCAGGATGATATAAGAGAAAAAGTTGAAAATAAGTGTATCGCGAAGTGTTGTTAATTAATATTAAATTCATGCAAAAGATTGCTATAAAGAAGGATTTTTGTAGGAGAGGAGGAATGAGAAGTGTAATTTACGATGAATTGATATATAGTTACCTTAATTTATTGAAAAAAAAAAAAAAAAAAAAGGACATTCCGTATAAGTTTTGTTATCGTGAAACTGTGATATGTCTTCGAACGGTTATTGTCTAAGAATTGTATATTTGGAAATTATTACTTTTTTTCTTTTTTTTTTATCTTGGAATTACCTCGTTCTTTCTTGCTTTTCCAGGTGCAAATATTTATCCGCTTTTAATCGAAATAATACATGGCTGCAGTGATAAATGCGAGGCCAAGTTCTTTAACTCGATGTAGTATGGGTACTGGAAAGCCAGGTTATCTCAGTTTGTTATTATTTGAGTTTCCGAAAACAAAATTTGTCTGTATAATTAATTAAAAAGTTCGTTGTAGATGATTCATAGTACTATTTGCAGTAAAGCTGGGCTGTTTCGAAATTTGATGTTATTTAACAAACTTTGATTAATTGAAATTACTTATTTGATTATGTCATATTATTGAGATAAATTTAGTTTTGTTACACAAAATCGAAGGACAGATATCACGTGTAAATGGAGTACATTTGTTAAGTACTGAAGAAGGAGTGGTAACAATCAGTGATGACCGATCATTACGTATCTACCTGAAACGTGATAATGAACAATTCTGGCCGTCTATCTATCATTACCTGCCATTTTCCCCCAATTCGATGCATTTCGATGAGGACAAGTTAAGGTGTCGTTTTTTTCTTTTGTTCGCTTGTTACCACTATGCAACAATATTTCAACAAGAAAATGAAGAAAGAAAAGACGAAAAAAGTAAATTATACTTTTTCACTGATTGGCGTGATGCTGTAATGGAAGGATTTCGGAATGGAGGAAACAGATTCCAGATAAATGAAGGCTAGGATAGCTAGTAATGTCGTTGTGTAAAATTACTACTAGTAGGGATTATCTTTTAGTTTGAAATAATGTCCTTTCTTACAGGCTTTTTGTCGGTCTTATCAACGGCAGTGTTTATGAGTATAGAGTGGCAGAAGACATGAACAGTTTGTCGGAACAACGCCACTGGATGGCACATTTGAGTGTGGTTACTGCTGTACTCTATTCACCGGAAGCTGAACTGATTTTCAGTTGCAGCAAAGATAAGACAACGGTTTGGCATTGTTCGGAGACCTCTGTAAAAATGGGTTAGCTCCAAGATTATCGCCATATAACTTTTCTTTTTGTAATATTTTTGAAAAGTCCATGTAATAATCTTTGAGAAAATGGAAAATTCGAAGTGACTGTGGTTGTGCCTAACCAGTACCAACATGGAATCTATTGATTGCGAGATCCTAGTACTGATTTTCTCTAAACAAAAATCGATTGTAGCGTTAAAGGATTTAACTTAGAAAAGAATTATTCAATCATTTGATGAGCAAAGTGAGCCAACATCTTCTCCGTCAAAAACCGACCGTATAGCCAAGTATTTAAGTTATCCTTATTGCCTACAGTTGGTAATGGTTTAGACAATTCAAAAATAGCTATAGAAAATTTGCTTCAGCTTTCAAATCAGAAAATATACATTTCTTTATTAACGGTTTGCTTCTTCCTAATTGACATTTTCTGTTTATTTAGCTTCGAAATTTGTAGCTTTTCGGAATTATCATGGATGAATCACCTGTTAACAATAATGATTATTTGTTACAGGATCCTATGCTGGCGAATCAGGCTTCACGGCATTGGAATTCGATGTAGCATCGAAATTTATTTTTTTGGGCGATTCCAGTGGTGGTATTATTCTGTTACGCTTGAATGGTCCGGAATCAAATGTCGTCACCACCCTTTCTGCACATACAAGTTGGTTGCATAAGTTAGAATCTCTGCTAATATATATGCATATGTAATGGAATAATGCATACGCATATAACAATGCCTACTAAAATATGACTGTAGCGAGAAAGATAACGAAATACAACGACAGTGTTCCGCATATTTTCCCATACCTCATTTTTGTGAAAAACTTCAAAGAAATAAGGAAGTTATTGTCGTCATCGGTGCCATGACTTCATGGGAGATCTGCTGTACAAGTATGGAGATAACATGTTAACCGGTGTCTCTTTTGATATAATTGTTTCTTGTTTATACCTTTAAATTTTCCTCAGAAAGCTCTTTTTGAGAAAGCGATATTTTCAGCTGCTTATGCTCATTTTGCTTTTAGACACCATAACATCGCTGGCTTGGGATTCAGAACGTCAATTATTGTTTTCAGCAGGAGCCGATCACCTTGTTATCATGTGGGATATTGGTGGAAAGAAAGGACAAGCATTTGAATTGAAGTAAGCTTCCCGATCTTTCCATATTGGTTAAGAATTATACAAATTTTGGATTAATAATTCAAGCTAACATTTATGCTACTTGCTAGGCTTGAAACAAAAGTCTTTTCCGTCTGGTTTTTTTTTTTTCTACTTTTGGGTGCTATCATATTGAGTAGTATTTGCTGTTATTGGTATGAATATTAACTTTCATGGAAAATTATATACAAGTAAATTTGTGAAATTTTACTATTACTTAAATGCTACGTCTGCATTTTAGTGCCCACAACAACAAACTAACATGCCTACGATATGCACAACATAAGAAAAGGCTTTTTTCGGCAGATGAAGATGGTAGTTTAGTTTGTTGGGACATGACTGCGAAACGCGTAGAAACACCGGGATGGAAAACGAGTGATAGTTGTCAGCTGTGTGACTCGCCATTTTTCTGGAACTTTCGAGAAATGTGGGATAAAAAGGTGACACAAAATATTCTATTATTATTCCCTTCATATTTGTTATCAATTCTAAAACTGTTCTTTATAGAAATTATTACAAATACATAATTTTAGTATCTCTACAAGCTACCATGCAATTTCAAAATCTTTTTAAAATCATTGAAATGTGAATACCTACTTTTTAAAATATGTTTTAGGTGGTTGGTTTACGTCAACATCATTGCCGTACTTGTGGCAATGCCGTATGCGCCAAATGTTGTACCAATACGACGAGATACCCACCAATGGGTTACGAATTACCAGTTAGGATATGCAATGCTTGTCAATCTCGAATGCAACAGTTCCCCGACCAGTTCGAGTAAGTTTATTGAAAAGAATTACCAAAGTACTGTTTAATAGTTCTAGTTGAGACCTGTATATGATAGGGTGTCAAGAATTTGATTTAGAGTTTATCATGTCGACTGTTGGAAAATGTCTGTTTGAGCTTTTGATTCTTAAATTTTATGCTATCTGATTGCCCCTTACGACTGTCTGCAATGCTATTTGGAATCATGATCTTAAAGGAAACCGCAGTGTCTCATTTCTTGCTGGCGTATGCTTGATGCAATGCATGGATCTTCCCTTAATATGATCATATTAACTCTTCACCTGTTTCTGACCTTTCTCCTGGTTTGACCGTCATAGATTTTTACGAAATCATCATCTTTCTTACTTTTTTGCATCTTTTAGAAAATCCTTCTTTCAATTTCAGCCTTACCTCATTGGCAGTCGTTTCGGAGTTACGCCAAGGTGTCATATGCATGCATTTGCAAGAATCGACAGGTCGTCTTGTAACAGCTGGTTCTGACCGAATTTTGATGATTTGGGATGTGAAGCAACTGGTCTAAACAGAAACATGCAAGATTGAGTTTATCTTTTTTTACCCAAGCGCCTTGTTCATAGTTTCTTCAATGGTTTCTAGAAAACACTTTGAAAGTCCTCATTCTCCATCGTACACTGTATTATTTTGGTGATTCGAGCAGAGTAAATAACGGAAAAGGTGATTCGTAGCATGTATAAACGGTGGACAAAAATACAGCGACTTCGACAGAAGTTCATTTGTTCATAGTTAAAGCAGTCTACCTCAGTCTGCTCACTATCTCTGAAGCTGGATATAATTTTCAACGGTCGAATTTTCGTTGAATGGTTTGGCACTACAATTTGATGACGGAAGTTTGTTGTCAGATTGGGAAGTCAGCAATGTTGTGGTGTTGTGATGGATTTAAATTGGGAACATTTTTTTGAAGATAATGTATGAAGTGGCTTTGCAGAACTTATTAAGTTGTCTCGAAGTGCTCAGAATTCGAGTAAATTACGATTCCTTTGTTTGCACTGCATTCCTTTGCATCTGTGATATCAAATGCTGGCAATATACCTTCCGGTTAACTCTTCCTTTTTTAATTTCCTTTTTTTATTTTGCCATGTTCTACACTATGAAACTGCACAGTAAAATTTGCTACATAAAATAATATCACATCTCTTCATATACTTATGTTTCTTTATGATTTCTTAATTGGAAATAAAACGAAAATGAAAGTATTTGGAATCTTGTATTTTAATTCGATTAGTTTTACTTCCAACAAAAGAACATATGCATTATTCGCACTATCATATAGTAAGGAGTGGAATTATGTCAGTTGGGCCCGCATTTTTCGTTTAGTACGTTGTACAGTTCATAACGCTAGCAATTTAATAGGTCTTAGCACTGTACATCAGATAGAATTCGAAATTCACAACTGATAGTTTTTTTTTTTTCTGTTTTCTTTTAATCCTTTTTTTTTTTTTTTTTTTCTTTATTTTCTTGCATAAACTATGACAGAATTCGTGGATTTCCGCAGAACAGTTTATGATTTTGAACTTGGATCTCTTTAAATCATGCAGAAGGATTATTTTTGTCGACATATTCATCTATACACAACATCTTTACTGTATGCACTTTGAAACCTCTATTGGCTCCGGTGCAGAGACAATGATTACAGGGTATTGTTAATATTTTCATTCTTAAGTCCCTATCTCGTTCATCAGACACGAACATGTCAAGAGTTGACACTTAGTTCTCTTTGTTATATAGAGGAACGTTGGTATAGACATTATTTAATTTTAAGGTTGCAGATCACAGTATAAAGTGCGCTTATTTTATAGTAATAGCATTAAAACACACATCCAAACGGGGAGATCATGGAAAATTCATTATTGAACCAGCATCCTATGGAATGGAAGAGGATTGGTCTTTCAACAGTCTGCGATTTCGTTCACGTTCAATTTCGATCCATTTTGCTACATGATCATCTGCTGCTTTGATGTAATCGCTTTTATGAAGTACCAGTGGTACCATCATGCCTGGTAAAGCCATTCGATTGCCTGAAATATAATCTGTTTAGAATGCCTGACTCATCGGTGAAGCAACACGAATCAAACCACCACTTTCAAACATTAGTCTGAGAGATATTCGTGAAAAAGAAAAAATTTTCATACATCCAAATATTTCGAAACATTGCTTCATCATCAGACAATTTTCCGAATCTGTTGCTGTTATAAAACCTGAAACCTGACTAAACTTTTAATTTTCTATGGAACACTTACCACATTTCGGATCAAAGTTCCCAGCTCGCAAAAGATTCATACGCTGCATAAACACCACTGCAAAACCCGTCATAAATGAGTCCACACCAGCACGATGGCAACCTAAATAAGTTAGAGCTGATTTTAGAAAGATACTATGAAATCTTCAAGTCTTGCAAGACTTCAATTTTTTGGACTTTTAAAATGCCCTAATTAATGGTTAAAAATATAAAACTCAACTAGAAAATAGGTCTCGGTTATCTTAGACCGAGCAAAACCAATTAATTATCTTTACATTGGAACGAGGTTAATTTCAAAGGCGAGAAGTTGTCGAACATAAAGAACTAAGAAAGTTGAAATATGGACAAGATGAGAATAAACGATTCCATCTTGATAATGATGGTCATATTAATTCCCGAAACTTCGAAGCAGAAAGTAATTAGTTGGCTATATAAAGTTAGAAAACAAACAGTATTAAATAAAATAATATTAATTCGAAGAAAACAAACTTTTGAAATCAA
>JABVXV010000198.1:19499-115897 GCA_013365325.1 Dipetalonema caudispina
TAATCGTATCTTCTTTTTCGCCTTTCACGAACCTGAGAGTAACATTAGATAATGAAACTTATCTTACCTAAATCTGCTAGTAAAATCAACAGTCTTCTTGAAACAATCCGGAATAGTGTCAAAAGTAATTTTTTTTATACAAAGGCAACAATTCAAACATTAATACTAAATTACTGCCAGAACTTAAGAAAATAAAACGTTCAAAACTTTAAGTGAAAGGTCATATAAGCAATATAAGCAACGGCTTACCTTTGCTTGCTTTTGGTCCTCCAAGCTCAATAGGATGTCAACGTCATGTAGATACGAACAGTTCTTGGCGCGACAGAATCCATAGTTCTGTAAAATAGCATAATTTGATTTAATCCACGTTGGCTTCACTTTTTTTAATGTTGGTTCATTTGATTAAATACCCAATCCATCACGGTTATAAATGCAGGAGAAATGTACAAAAATTTACTGGAATGAAATGTAACTGAACATCCTTCAAGCTACTTTATTTTCATTACAGTGAGTACATTCCAAACACTCTAAACACACAAAACGACAACTATTGGAATTTGCGATATTTGCCATCAAAAATAAACACAGTAAGCATTTTATAACTTTACTCTTTAAACAAATTAGAAATTAACTTCTACAGCAGTCAATTCCTCAAGTATTTGTCATTTCAGACACAGGATTTTGAAGCCCCGGAATACATACCCATCTCATTACTTTTGAATTCCTATAAATCTTCTTGTCCTGAAATGCCTATCCCTTTTAGCAGTACTCTGCAAGGCACATTATGAATCGGGAAGATTGCATAACAACACTAACATCGTTTTCAGTAAAGAATGACTAATGAATGCGAGAATTGAAAAACTCACCGAATATCGTTTGCAAAGTAAATTCTTTTGTTCATCACTAATAGGACAAGGCTCCACCAAACCACTTGCATCGAAATTATTGGGCAATTTACAATCAACTATGTCAACAGTACTCTTCAAATGAGTTTCTGCAGATGTGAAATCGAATTCAATGCTTACATATAATCGATTGCGTGCTTGTTCAATTGCATTTTCACGTTGACTGCAATTTTTGGGATATTTGAAACAGCTATTTTTTATTATTGTCACGAGAACAATTTTAGGTGAAAGCAACAACAGATTGATTGTACAAAATCTGACACTGTGTTGCAAAAAATTCCGTATAAACCATTGGTCTGTCCTTATTTAGACACAAAAAGGTTTTGTTTTCATTTTAAATAAAAAGTATTAGACAGTACCACTTCCTGAAAACATATTCTAGAAAGGATGCTTTAAATCGTGTGACATATTCTGCGATGTATTTCGAGTCATAGAGACCAGGAATGTTTTCCGGCAATAGAAACCAGTCAGAAACATTGACGACGAATTCACTGAATGTCTCCGGTAAAACACTGTAGAAGTGCTGATAAATGAAGGACAAATCAATAAGTCCATTATGTAATGTAATCGGAACAGCGGCACATAACACTTCATGCCATAATGTCTTCATTGTGTTTCCCTGGAAGATTTCATAATGCGAACCCGTCAAAGCTTTGGAACTTAAGCTATGTTCTTCTTGGTTAAATAGGTAAGAGTTTCTTTTTTTCGAAACGATTAAAGGCCTACTTTAGCATTATATATCATGGTTAGAGAAACTGCTTAGAAATCAACTTACCTTTTCAGTATTATTGTCATACGGAATGCCTAAACTGATCCACCGATTAAAATCAAATTTGTGTTTCGACAAAAACTGAAACCCATCTGCTTCAACGATAAACGGTACGGTGCATAATGTAAGTATATTGAAAACCTGAAACAAATTAACTAAATACCAACTCGAAATTGTTCAAATCGATTATATCGGATAATATACTTCTGCTAAATATTACTTTCTCATTCTAGTACATCATAACACACGACTGTTGCGATAAGAAATATTTTCAAAAGGAAGCTATAGATGGTATCATAAATTATCTTTATCTAAGGTAAATATTGCTAAAAGATAACTGAAATCGAACCTGACATTTGTACTTGAGCTTCTTCTTCGCATCTGTTTCTTTCCTACTTACTAACTGAAACGTCGCAATACCAACGGAAAGCACCGAACGGGTCTGAGCGCTTTGTCGGATAACATTATATCGCTCTTCCAACGATTTTGCTAACCATCCTTTTTGCATTCCCAAACCACTAAGTTCCTGAATAAAAAATTAAATTAAAAAAGTTTTCCTTTTTTCACAGTTTCCAAGGGTAAGAATAACCTGTTGGTAATAACTTCATGCATTTTTACGTAGATGAACTGAATATAACTCAAAAAAGCTTGAAATACACTGAATAAAAAATAAGCAACAATTATACAAATACTTACTTAAAGAATAAACTTAGATAGTACATTCAGTCACATCTCACTACAGAAAATGATTTCCAGATCCAAACTGATACTCTTATTTTACATGTAACTAAAAAAAAAAAAAAACCTTCAAAAGATAACATACATTCCATTAATCTTCCTGAAATTTTAATCCTCGTAATGATACGCTAAACCTACCATATACGTAACCTAATTTGGAATCTACTAGTTTATCAATTCTATCAGAAACCTTATCACCATTATCTTCTTATTACTATCAATCCATGAATGTTTCATATCACATTTTTTATCTTATCATTTCGTTAATCCTTTGACTAAGTCTTAGAATCGAATACGGCTACTTTCTCAGTATATATTTCCAGTACTTATCATTATCAACATAGTAATCCACAAAATCAAACTGGATAATTGATTTTTCAATTTAATCCTGTAAATCTCAGGAAAATCAATGAAAAAATGTACTAAATGTTTGCTTGTAGCAATATAAATGACATACCAAATCAAGCGATATAAATGATGCATTTCGGATAGAAAGCAGAAGATAAGGCCATGTAATATTCAAATTTTCCTTATTCACTTCAATCACGACAATATGCGACAGATAACCTTTATGACTTCGAAAATTACTTCTGGACAGTGACGTCAAACAACATGCATTGTCACTAGAGGATTCTGTAGTATTACACATCTCTTTGTTAATCACCATCCTGAAAAAATGAAATTAACAAAATTAGACTAAATGATAGATGGTACTTCTATCTTCTAAAAACGAAAGATAACTTGTCAAGTAGCATCGGAGAGATCATATCTGGAATGATAATGATAATATTGTATGAACAGAAATGAGAAACTAGCAACCAGATGATGATGATGATGTTCGTACAAGTCTCAAATATGTATCTGATTACTTATCAATTATGATATTTGCAGGATAAAAGCTAATTATTTAATCTAAACATACATCCTTTTCATAATTCCCGAAAACATTTCTGAGCACTTTTAGCTAACTGATAAGACAGAAATAAATTATCCATCTAAGATGTGACTATCAAGCAGTAATTAAGACGGAAGTTATATGATGTATCATCTTGAATTAAATGATACGTACAAGATAGAAAACTTTTAGTTAACATACAAACGATGATTTGTCGGATAAATGTCAAATGTGGGAAGGAGAATAATGTAAGATAACAATTAGATCGGATTGCATTACGACTATAGTTTTAAATAAAAATTGCTGTTAATTTAGAAAATATTATTGAAACTTGTGTGATATATGATGAATGATGAAATGATACTGATCCTAATTGTTGCAAATTTCGAATGAAATGATGATGTGGTTAGAATGTACGATGATTGATTGATGTTTGAGTGTGGAATTTCCTGATGAATTTCTGATTACAACATTGTGGTTAATTGATGGATGACAGATGAAAAACAATTTTCTTAGATAGAGTGAATATAACTGGATGATGATGATGATGATAACAAGAAAGAATACAGTTTTCAACTTTTCCATCATATCGAGCATCTAAAAATTTTCTATCATGAAAGTGAACTGATTCATGCAATCGTTAAGAACAAGAAATCTTTGGCTTTCTATCGATGGTGACATATACTTCTGATTTTTTTTTTTTTCCGCACCAAAATCATGAGCAGATGAGGTAATTTTACTCGGTAGTGATTTGAAGATTCATATAGTTTTGAATTGCATTTCACAAAGTATAATCATTGTACATGGGCACATGTATTCATGTTACAACTAATTTCATAAGTTTTAATGTAAACTTTAGAAAAATACAAATTAACTCCATAAATATTGAAATTGAAAAGGATGATAAGGTAAAATATGTTATTGTATTTAATACGTTGAATAATAAATGATTCAGGCATACTGCAAACAATTTTTGCAACCTATAGAATAAGCTTAACAATACATAACTTAGTTCATTCGAAGCTTTCCGGATGTTGTTTATTCAGGATTTTATCTACATAGAATATTAAATATTCTGCAGCGATCTTTCAAGGAAAATAATGGAATAAATTTTAATGAGACAAAGAACCATACATTTTTCTAGTTACTGATAAAGCGATATATTTCGAAGTGCATGCATAAAAATAACAATTAAATGTAATACATATAGAGAGATGCTCAGTACACTTGTAACAACTTCCCTAATCATAAGAGTACTCAAAATTCCTTTTCTTCTATTCAAAACAAAATTAGCATTCAAAACTGAAGACATAAGAAGTCTTTAATGAAAGTAGTGACAATTAAGTTTCCCTCTGAAACAAAACATAATTTTTACTGTCTCTATCTAATTTATAGATTGGTGGCTTCTCTATACGTTTAAGCACGAAAATGAAAATCTTTCAGATATTCTGTAGACGGTATACCATGTATAACGGACAGAATACGGAATGAAATATTAATCTACCATCACTTCAGAAATTCTTTATCAAACCGTTGCTTTCAAGTGAACATATTAATGAACAAAAAAATCTTAATAGGATAAACATCAAGTAATTTGGGACACTGACGCTCATCTGAACGTCACTGCAGGTTTTCTTCTGCATTGAACATGAATAATTTATTTGAACTGCAGTATACTTTGTTAACTAAACTTACTTACTAACCTTGAATGACAATTAAAAAATGTGGAAGTTTAGAAGCAACTCTTAAATAAATATCGAATTTTAGGAAGATCACTTAATTCCTTGCTTTCTGATAAGAGAAGTAAAACAAAGAGGCACGCCGGCTACTTCTGCAAATATCGCCGGTCCACTGCTCATTGTTCCTTCTTCGGTTCTGTAGGTAAAGCTCCATTTTCTGCTTTTTGACCAACTGCTCTTCGTTCTCGACTAGCCATGATTGCTCTTTAAATCATCAGCACGAGTTATTACCACAAGGATAACAGAAGTACAGGTACCACGAAAATAAAGTATTATCAAAGAAAATAATGAAAAAGTTCGACTAAAAATTCTAACCTCGCTTTTAAAACGTGCAGTTTTATTACACTAATTAATTGATTGAAGTTAGTGGAAGTAACCAACCGAGACATTGCATCCCAAATACCGCCCATAAATATGGCACAAAAGAGATTTTCGAACGGTACGAAAGGATCCTGAACATTTAGCAATACGGCGCTCAGCTTGAAATAAACGAAGAAGCCAACAATACCCTGCAAAAATAAAGTTAGCTAGTCCCCAAAACCTGAAAAGCATGGATGGATGGGAGAAAATAAAATTTTTTGCATTTTATAGAGGGCTTTGATCAATAAGTGTTGGTGTTTTCAAATGGCATGATTACAAATAACAAGTAGCTTCCAAAACATCTTTAGCAAAAGACTTAAATAACAAAAATTACATTGTCGCAAAAGGATTATGGAATAACGAGACCTAAATATAATTAATCAGTATTAAAAGTCTGAAGTATATCCAATGGTAAAGTTGGAAAAATAACATAAATTATTTGACATTAATGTTATTTGATGATGAATATACAAAAAAAGAAAAGATAAGGCGCGGTACAACGAACCAAGTAAATGATGTCATGAGGTGCGGAGATGTACCGAGAATGTCTATCAAGTACGAGAATCACCGATGCAATACAACAAGCTTTGGTTGAAAATGACGGTCGAAGTACTTCGTTATGTGCTGGTATCCATACGCCTCTTACCAGCTAAAATTTTGGTTTTGATTCGAATTCTGAAACCTCATTAATGGAGACTTATAGGGCTGTCAGCGTCGATATAACCTTGGAGGAAAGGAATTAAAAAAACCGGTAAAATCACTTTGCCACTAATTGAATTGTTGGGACACCACTTTTTTGTTTGTCTCCTGGGATAGCAGTATAATCGTCGTTAAGGATAAATGGAATACCGTACCATCAGGAAAAAAAAATCTTACAATATACTAATTTTGATCGATAGGCGCGACAGTATTACTAGGGTTATCATCAAATAAAAATAATATATATTGAATGTATCACTGAATAGGAAAGTTAAAAATTCACCTGTTCCACTGTTCGCAAGATTCCCGAACCGGCTCCTCTGGCTGTTCCTATGAGGATTTGTACGAGATAAGAACTTGGGTACAGCTTCGATGCATGCAATACACCATGTGCTACCTGTCAAAGAACATGCAATTACAAACCAGAAGTCCGAAAATTAAAGAAAATTACCAATGTGGTTCTCTAGTTGAAGTTTCAAAAAAAAAGAAAAAATCTAAATTTAAATTAAATTTCCGAAAAAATAAGCACACGTTTGCAAAGGAAAAAACCTTGGATGTTCTTCGAACTTCTTTCAATATACACAGAGCAACTTTGACTGGTAGAAGCTTTGACACTTTATAGACTATATCAAATGGGGAATAGAATACAAAATACCAAACAAGAGTAGCCTGAAAAGTATAAATTTTGTCCATCAACTGACTATCTTAATTACTCATAACCACTTGATGTACACGCAATAGCTAATGAATAATGAATTCAAAAGGCTTTTTGATCAAAATATCTACTAAAATATAATAAGTCATGTAAAGAGTCACGGTTTATCATTAATTAAAATTATAAATCAGCATGATATCTCATGAACGGTTAGATAGATATTTCAAAACGAATAGCATTAGTTTACAGTAATTCTTTCTATTTATATAAGTATAAATCACGAAGCAAGTAACCAGCAAAATGTCATCGTGTCGTTTAAAGGGTGCAATGACTGGTTCTCCCAAGAGAAAATTAGCCGAGATGCAACCCGCGAAGCACATCAGCATCGACGAAAGCCAACAACTCAACGGATGCTTCCGGGAAAAAAGTGATGCTCCAGTTGCTAAATCATCCCGAACTGATATTGTCATCTGAAATCGAGTAATATACATAAATAACAATTAAGAATTCAGAAAGTTCAAAAGAAAAATCGGATATACTGTATTGATATCTTGAAGAATGAGGGAAGCAAAAGCTATCACCGGAGTATCCTCTTTTCTCTCTTCCTATCCTAACTTCTACATTTAATGTTTATTTTATTGCCACTTATACATAGTCTGCTTCCGGTATTGTATATTTTAAAGTGGCATTCCCTTACGCTTTTCCACATAATGTAGTATCAAACTTCACCATGTATCGAAAATCGTAGTATATATGTTAAAGCAGCAGTGGTAAACTGTTTGTAACTCATTTTCCTGAGCCAAAAAGTGAACCAACCATACTACGTATTCTTCGAACCCATGAAAAAAATAAAAGTAATGCAATGAATAAAAATGAAGGGATCAAGGATTTGTCCTAATCTTTCAACTATATCCTATCGAAGATTGTAGAAGGAATGTTAAGAAAGTATTTATAATACAAACTGAACAACTAACAAGTATATAATGTGCTAGATCGAAGTATGGATACATTTTGAGGCGTTGTATACGACTAGCGGCATCTATAAGGATTTCCTGATCCAGCTTGATATAATCCATAACGGTTATTGCATTCAGTATCCGTTTAATTCGTTACGTCAATAATCAATGTACAGATTAGAACTATCGCACTTTCACTTATTCGTCGTTTCTTCGTAGCACAAACTAATCTGAAATAAAAGAAATTGATATTTTGTAATGTTTTATGATGCTTCAAAATACTTCAACATTCTCGTAATTGAATTATATGATACTAACAAATCTCCATTCGATGAAATTCAATAAACCAATATTTTATCTTCTGTTCATTTCATTAATTAATTGTAAAGATATCACAATCTAGTAGTTCAACTCTATTAGTTCATTTATTAATCAATAATTATTTCATGAGGTCAGCAGCAGAACAGCAAAAAGAGAATTGCAACTGGGTGAAGTTAATTAATCATTTTCCATCTTATCCTATTACGCAATATCTATGCACTAATACGATAAAGCTTCGAAGTTAACATCATCGTAAACAATGTATCGATCAATTGCATTAGTACATTGAATTTTAAACTAAAATTAGAAATTTCTAAAAGATCTCGTAAGATATGCTATTATTTTGGAACATATATGTTTTTACAGATTACGAAAATTCTTTTATTCATTTATCATTGATAATATCAAATGTTTGATGTTCGTATATGCCTCAAATATATTTCTGATTGCTTATCAATTATTAATTACACTAATGGTTAATACAAATATATATATATCTTTTTCATATTTCTTAAACAAAAAATGTGAACATAAAAAGAATCGTAAAAAAAAAAACGACAAGTTTGAAAGCTAACGAATATACACCTATGCCTTATACGTATGTGTTCAATGTACGAAACATATACGTAAATTGATTACTTTTTTTTCACAATTACGACAACAAATTGTCGAATTCATCGTTCTATCCTATATTACGTGTTGAAAGCAACTAAGCTTAAGCATAACATTCAAATGATCAACAAGATTAAAAGTAAAAAAAAAGAAAACAAATTCTGTGTTTACAAACATGGACATCATATTAGTTCATGGGAAATAAAAAGAAATGCAATGAATTTATTATAATTAAAAAGGTATGAAAAATCGTCTGTTAAAGTTGTAATGATAGGAAAACAATTCCAACTGGATAATAATATTTCATTTCCTTTGGTTGAATCAGAATAATGGAAAATACAAATTCGGATTTCTGGATGAGAAACAGGAAGTTAAGTTAAAATTTCCAAATCATGCTAGGTAAAATTACATTTCACATTGTTATTTCTCCAGTCTATTATGCTATTGTTTCTATTTTGCTTTAATTTCTATCAATGATGATATTCTTATCTAATTTAAACTTTCAACTGCATAACTGTTCAGTAACTTTGAGTCATTTAATTATCTCATAAAATTTAGCAAATACTGCATCCTACCTGAATAACATCCTTTTATTTTTCTTCTCTACTCATCAGACTCATTATATTTGAAACAATACTTTTTATAAAGGGATGGAAACTCAAGAAAGCTCATCTTTACATGGAAAATTAGATAAATTTCATTAAGCTAACGCATATTAGGTAAATTTCATTAAATTAAAGCATTGAAATAATAGTTTAGTGAGAAGTGTAATTAAATTGCTTCATTGCAAATTAACACAAAAGAAATATTTGCTTGATATTATGAAGAAAGATACATACATATATAGATTTAAAGTCTAATAGAAGTAAGCAAATTTAAGGATGTCATATCATCATAAGTTATCATTTCTTCGAGAATTATTAAACTAAAAGATTAATTATCACTAAATGTGCTGATTAATGGGAAGGGGGTGGGCGGGGAGAAAAAAAAATGAAAATGAACAAGCAATTTAATAATGAATAGCTTTAGCTTTACTATACAAATTAACTCGAATAGCTTTACCACTACTACTGAAATGAATGACATAAATGAAAGGGAAAAGGATGATGAAGAAGATGATGACATGAAGAAGATATTTGCTTAAGATGTAAGTACGAAGAGAGAGAGAGAGAGAGAGAGAGAAAGAGAAGTATGAAGTAGTTTAAGATTAAAGTACGAAAGAACAAATGATAGAAAAGGAGAAAAAGATGAGATAAAACTTTGAAAAGATTGTTAGGATATTAAGAGGAAAGAGAAGGATAAGATAAAGAAGGAGGGATTGATTATTTGTGGATCAGACAAGCTTATATCATTTTTGCTAGTTAGCAACACTACACTTAGTGCTTCGATCATAAAAAGCACCGCCTCTGTTCATAAAATATAAAATTTCACAGAAGTATATATTGGCTTAGATTTATATATTATTGAAAGAAATGAATTTTTTTTTTCAAATTTTCATAAATAACACTGGAATTTGATTCTTATACAGTGGAAGGGAATTGAAATTTCACTATAATCAGGATGTTTTCGTATTCTTTTATTTATTAATTCTTCTGTTAGAAGTGTACTTCCTTGGATTTCTGTCCCAGGATAACTTAATATGTGGAAGTTAATCAATCTGACTTTATCAAATTATTTCTTTGCTATTATGCAATTCTCTGTTATCCGTATTGTCTAAAGCCACTTTTGACCCTTTTACTGTACATAATGCATATACAGTAAAAATGACCTTAGCTACTCTCAGCTGTTTTCCCAATATATATATACGTTTCCGATATACAAATAATGAAATAATTACTTCTACGTTAAATGTTTCCATCTTTTCAATTTCCTCTTTTCTCCCGTAACATTTAATATTCCTTAATGTGGGGATGAATAAGGGAATTATGACAAGTAAATCTTTTACTCTTTTTTATCTTATTATAATGTTAGTGATTTCATTCAACAGTTCTGAACTAATGTTTATTCAGTGTCCTGAATTGACGAGAATGAAAGGAACCACCTGTTCTCCGATCTGTTTCCCATTAAATTTCTCTTATCCCTTATCATACTCATGCTTTGGCACTCTGCTGAAAAAATTTAGCATTAGCAGTATTGGAAAACATTAGGTCTAGTTCTTTTAAAAATTTATGGTCACTAAAATTTTCGGTCATAAAAAACTTGAAATTTAACATTCAAAAAATGAGAAATTTCACAAAGCTTTTGCCAACCACATAGAATTTTCCATGAATTACGAGGCTTATATCAAGAGGAGCTTAGTTTTCTTCTTAATCTTATTAATCAAATCATATAAATAGGTAAGACTATTTTTAAGACCTGACCAAAGAAAATAACATACGACCTTACGAACTTCTCTTTTTAAAGTGGTGCTACATTGCCGTTTATCGAGAAGAGATGTTAGAAAAAGCACCTTAAAAATTCCCTTCATGTGTTTGCTATAATCTTCTATCACTTCCATCAATGCTATCATTGCAGACGAAATCACCGATTGCTGAAATATTACATGAGCATTCTTCTATCGAAGTAAGTGCAACACTTTTGAAGGTCCACTGCCAAAGAGAAAAAGTTTGAGTAATCCCTAAATTTCAGCAATCAACTTTTTTCATATGCTAAATTCATTAACAAAATTTGGACTTTTTTCTGGAAAAATGTTTACATTAACAAAATTAATAAGAATAATTGCCTTACAGATTCCTTGATTTCATCATCTAATAATTTATCAGCTTTTTCAAGCTCTTCTTGAAATGTGCCTTCGGCGCGATCTTTCACGACCTACAGTGAGAATCACACAACAGAAAGCATTAGGACAGTAAATTTAGTACATGTTACCAATGTTTGATAGTGGGAGTTTCTGTGAAGTCTTCCACGAAATGGAAAACTACCTGAATTTCGGGGTCGTCCGGTTTTCTTCGCAACTTGTTGATGGCACAATCCAGTTCATCCCGTTTCTTATCTACAGATTTCAACTCCTTGCTCACATGTTTTGCGTTTGTCTGTAAACAGTTTGTATTTTTTTGAAATAATCAACGTTCACTCTCTGTATTACTACAAAAATGAGAATTTGAATAGGTTAGAACCAACCCGAATCACTTCTTAAATTACCTCAATCCATTCTTTCATCGGTTTTTGTACTTTTTCCAACATATTTGTTCGAAATGAACGATGCTTTTGACCGGCATTATCAAATACTTCCTTGGCTGTTTTTAGAACTGCCGCGGACAACTCGTCTTCGATCTGACTACTGTACTTATAGAGTGCTTGGCCAACTTTTTCAAATTTATTCATGCCACTATCGACAGTGTCCCTTGAGATTTTTTGTTTCATTTCAGTTGCCAAATTATCCTATAAAAATAAAAACCAAGTGGAATGGTTGATGGCTGGAAAAGTTCATATTACTCAGCAAGATAGAAGATATTGTTTGATTTGATAAGGCTTACTTTTTTTTAATTTTTGACAGACTACTGCACAGACTGCAAACAAACAGGAAAAGAAATTAACGGTGAATAAAACAGATATAACTTACGGTAACCATCGTAACTACGAGACTGATCAATTTCTCAATTTGCTTCCTGAAATAGTTGAAAAGTGAAATTTTCTCTTCGTAATCCGCACTGTATACCGTTTTTGAGCCACCTATTAGACGATAAGCAGTAGCCTTTACTTTAGTCGCCATCCAGTTCGTTCACTTTGCTGAAAATTGAAATACCGCTGCTCATCATAATAACTGTAATGCTGCTGCCTTTATAGAAGCTGAAAAATAAAGTATTCCAATTTTCCTAAACTGAAATTTGTTATGGATTTTTCTACCGGATAATCTCGCAATAATTTTTCATTTTTAACTTAATCTGTATTTCAAAAGAATAAATTCATTTTAACCTTAACAAAAAATCTCATACATTGATATTTCAATTAAATTAGAATGAATAAGATATTGGAATGAACAAATAACCCAGTTGAGTAATAAGAAGGAAGTCTAATAAGATTATCATGAAGTATGATTGTACGTACCTACCTGTTAGTAATGTTAGTATTTAAAAAATGCTCTGCAAAAGAGCATATTATTTTATAAATCCGAAATAATTTAAGGATTTATGCAAAATTCAAGTTGATGCCATCATATGCATGCGGATAAACTTTACCCAAATATTTTACCAATGGATGAGACGTTGATTTTCACTGCGAGCTATTAAATTAAGCGCAGCATTTCGGGTTCGGATCTTAATTGGTAATAGTTATCGGTAGAATTCTACGTCTACAAATCTTGTACGTGTCTCACGTCGTGGCGTTACTTGACGCACGCCATACGAAATCCAATTTAGATGGAAGACAATGAAATCATAAGGAAGATCTGAAAGTTTTAGCTAAATAAGAACGAAAAGACGAAAGGTTATGACGGAGAGGTTATGTGAGAAGAGTAAACGAATAGCTCGTGAACCGTGGCATCGTTATATCTTACCAGGATACGACAACGAAGATGGTTTTCCGGAATACCGATTTAAGTGGGAATTGTTTGGTGAAGCTGTTTTCTATACATCAATGGATATGTCCATCCAGCCGACCACCTTCTGCTGTTTTTCTCGTGCGATATTAAGGTAGATTTGATTTAGTATTCGATTTTTCAAATGGTCAGTGATTGTCCGGTTGCTGAATCTCTTCTCTCCAGCTTCCCCTCTCTTACTTGCTGTATTATTCCTGATTGCACTGATTTTCATTCCATCTGATCTGTTACTAGAATGGTTTCAAAATGTTGCAGTTAATGACGATAAAATTTTAAAATCGAATTTGAGCTACTTACTCTACAGTGCTTTCTTAGCATTAGTTTGTCCGCTTTGTTCTACCTTCATTGCTATTGACTGCTCTTTAAGCTTCGCGGGATCACTTATATTAGTATCCTTTGTAACCTGAAAATTCGATTAGCTCTCACTCGTATTTCTGGTATAGTTTCTTTCAAATGACACTGTAGCTGTTCTATCCTCATTGCTATTGACTGTCCTTTGAGCTTCGCGGAGTCATTTATATTAGTATCCTTTGTAACTGAAAGTAATAAATTAACACCTTCTTTCTTCATCTAGCGTCCTATTTCCTTCTTTTCTCTCCGGCTTACTGTATAATGCATGACGAGGTTGATTGTTTTTGCTTATCTACACCTTTTTTCTTCATTTCATGTCAGTGATATGGATTTACTGTCGCTCATTAATGAACCACCGATGGCATCTAGCTCAAGCACTGATCTTGTTTTGGACGTTTCCGAATCCGAAGTGAAAGGTGACGAAGGTTGTTACGATACCGATGAAGATATCGCTCGAGGTGTACTTCATTATTCTACTATTTTAATTAATAAAGAATGGAAATGTATAAAATTTCGATGTTCTATTCGACATGCCTGGACATGGACTTTCATGAACGAAACTCTCAGTGTCACTCGATTGAATCAGTCCTTTCTGTTATTGCGATTATATGAATCTTTTGTTCGTGATAGTATGTGATAATATGGTTTTGGCTGACTTTCTAAAGTATTAGTGATTATCCTTGACTAAAAAAGTCGAGAGCGACAGGATGTTTAAGTCCCACTGTTTTACTAGATGGGATTTTGTTCAAGCACGCATACCTTTACATTACTATTATGCATTATAGAAATGGCAGCATTAAATTTGCCAACAGCTTTTGGAGATTCAAGTCGCGAGGAACGAAGTTGTCATTGGTGTGAACGAAAATACAAAAATTATCGCATTCGTGAAAAATCACCGCATCACGAGTGCTTATCAGACTACCTGCTTTGTAATGGCCTGTATCTGGAGCGAAAGTCTTGGTTCCATGATTATCGTAAGCGGTATCCTTATTTGTTACCATAGATGTGCAGTCTTAATTTGATACCCGAAGTTATTCGTTATAACCGTAAATCTATTATTCTTGTTCCATACTATACTTATTCCATAACTATCGTCGCAATATGGGCCAAATACCTTTGTCCTTTTAGTAGTTGCTGATTTTTTCCTTTTTTTTTGATTCAGACTCCACCCTTTTATACGGTTATAGTATTTCTTGTATATAAATGTCTCGTTGATTTGTTCATCATTCACTAAAATAAATGAAAAGCAATAAAAAATGAAGAATCGTCCCTGTTGTTTTTGTGAGGAAAAGCTATCAGTTAGCACGGATCTTTTAGTACCGAGCAAAATTGATTATTATCTGAAATATTTAGCATACCTTCTTCTGGTCGTATTTTGGTCGTTTACTTTTACTTTCTAAGATTCAGGAAGTGATTAGTTACTCATCTTTTTCAGTAGTTTCCATTTTTTTTCCACCTTTTTTTGGAAGTAGGAAAAATGATGTACTCATTTAGACGGCAAGATTCAAATTATTCTAAGCTACTGTGGTGCAAAACAAGGGATTAGATATTACATCCTTGTTTTCCAAAAAGGCCTTGGCTGTGTAAATATATATCTGTATATATTTAGATATTCTGTGCTTTTCACGATTAACGGTATAAAGCAGTAAACAAATGCCCTAAGTTTTGTAAATGAATCTGTTGTGGCTCATTTCTGACAAAATTGGTTTATTTTAGCAGACTCTTTCTCTACGACTCAAGCAGCTGAAAATTTTGATAAATATACAGATTGGAACTGTGAACCGTATGCTTTGCTGAAAGAACACGAACAAGCCAGTGTTAGTTCTTTGTTTTACATACATATCCTGTTAATTACTGGGATTGGTTACTTATATTCACATCTAGTGTAAGTAAAGTCGTAAGACTATGAAAATTGTTGTTTTAAGTGGTGCTGTGAACTTTTCATGTCCAACTGTTCTATTCATAGTGGTGCTGTTGAATGCTTGATAGGGCTATACGATCGAAAAGATTTCAACTACCAATGGTTTGGATGCCTTTCCCTTCTGGACAGATCAGCGCAGAATAATGGCTTTACTGAATTTCTTTCCCTCTTGTTCATTGCACTATTCAAATTTACACAGACAGGAAGAATCGGTTAACAAGAACAAGTGGAAATATTGGGACTTTTACTTGAATTATAATAATGTTATTTGTTGGAGATACTTTTCCCAATAATGCTAGTGAATGTGAAATTTGTTAGTTATGTTATCTCCAGCTTGTTTTAGGCGTTTTTCGGCGTTTCTTATTCAAAATTGGATCATAAAGAGGAGGAGTGCTCAGGATGTTGGTTTCATTTGAAAAAGAGTTCAATTAACAATCAAGTAAGAGAGAGCCCTATGGATCATGAAATAAAAGGGAACCCTAAGGATCAAGAAATGGAAAGCTCAGCTAAAGATGATGAAAAACGATATCCAGATGATAGTCAAGACGAACACTGGACTGCAGATGACTTATTCAAAACCGATAACGATTGGAACTCACTTTATTTAAAACACAAAGAGGCCGTAGAAAGTCGTATTGCGAAAGATTATGATAAATACAGCAAGGAATCACATAAACGGCGATGCTTAGAATTTTCGGACAAGGTTTGTGACGTAGACAGTTTTTATAGCTTCTAGTCATTTACAATTGGAACTGTGAAGACTTCAATTCATAGTTTTTTCAAACATCTTCAAACAGTTTTTTTTTTTAAATTTAGCTGGCCTCAGTCGGTTTAATCTGCAAAAAAAGAGATTCGTCTAGCGATGAGGATGATGATGATGATTTGGAGACGGGTATTCCAGGATTACAAAGGTCAGTGTGTTTCATTCTTCTGTTTTTTCAAGATTTAATCCGTCAGTTATGTTGGCTATCATTTTATGAATAATAAAAAATGAAAATATTGGAATTGTGAAGTTTCATTTAACATTTTTGCTGTGGAATATACGTTTTTGAGCATATTTAAGTTTTTCTTTAATTAGTAGCGTTTTTCTATATATATAAATATATCTGTTTAACACAGATGATATTAAAACAGACAATCCAAGTAAAATCAAGATTTAATAGATTATTTTATTTCTATCTACACTTTTTACATTTATTTATAATTATTTTTATAGACAGCGTGGTTTTCGTATTGCCGATATCCATTATGATTTCCAAATACCACATCGATTTATTCAGAAAAACCGAAGAATCCATCCATATACAAATGAAGCTGCGGATGATATTAACGTATGTTTTTCAGTTTAGATCGATGAAATGCAGGAAGATATCGTTAGTATAACTTCGGTTAAGTAAGGCAATGTCTTTGTAATCTTGGTATATGTTATCAAGATGAATTTCCATTTGATTTGTATTTCAAAATTTTTCATCACGAAACAGTTCGCATGCAAACATGTAATTCAGCGTACTTGCAAGCCAGAAAATATATATATTTGAAGAAGCATTTGCAATCATCATATCGGAGGCTGTTGGACACGCAGCAAGTCCTGTAACCAGTGCAAGATTTAATATGGAAGTAACACAGTATATGTAAATATATGTATATAATTTCTTGCAGGATTTCACAATCGTAGATGCAGAAAATGTTGCAGAATCATCAGATGTTGTGCTCAAAGATTTTGATTTTGGATACAGTGATAAGCGCGACAAGTGGTTGCTGGCAATGAATGCACTGAAAACGTTTGCGGATGATAAAGTATAAGTTATTCAAAAATGCCGCTATGTAACTTTTTGATAAATCTTGCAGTTTCAAAATATAGAAGGTGAAGTTCCCATTGTAATCAACTTAGTCATTAAAAAGTTTGTTTTTACAGGACATGCCAAAATATTATAACCAACGCTTTCGCCTTTTCTCAAAATTGAACGAAGGTATTTTGATGGACCGCGGTGAGTTGTTGTTTCAATTATGGAAGTAAAATTTCTTGAATTATGTTTTGAAATTTCATAAAATTCGGCGGTATATATTATCGAGGTTGGGACATATTTCTGAAAGCCCAAAATATAACGTTTTATTAGTTAACGGGCTGTGAGGTTCAAATTATCAGCATTCTGATTAGCCGATGTTTGATATGGTTTAGCAACGAATATCTTGCAGTGAAGCATTTTTACCAGCATACTTAACTTTTAGTTATAATTAGGGAAATTAAGGGATCAAATGCTCGTAGGAGAGACTTATAGTTTATTTTATTGTTTGAAATTACTGAGAAAAATTGCAGAAGGATGGTACTCAGTGACGCCGGAAAGAATCGCTGCTCATATCGCTGATCGAATTGTTATTATGAAAGACGCTATAGTATTAGATGGTTTCGCAGGAGTTGGTGGCAACTGTATACAATTTGCCCTTAAAGGAGCTTATGGTATGTTTTTGCAAAATTATAAGCATAATTTCTAGACTAAATTTAGTGTATTATCCAAATTCCTACGAAAGTGGGTCTTCACCGCAGTTGAATTCGAGGTGCAATTCAAAACATATTTTTTCTTTATGTTTTAAATTACACATAGTTGTAACATTTAAACTCCTATTCAGGCTTGTTAATTTTATAAGTGTAGATTATACATGGAAGCAACTGGAAGAATGATAGAGAACGCTTTTGGGAGACCATCAGTTTTATTTATATTAAGAAAATTCCCATACATCTCATAAAACTTTGCATCACTTTATCATTATTGAGCTATGTTTCCAAGGCCCTATATAAAATAAAATATATAAGGTATAAGGTTTAAAAAATATGATAAGACTATTAGGATTGTTATATTAGTGACTCGATATCAAATAAAGAGGTGATATGGACCATTTACAGTGATTGCACTAGATATGGATCCTGTTCGATTGCGCTGTGCCAAACGAAATGCTGAAATTTACGGCGTCGCAGATCGCATTAATTTTATATGCATAGATTTCTTCAATTTTTGTAAATTTCACTGTGATAAAGTGAAACAATTGAAAATGGGAGTAAGAGAGAAACAAAATGATACATTCCGTTCTCTTGGATACGATACTTCAAAACTCTGGAAAAGGCGAAGAATAAGGAAGAAAGTTGCGAATGATTTGGAGAAGGTCCAGAAAGCTGCAGACGATGATGGATTTGAAGTGGTGGGAGAGACAGAAGCTAAAAATGGGAAAACTATGCTTGTTGAAATCGACACGGATGATGAGGACGATTTCGGGATTGTCGTCGATAATTGCCATCACATACCCGTTTTTGATGCCGTCCTGCTTAGTCCACCGTGGGGTGGACCTTCTTACCTCAAGTCAAAGGTTAGGTTTTGGATTTTTTCAGCTTAAGTCTCGAAATTTTGCTACTAAATGATAGAGCTTATAAAGAAGTAAAAAGCAGCTTTAAACTTCGTGGATGTAGGGAAAGGCACCGGGAATTATTAGAAATCTGTATTAAATGGGAAAATGGTAGCAGTTTTCTGAATGTTAGGAATTTTATAAACATTCGAAGGTAGTCAAATTCGATTTCAAAATTGTGGTTGGCATGCATACCTAATGTACGGCCATTAACGTTTAATTAATGAATCTTATGAAATTTTTTTTTTTTTTTTTTCCAAGTTATCCAAAATAAAGTGCCATTCATTTTGCAGTTGTTCAGTTTGAAGAATATGGAACCGAAAGGAGACAAAATCTTCCGAATTACGCGAAAGCTAACTCATAACATTGCTTATTATTTGCCAAGGCAAACAGATGTGAAGGAGGTTTGTTCTATATTTTATAGCTTTAGTCTTTGGAGCTAAGCTAAAATATGAAAGGATTAACATTGTTCGTTTTCTTCATTGAGATGACTTATGCTTTTCTGTTGTTCAGTTTTCTAAGCTACAAATCAGTGCTCAGAGAGAAGAGTAATTATCTTACAAATAGCCCTGTTTTACAGTTGATTCGATTATCGAAGGATACTGGAGGGAAGGTTGAGATTGAGCAGGCTGAAATAAACCGGAAAGTTAAAGCAATAACTGCATACTACGGCGAACTTGCCTGTGATGCTTCATGGTAACTCTTCATTGATGGTGATTTCATCGCTGGATTTTTTATTAATTTTTCATATCTATCTAAAAGTAATCCTGATGAAAATCCGTGCAAATACTCATTGTTAATTGTGGAGCTTTTTTAGATTCAAAGGAATTTGTATTTTTTCGTTGTCTTGAAGCTTTTGTATTAGATTCGTTTTTTTTTTTTTTTATCTAGTGCAAGTGGCCATTTTCAATAACCACAAAATCAATTATCACTTATCACCGAGAATCCTATCTGAATAATTTCTAGAGAAAACTGTTTATTTAAAGCATTCTTTAGGAAAAATCGATCTCAAATTTTCGAACTGACCGGATCTTATATTATAATTGTTGCATTTTATAGTGTTTAACAGTTGCCCATTACCGCCTTTATATAGTTTTCGCTTACTCTTGATCGTCATTTGTGAATTACCTCATTATTGTTTGTGTTTAATAAAGCTTAATAATTTATCGTAGTCGAACAAATGTAGCAATAATGCGAGCCGCTGTTCTATGATGTTAGTTTGTCCGTTTAAAGGAGTAATATTTATGTAGAATACCTATCCCTACAAATAAACTGAAGAGTATCCGACCAACACAATGGGTGCTTTTGCCTTTCACTGTAGACGATACAAGGCTGAGAAGTTTTATATTTATGTTGAGCGCTACCTAACTTGACTACTTCACACACTCTCATACATAGACCTAGCTATTAACTTTGTTTCATGTCAAGGAAAAGACAAAATTGACAATCATGAAGGATTTGAAGTTTTCCTATTTCACTTTCGTGAAAGGTGTAATTTTAATGATCTTCGTGATGTTACTAAACTTTAAAAGTACGGCTGGCAAAATTACTGCATCTATAATCTATTTTTAACAGATTTTAATCTACTCTATAGTTTAATTATCCTACGTAGTTCCTAGACTCCTCTTTCTATATTAACAATTTTATTCAATTAACGAATGTAAAATAAAGTTGTAAATAAACTTGTTAGTTTTACCCTGATAATAATTGAGAAAAAATTCTACACTTTGTATCAAACTACAAAATTCGTTTTGTTTTTATATATAACTTTTATCGACAAAATATCGATAAAATATCTTACCTATTCTTTCATTTTCTAAAGGGAAGTATTACAAATCAGATGACTTATTCTTTCATTCCTTCATACGAACAACTGTTGTATAAAGGTGTATCAATATTGAATTTGAAACAAAGATTCAGATCATTATGAAATATTCTACTTTAACATTCCTATTGCTAAAGTAGAAAGCTTTCAATTTGCATTGATGAACGAAATTATTGACAAATAAAGACGATCGTCAAAAAATATTGTGCAACTACCAGGTCTGCAAAAGGTAAGCTAAAAAAAAAAAACGAATCATGCGGAACATGAAACCATTAAAATTAAGATAAAAGCATGCAATTATGAAACTAATTAAAAAATATATGTAAATAAAGATGATGATAAAAAACACATGAAAAAAACATGTTATCATGGGAGATCATGCATATTAGATGACAGATAGATCTGTGATAAAGCAATGGACAGGTAATTACATGAACATTGGTTTGTTTATTTCTAAATGAAAGAATAGATGTACTGAGTTCAAAAACTCTGAATCTGAAATAGTATATCTACAGATCAAAAACATCCTGTGTTAAATTTCAAGCACTCGAGACTTCACAAAAGTGATCTATCGGACAAAATTTTATGAATACCACAACATTCACTCGAACGATCACTTTTAAATTATATTTGTACTATTTCTTCCTTCGAAACTATCGAAAATTCATTCGCAATTACCTCTTACCTAAAATTATTTGTTAGACATTTAGTGGAGTGCATCATTCAACAGTTCGAGAATTGTAAGCTGAATCTAACCATATCATAATTGTAATCACTTCTCAATTATTCACAACATCTTTCTCACTTCTTAATGTCGGGAAAAGGTACTGTCGTGTTTCACAATTAATCCAGTTGTTCCCATTTTCGAGTAACAATAAGATGTTCAGATCGAAATTTATAGGAACTGTCTCATATTAAATTAATGAATATCTATTCATGAAACATTTCAAGTAACATCAACTTAAGACCAATTATTAACATCTTTTAACTGATTCCAATTTTTAATCATGTTGCAATAATTCATTCTAGAATCTAATACTGTCATACTTCCCCCAAAAATACCAATGTTCAATAATAATCAAATGATAAATTGATCAATTGACATGATTATGTCTCATTCAAATATCATAAAAAACCCTAAATTTACAACATACGAGTCATAATTTTCTAGTCATAAAATACATCATCTACAATCAATATAAAATTTTGACCAAATTCTTCATACTGCAAAAATAAGTATGAAAAAAATCGACACTACCAATCATATTCATTGCTTTAATTTAATTCAATAGCAAAGTTTTTGACTTTATAATAATAGTCGCTTAAATGATAAGAACTTATGCTCATTTATTACACAAAAATTTAGTGAAAACTTCAACAAATTAAGATTATTAACAGGTAGCCTTTAATGATTCACTTAATTGATGGTTACATTATACGCAAATAGTCGATTTTTCGATAACAGTGTAATCTATGCTTATTCACTATTTTTTTTCATCTCATTTTTTTTTCTTTTTTTTTTTTTTTTTGCATTTTTCGAAAATAGACGTATAAACTATAACAGATGAGATGGTAGAAATTGCTATTTATTTGGAGAAAAAAACTTAACATTATGACATTTTACAAGAAATATTTTCCTCATAACAAGACATCATCAGTGCAGTTGACTCGTAACAAGCTTTTGGTACCACGTGGTAAAATATTTAGAACAACCTGAAATATTTTTATCATTTTTTGTTCAGATGAAATTACAACTAAAAGACGAATAGTGTAGATAAAACAAGATAGGAAACACAACCTCATCCTGAATTTTTCGGTAAATTTCCTGGATATTAATGTATGGCAAAGATACTTTAGTCAACCATTTCACTTCAGATAAGTTTACGCTGTTTCCATCACTGTCCACACATCCCATTTGCAGTTCCGGAACTGACCTTTGGAGCTTTAAACTCGATGACATATGCAAACTGAATGATATGTGATATTAGAAAGGTATCGAACCACCGAACGTCTGAATGAAATTCATTTCTACAAGCAACAGAACCCTCAAATGGACATAATCCTTAGGCATACTAAAATAGGCTTAACCATGACAAAACCACTTTTTTGTTATCATAGCATCTTATCATAATAGGTTTCTAATATCTTTTAGCTTTTTCAAATAAAAATTTTCATAATGCTACATGAAGCTTGAATGCTTACCATCGACCATAAAAACTATCCAACCATTCCAATAAAAAAAAACCAGAAGCGAAATACCGAAAGAAAAGCAACAAGAGGAAATTAACCTACTACTTATGATTATCGGTTACAACTCTTCACTTATTAAAACTGTCTTTTTTTTTTCTCACCCTAAATCGTTCAATAATTTCCCTGAAAATATATCAAACGAGTCTGTTACCTCCAAAACCAACAAATAACAATTTTTACGATAAATTCAATCGGTACATTCAAAACGCAAAAAATAAATAAGCATTAAAAACCGCATCTTATTATTTCTAACAAGAAATTGATAACAAAGATAATAAAAAAACATGCAGAACAAAATATTGTTCCCCTCATAATCATATTGTATAGATTAAACTGTTCTAAACAAAGATATTTTTAAATAAAGTTTTCCTTTTTTTAAAAGTGAATGGAAAGAAAAGAAAAGAGGATGAAGGCTGCGAGAGATAGAAAGTGTTCACGATGATCAATAACATCGTCATATACTCATTCCTTCAAGGAAGCAAAAGCTCCAAAATAACCTTTACAACCTAACTAGGAACTTTGTCATCAAGCATCAGTATAAGTGGACTATTTTAATATTCTGTGCACATTCTTCAGAAGTAGGAATGGAAAAAGACTTGATTTCTTTCTGCGGGATCAAAAATCAGACGAGTTAAAATCACTTTCAATAATTGTTCACGCCTTTATCAGCTTTAATTGAAATAGTCGCTTCGCAATGTTCAATTTCCGGTGCAAATGATATCACATCATAAATGAACAACAGTCAATCAACATTATACAGGTTTGTAATCAAGTTTTGTTTCCAATCGTTTCGCGTCACCCACCTTACGAACTGCTTTCATAAAATCTTCGTCAATGACGTATTCACGCTCGGCAC
This sequence comes from Dipetalonema caudispina, assembly GCA_013365325.1. Lineage (NCBI taxonomy): Eukaryota > Metazoa > Nematoda > Chromadorea > Rhabditida > Onchocercidae > Dipetalonema > Dipetalonema caudispina. The sequence continues at coordinate 43,285 of JABVXV010000198.1, forward strand.
GAATCGCAAATAAACCTGCAGTATTATTGTTTTACTTTCAAGACAACCAAATGCTCATATTTTTTTTGTCAGTAACTTAATGAAAAATACGCAAGATTAATATGACCTTAGTTTACTCATTTTCTCCTTTTTCACAACAACTAATATTATTCACGACCATCAGCCTTAAGCTCGTATCAAAGAAAAGTTTTCAAGAGACTGGTATCTTTCTTCAGAAGGATAACCTTGTATCGACTGCGGCGTGTATATCAGTTACATCAGTAAAATATATAAACTTATATATTCAGGAAATCCTGATATTCAAACGCTACTGTTAATGAAAAGTTGCTAGAAACCAATAAAAAATTAATGATTAAGGAAAAAATAGAAAATCCTGAAAAAAAGAAACAACTGCAAAACCAAAGCAAATAAATGTCTTAGAAACAGTAGAATAGACACTTCACCCACCGCAGTTCAATCAATAGAGGTTAACGGGATAACGGTGACAGATTCTTTTAGGGGACGACAAATGATGACTACGATTTCTATAGCATGTGATCAGTCAAAAGTTAAAATAGCTCAACTATTTTCTGTGAGCTGAACCAGATTTTGGAAATTCAAATCCTTCACACAGATTTACAGTTGGAAAAGCAAATATATACCTGCTTCTGTGCAAACATTTCTGAGATCTGCACCAGAGAAACCATCAGACAACTTAACGACAGCTTCATAATCGATTTCTCCGTGTTTTGTTATTTTGCTGGCATGAATTTTCAGCACCTAAAAAACAAGATATTGCGAGAACCTTGAATAGTTTAATTAGATAAAAAGGCAAACTACTGAGCTTTTTTCCCCATACATTTCAGCCAAATGTAACCTAAGATGTAAGTTATCTGCGGGGATTGAATAAAAGAAATAATTCTCTCAAAACTAAAACAAAAAGTAGAATAAGAATAGAGATGTAAAAATGAACATACAATTATAAGTGAGGATTACAGAGAACTGTACTCTTATCACATGATTTCATTAAAAAGTATGAGCTGCTACTTTCGTTGCGTTCTTAATCATTCTCGTCGGCTCCTTCTATCTCATCTAAGAAATTCGTGAAACCTAACCAAAAAAAGCATACCTATATAGTACGTATGTTTCTTTTAAAAAGGAAAAGAAAGAAGCCTACCTCAAGTCTACTTTGCTCATTTGGCAAACCAATTTCAATTTTTCTATCCAAACGACCAGGTCTGAGTAATGCTGGATCCAATGTATCGGGTCGATTTGTTGCCATGATGATCTTCACTCTTCCTAATGAATCGAACCCATCCATTTGATTCAACAGCTCCATCAGAGTACGCTGTATTTCACGATCAGCTGACGTCCCTTCCGAAAATCGACGACCACCTACAGGATACAAATTAAGCAGACTTCAAGAGTACTGAGCTTAACCCATTACAAAAAATTGAAGTCATAAGCCATGGGCTTAACCTCTAGTAAAATGACACGGGAAATAAGTGATCCATGCGATGAGAACATAAATCATCCTCTTCCCTCTCAAAAGTTAGCAAAAGCCAGTTTTTTATAGAATATACCAATAGCATCGATTTCATCCATGAATACGATGCATGGCTGATGATCGCGGGCGTAGTTGAACATCTCACGAATCATTCTCGCCGATTCACCGATGTATTTATCAACTATGGCAGAAGATACAACCTTCAAGAAATTACAATCTAACTGAGAAGCCACTGCTCTGAAACAAAGAAAACGTTGATTATCAGCAAAAAACTGAATTTTAAACTACACTCTCATTTTCGAAACTCTGAATCTCTTGACAACTTACACAAAAATAATGCTTTTAGGCATGACAATCAGGGGATACAAAAAATCAGAGAATGAAAAAGTTACCTAGCCAATAGAGTTTTTCCAGTCCCTGGGGGACCGTATAAAAGACATCCTTTAGGTGGAGTGATACCGACACGCCGGAACAAATCAGGATTGACTAAGGGTAGCTCAACGACCTGAAATTGATACAAAGCAAAATTATTGAGGATAAAAATATATATGATGAAGATTACCTGAACTTTTGATCATAAAGCTAGTTTTAGTTCATACTAACCAACACTTCCAACGAATAACTTGCCAATGTTTTAAACTCTGTAAGACATTTTATGGACATTTCCAGGAAGTAACGACTAATGAAAGTTTATCTACCTCACGCAGTTCACGTATTTGTTCACTCAACCCGCCAACTTCGGAGTACGATATATTGCCTGGATCTTCATGGCTCATTTTATATACCAGTGGGTCTACTTCTCGAGGTAACTGTCGCATTATTGTAAGTGTTGTCATATCCAGAGCAACTCGAGTACCCTTAAACATTTTTATCATGAAAATTCTGCAATTCATAGTAATGAAAGGGCAAGTAGTGGTCCTTTGGGTACATTAACTTGCCATTTAACATTTAAATTTAGCTAATTATATAAAAGCTGTAGGCAAATAGTTAATAAAGTAACATTAAATCATCATCAAATAAAAGATGACTAGCAAAGAGAGAGAAATGCTTGATGAATGATCGTATGAAAATAAAGAATTTGAAATCTCGGTATTAAAAACTTTAGTTCCGGCAAGGAAATGGTGCGAAAAACGAAAAACAAGAGTAATTCGTCAGATTTACTGATCACCAAAAGTACCAAGTAAAAGAACACCTGCTTCAAAGCTCCCTTGTTAACTGATCGCCGACAACCAACTACATATCGAGGACCATTTGTAGCTTTCACGATAAATTTCTCTTCTGTTAACTGTTTCAGTACTTCACCAACTATTTGTCCAACCGACTGTAACGATTTGATGTCGTTTTCCGATTTGTCATGTTCTTTCTGAACTTCTATTTCCTGAAGCATCCAGAAAAAGAATTAATTTAAAGCAGAATGAAAAACCCAACTTTTTGTTCATCAAGATTTAAAGCAATTAGATAGGGTCATATCGGAAGATCACAACTCCCAAACTAATTGGAGTCCTATACTTCCATATTTCTTCTCCTGTAAAGAGAACCTACTTTCTTTCTTAGCTGTTTCAAACGTTCTTCCACTTCACGATATTCGACCAGTTTACGACGATATGCTCCTAATGCACGTGATTTTTCATCTTCTACTGATGAAGCCGTTGTCTGCTCAACCATTTTTCAAATACCTGAAAATGAATGTTACGCCTAGAATGAGCTAACAAACTGAATGATACAATAGTAAAGTTAACGTCACGAGTAACATCATTGAATAGAACAATCCGATACGGGAAATTTTCGATGTATACATATTTGGGTAAAGAAATGTTCGAAAATAAAATCTTATATGATGCACATTTCTCAACAAAATCAAACTATACTTGTTTTATTCTATGCTCATCTTTTTATCATCAAATATCACCAATGACATATTTAACAACTGAAAGGCATCCTTAACCACTGATAACATATTTAACAATATGTAAAAAGCACTAAGTTGAAGATGTAAGCAAGAGAAGAAGGAATGAATACTGACAGAAATACGAAGGTAAATACATGTGATTCATAGATTATCGAATCGAGAAGCACAAGGTACATTTCGATCACAGGACAGAAGTTTTATAAAATCTACACAATTATATGGACATTATTTGAAATCTTACTAATATGATAGAGTTAGATTTATGAGAAGTAATACCTAGATATTTCATCTATATATGTCAGAGATAATAGGTTAAAACTTGCAATAGGTAACAAAGCGATCGATCCAAAATCTTTTCATGAAGAAGATTGTTGTCTTCCTACCAAAATTCATATAAAAATGTCATGAAATTTAACAAATTCATCCAAGAATGAAATTGTACCTGTTCTAATTGACTGCTATCTTATGATATACCGAAAAGCAATCATACCCGAGACATCCCAGATATTAGCAGGTGTGAAAAAGATGATACGATGAACAGACCTACTTGTCTCTACCATCTTTCATGCCCACAGATGCATTTGTTACCCTCATTCTCTGGTATCTCCGCTTTTAGCGTACTCTCTTCCCCCCGGCAATTAATGATTTCTTGTGATAACCATTGGATAGATAAATTACTCTATCGCGTTCTGTTGATCACTAAGTAGCTCTTAACATTCCCATATTATTGTTTTAAATTTAAAAAAATTTTTCATTTCCTTTTTTCCTTCCTACTTCATAGTTTCCTTTAAGTTATATTCAGTCATTCCGATTATTTCTTTTATTTTTAAATTTTACAAAAAAAAAAAAAAAAAGAAAAAAAAAAAATTAGACATGTGGGAGCAGGAATTAGGCCTATATATTGGATTTCAGAGTATACGTTTGAAAATATTTCGAAAAATTCTCCACAGAGTAATAAGGCTTTGTACAGTTTTCTTTTAAGTATGACGGACGAGAGTAAAAGATGAAATATATTGATGGTTAATTAGATTCTATTTTCCGCAAACCTATGAAAATTTTGAATGACTATTATTAAAATTATAATTCCAAATATCACGATTACCAGTCACGTTACGTTTTTACACGTAAATGTGATCATTACACAAAAGAATTTGTGAACTCTGATACATTATAAGAGCAAAAGGTATTTTTTCTTTTTTGTAATATAAAATAAACTTCTTACCATGTAAATACTTTAACTATGAAAATCAAACAACTGGAACCAATTTTTACAAAAGCAATAAATCCATCAAAAGAGATTTCTTGATGATTGAAACATTAGATGAATGCTATTTTGGACTTACTTCCCAGATCATTGGGATTATATTTTGAAAGGTTACAGTGCTCATTCAAATCATTACAGTTGGTTTGCATTCAAAAATGCTGTAAGAATCGTTTTTAGTTTCTTCATCCTGCTATGGTGCAAATTAGTCAATTGCTCCGTCCGACTATCATGATCATTAAGGAGAGAGAAATCATGGTAACATATATAGGAAAGTTATTTAATGGTGATATAATAGCATAGAGTCGGTGAGATATCATTGCATTTATATCTGATTTTCAAACTTTTTTGTGTCTTAAAATTTTGGAAAATTTCATCCAGATGAAACTTCTGCAGTCGACATTTGTTTTTTTTTCAGATATTTTTTTCGATATTTTAGCATTTTTACCCTTCAACTTTATGCTCCGTATTTTTATTATATTTCAGTAGATGATTATAAATTTGAATTGACCCCTATGCAATTTTTATAGTGTTGTCGAATATTTTCATATTTCCTTTTTACTGTAATAACACTTGACTGCAGTTTGGTACAACCTAAAAATATTAGAAATTTATTACGACGTCAATCACGTTTTGCATTCCTTAATCGACCAACTATCCAAAACCTATATTATGGATGGTTTTGCTGGTCAGTGCTTTGTTCCGTCCACCAATCTTCTTCAGTTTCTTCTGGTATCCCCTCCTCTTCCTCGATTTGACTACTCAGTTTCTTGACATCTTCTTTGATAGCGTCACGAATTCGGTCAACAGCTTTCTGGAAAGCATGTGTTGGAAGTAAAAATCAGTTACAGTAATACGCTTGTTCACGCAATTCAAAAAAGAAATGTTATGGAACCAAACTAGACTACTTTTATCGAAACTGCATTCTTTCAACCAAAACAGTGAAAATAAACGTCTAATTCTTCGGCCTATTTTTCTTGATACTTGTTGAGTTGTGCAATTCAGGACAACTAAAGAAAATTACCTACCGGCGGCAACCATCCGTTCTGCGGATCAGCCTTTTCACTATGTGCAAAAAATTCCTTCCGTACGATTTCTTCAGCAATTGGAAGCTTCACATCACATATGCAATACCACATTTGTCGCACACGAGGAAGTTCTCCTACAAATGAAAAAAATATATCAAGAATCTAACACATCTGACGGCCAGCTGAACTGTAATATTTCGGTATGTCAAGACATACAGTTCAACATTGATTTTGAGTAGACGAGTTAAAGAACCTCCACCAATTCGACCTGAATGAATAATTAACTAAACTGGAAGCAATTCCCATCCTTCGGAATATCGAATTATTAAAATGATAAGAAGACAGGAATCATTTATGTCTACAAGAAATTTGCCATAAATTACCAGGCGTGTACGTATAGTCGATATGCTCATCTGTAAGAGAACCGTATGTTGACGGAATAGCTGGTGCCAGCGATGAAGCACTTGTGACCGAAACGTGACCTGGTCGTTCACTGTTTTTCTATAAATTTCGGAGTTTACGTGGAATGAATTGAGCTAACATAACTAATTCATATATGAAAACTAAGACTAAAACTTATTTACTAGGCCTAAGTAAAGTATAAACTATACGCCTTAGAATAGATTGATATGAAGATCTCGTGAAGAGGCAAATTACAACTGATTAAAGGGAATTAAAGTTCATGCTTACAGTTACGATCTTTAAACGCTGCCTTTCGGGTATTTTAGCGTGCTGTCGAAACGTCACCATAACTGATTGGTACTGTTTTGCCTGCAACGGCTAGATGTATACAGAGCAAAGAGGTGTAACACCAATATAAACAATATAAATATATAGGCATACATTTGGATCTGTTCTTGGATCATATCCGAAGCGACACCACAAACGTCCCCATGGACCATTTAAAATGTAAAATGCAAATTTCTGTAGCAGTGTTCTGAAAATGAAAATCATAGATTACATTAGGTTATTCAGGGAAGCAGATAAATTAATGTATCACTCCTTCAGCTATCTCTACACAGAACAGTATCTCTATAACCATTTTTGCGAAATAGTATTCCTATGGCTAGACAGAAAGACACTTTCTCATTGCTTGTACATTTTATTTTACTTTACAACAGTTATATCCGATCCTTACTTTATTAAACCATCATCCAGCCCTGTTTTCTTGAGAATGCCCACTCTGGTCCACATTGGTCGCTCTTCGAACAATTCCTGCAGCAAACGATGAGGCTCATCGTTTTTACACCTATAAGTATCTTGCAAAATATTTTCGTATAAATTTTTTTTATGATCTATGCAGTGATCCGAATTTCAAATTCAGCGCAGTGATTTGATCGTTCCTATTGCAGTTTCTTTCATGGATTAGTCAAATCCCTGTAGCTATCCTCGAAAACGTGTTGTTTAGCTGGTAACACTAATGATATAATTATAGAAAACGCACAGCTGAAGTAGAAAAAACAAACAGATATTATAAAAACAACAAGAATTTCTAACTAGTTGGAAATTTTAAAGCTAACTGTTATTGAACTAAGCCTGACTTTTTTTTTGAATTATTAAAGTATTAAACCTGATGTTTGCATCATTGACCGCCTCTTCAGTAGGCTGTTTCGGAAACTCGGCAGTTGAATGCACTGTTACAGATAATGCTTTTCTTTCCGATCGTAAACCTAGCAAACAAACAATTCGAAAGGTTTAATTTATTGAATTACTTTCTTGTAGAGCTCCTTTTTAGTATATGTAGCACTGATTTTTTGCTTCATATAATACATACAGTCAAATGATTTCATCATTTTTACCACACTTGACATCAACTATACACATCCCAAGATTAAAAGATCACAGATTGCAACCTGTGATCTTTTAATCTTACAATTCGGGTTTTGGTGAATCCCACTCTCTGCCATCCACTGTTTCCTCTTCAAAAACGCAACTTGAATTCCGTAAAAATTTATTAATTGAAAAGAAAAAACTGAACAAACTTTGTCCGTGTCCAGCGCTTTTTCGTTTCACTTTCTCCGGTGAAAAATCAGTTTCTTTGCATAATAACTTGGATGATGGCACTGAATACCTGCAAATAACGAAGTTAAAACTTAAAATGGTAATGTGGACTGCATTTGACACTGAGTGATATATTTATGGAAACGTAAAGATAATTTACGCGTATTGTTCTATATGTTGAAATATTTGCTACGACATTTGCCGCAACGAATGGAAAGAAACATAAGTGTAATAGAGAGCTCTACGAACTGTAATAGAGAGCTCTACGAACTTTTTAAATTTGTGAATGTACGAACCACCATTTATATGGGGAATGTTTTAGTTGTGAAAATACTGATACCATATTTTCATGTAACTGAAATTCATTTCCTATAACTACTATTAAGAAAAAAGTTTTACCTGGAAAACTGATAAGGAGGAAGATGTAAGGGTGTGCGACGCTCATTTTCAGGTTGGTTCCACCAGGATAGTGCGCCTGGAAGATCTAGTGGTACCAATTTGGGCACCTGGAAAGAAATTTCTCTAAAAATCTAAAGTCAAACAAATTTATCAATACTAAGAGTTTTTTGGATATAATAGAGAGGCTAGAGGATTCCCGATTTTTTGCTACGCTGTTCCTTCTTTTACTTACTGCAAACAGTTTTTTTTTTTAAACAGCGCACTACAGTTTGCTTACTATCAAACAGCGCTACAGCTTCTACCCGATAAATCGGCAAGAAGCTGTACTGGTGTTAGAGGGCATCGCCTAATGTAATATAAATTTTAGCTTAAAATTTGCTACAAAAAGAATGACATTTTATTAGCGAAGAACTGTAAATATAAACTTACTAAATTTTCAAAACACCCCGGAAATGTTTCACTTTGACGAATGGGTAAGTAATGGAAGTCGCACATGGATTTGAACGTGTACATTGTCGAAACCTATAATTTTCTTTAAAAATTTTTATAGATTGCTTGAATTCCTTATCCCAAGGTTGCCTGACTCTAAGCTTTCATCGTTAATTTTCATACAGAAAAATTAATAGAAATCTGAAAGTACCATTCCAATCACTTTTGCTTCCACACAGTTCGGATCAGATTTTTTGCGTCGTACAGTTGCAACACAAAGTACTGTGCCGGTACCACCGAACGACTTCTCGGCGGATCCTCGTTCCGATACCAAAGCATTTGCGTAGAGATTTCTCGGGTGATGTCGCAGTTCGAGTGGACGACCAGCAAAGTGATTCTGCAGAGACAAATAAGTTTTATGATTATTAGGAGTTGAATAATACATATTAGAATTACTAATGCCTTGCATAGAACATTCGAATAGGTATTACAAGACTTCGACAGCGAGTAGTACTAAATCGAATACGACGATAACGAGTAATAGAATGAGCAAAATTTAAAGCTATTTCAGCATACTTTCATCTGTCATGAGTATAAAAAAAAAAATGATATCGACCAGAGACATTAAATGTTACATTTTCAGATTTGAATACACAGTGATATATCTTCAATACGAATAATACCAGGCAAGAGATTATTTGAAACTATCAATTAATTTTTTTTTTTTTTCTTCCACTTACCATGCTAAGAGTTTGAGCACCGCCCAAAGTTTCAATTGCCTTTTCAGCATTTCTCACTATTCCAGGATATGCTACAACTACATATTCCGGTAACTTCTCCGTACTTGTTGATGGCCACATTTCCTGTAATACAATAATGCAACAATTGAAAATTGATTTTCCGAGATAAAACAGATAATATTACGCAAAATAAAATATGCAAATGTGAGACTGTTAAGTAAAATTGAAAATTACTAGCAGTATTTATTAGGAATGGTATCGTAACCTGATTTATCTTAATCCTTGAAACCGATTTATTAGTCCAGAGAACATTACATACCATATACCACCATATTACCTTTCATATAACGATGAAATCACGCACTCAGTTAAATTTCTGAACCTTCCGCTTTATGTTACTGCATGCAGCAAACATGCAGTATGAATGCATGCAGCAAAGCGTGAAACGATCAATTGCATGCAACATGCTGTTTTATTTGTGAAACAACAAAAAAAAAAAAAAAGTAACTGTAAGAGAAAAACAGAAATAATGAGCAAGAAGATCGAAGGTTTTTTGAAGAGAGGAAAAGAATGAGTAAGAAAATAGTGTGTATGTATGTGTTATAATTAGAGCAGTGATTGAGAGTAAGAAAGATTTGTTGTAATTGCGAGAAACGGTAGAGATTGATAAGATTCAAATGGAGGCATATTCTATTTGGTTAGTGGTGGGATTTACAGAGCACTTAAAATTGATTCTATGGAAAGGTCATCTTAATTTATTCTTAATTCTTGTTATTATTATTATTATTAACATTATTATTATTATTATTATCATTATTATCATTATTATTATTATTGTGATAATTGTTCTTATCATTATTATTATTATTATTATTATTATTATAGAAGTAGCAGTTGTCGTTTAACTATTTGGATAATATTGATTACTTTTTTTTCTTGTATTTATTGCAGATTAATTAACAATTTATGCTAGCATGATGGATTTGAAAAATACAGGATTAGATAGTATAAAAGGAGCTGATCATAACAAGAATTTATCAAGCACGAAAGGTTATCTGTTTTATTTTTTTTACTTTTTACCACATAATGATTTTTTGATAGGTAAAGAGTTTGCAAAAATTTCCGTAAATTGTATCTGTTGTTGTGTTTATGAGTAAATCGTAATATTTGGAAATGTTTTGTTTCCATTTCAAATGATGGATGAGATTCTTTGCTCAAGCTAGAAATTTAGTGTCAACAAACTTTAAGTGGAATAAGCTACTTTTAAAAATCGTTATAATGGTTAAGACTGAATGGAATCCAGTCCGAGTTAATTGAGTTTCTTTAGAATTTTTTTTACAGATTACAAAACAATATTTGCTGAAAGTTTTTTGGATTTCATCCATTTACAAGGACTACCAAAAGTACCGGAAGGTTATCGTTTGCGACCGTTGATGACAACCGACTATCATCGCGGTTATATGGAATTGTTATCGCAGCTTACCGTTGTTGGTGATGTTACCGAGGAAATGTTCCTTCATCGGTGAGTGATTAATAATGATTCCAGGTTTAGTTTCACGACTGTTTATTGATCTTATGTTGTTTTCAAGAAGTTTTTGCGAGGAATTCTTTGGTAGATATTGGTTTCAGGACAAATATTTCAGGTTTTTTCGTGGACCATTTTAGCTATTCATATGTTCTGTGATAGTTGTCTTATAACATCAACTTGTATTTTATCATGGGACTAGAGTGTAAATTGCAGATTCAGCTTGATGCGCGATATGTCACCTCCTGCGTATTATATTATCGTCATTGAGCATAAAGAGTGAGTTTCTCAAGACAGGTTAATTACATAAGATTTTTCTAGATAAGAGAATGTAACAGAATTTCATTCTCAATGAAATAAATTTCACGTATTTCTTTTACCCTTTCTGACATAGACAACTTGTCTTGGTATGTAATGACATAGATTGGAAAGTGATAAAATCCATTATATTTCGCGGGAATTTCAAAGAGACCTGCAGTGTCATACATCGTCTAGTGAAGTTCGGTGATCTAAATTTCCAGAATTAAGGATCATGCACCTCTTGTAAAAGTTAAAAGAAAGTTAGAAAGGGGTTGAATATAAAAGATATTTTCTCGGGTCAACATGCATCATTGTTAAGATATTGCATTATTGATACTTGCTGCTGGAACGGAACAAAGGGGAAAAATGAGAAAAGAGATTCATTCTTGCCCACAATTAATGATTGATTAATGAATTAGAACATTATTTTTAGAATGAAACGAGTAGTGGCATCAGCAACACTTGTTTTGGAATGGAAATTTATCCATGATACTGGATGCCGGGGTCGTATTGAAGATGTTGTTGTGGATAAAAGCGTTCGCGGACAACATTTCGGGATGTTACTTAACCAACATTTGGTAGCACTGGCACGATTTATTGGTGTTTATAAGTTATCACTGGAATGTAAGGATGAATTGGTGTCGTTTTACGAACAGTTTGGATTCAAAAAAGATGAGGGAAATAATTTTCTAGTTCAAAAATTTTGAATTTGACTTGAATTGGTTGAAGTAATTACAGATGAAAATTTGGATTCAAATTTTAAGTTCGCTTTGTTTTGAATTTTTGGTTTTGTTATTTGGACTCTTTCTTTTTTCATGAAATCTGTAAAAACATGTTAATAAAGTTGGAAAAAGTGGAGAAGAGATACGCGACAAAGTGGAAAGAGAAGAGAGAAGTGGCCAAAAATAACTGTTGTAGTATTCATAGTCTTCATGGTTGTCGAAGTGTTGTTTCATATTTTGCTGTTTACTGTTCTCTGTGCTCTTTTCATCTGGTAACATATTTTCTTTCAGGAAGGTCTTTTATCCATCAGCATAGATAAAACATATTTAGTCGGTTCTATTTTATTGAATACTAAATAGCCGTCATATTCATGATGTAATAATTTGTAAATTGCTTTATTCTCTTTCTTTCTGTCGGCCTTGCTCAGTTCAAATTTCACTCTTGCAGGTTTGATTTCCATAGTAATGATTCGTTAAAGAGTGTTTGTAAAGTGTTATTTTTCATAATAAGATTTAGTCATGATTGAATGTTTAAGTTTTTTTGCCAGTTTTTTTCTTGTTCCTTCATTGTAATAAATTTTTTTGTCTCTATCACATTCCTTTATCCTTATTTCTGGGTTTTGAAAACCTGATAGCAATTTTTACAGGAAGATTTAACTATGATTAAATGAATAAGGCATATTTTTGTCTGGTTCTTGAGATCGTATTTTTGAGATATATCAAGGAGAGGTGATATTTTTTGCTTTTCCTGTTATTCTCTTAGGCTTATGGATCTTGGAACCATTTTTTGTGGTTAGGCGTAACATACTAATAATTTTTTTCCTGGCAGTTCTTGAATGGTGCATTAATTAAATGTTGCACTATTGAGGAATCAGAAGGCCAAATATCGTATTTCAAGAAGACTACTATCTATTAGGAAAAGTGAATGATCGATTACCGAATTCTCTTGAAGACTGATGTCGCAACTATAATTGAAATTGCAAGGTGAGAAATAACAGGGAATGAGCATTTTATGTATCATTTATATCTCTGCTGAATTCGTTCCTTTCAATCGACCAGACAAAATTATGTAGGTGATAATTTTAGCTGTATATTATTGTAGATTGAAAGTCGTCAACTCATGAAATGTCGCGTGTGCCATTTCTCGCTTCTCTTGATTACAATTTAAATAAACGTGATAAGGATTGGATTTCTCATCAATTACCAAAGGTAATCGTTATTGTAGAGTTGGTGAAAAACTAGCTTCACAAAATACATAGAAAGATATTGGATTGGACTAAGGACAAATTAATTAGAGTGTAAAGTATTGGTTATGTGCAGATTTTTCAAAAACTCATTGTTGATAAGTGGCTAATTCAGAAATCTGTTAATAGTTAGTTTGTTGAGGCATTCATTTCTAGCACATTTCATTCATAAAAATGCTGTGGGGCATTGGTCAATTCGATTTGTTTTGCTAAATATGAGAATTAAGCTTTATGGATTTCTATTTTAATTTTGTATAGCAATTCATAAAGTGGAGAAATAACCATGCTGTGAATATTATGCACGTAGATTTCATGAAAAGAGTGGTGAAAAGATTTTATTATCCTTACTATATGGGTGCATTTTGCGCTTACTTATACTCCACAGCACAATTAGCTGAGTATTAGGTGCATCGTACATGAATAAAATAGCATTCGATAAAGACATTTTCTGTAAAATTCAACGAAAATAACGAAAATCAGTCAAAACTGATTAGTTCAGTTCAATCAGATTTGTAAAAGCTTGTGCTTTTCTTAGATACATGTGACGTATTGAATTAAATATTCGTCTATTTGAGGAGAGCATTGAAATACCCCGTGAACATCTACCTGATCCAGAAACTGAAAATCTTCCATCAAGCGTCAGTTTTCGTCAAGTATGTTTTCATTAATTCATCTCTTAGATCACTATATATCTTTTTTTCCCTGTTGCTTTGCTTCAGCGTTCTTTTTAAATGTTGGTTTATTCCAGGAATCAACGGCCGAGTTGGAGAAGCGTTGGACTGATACAGGAATTGATCGTATATTCTTGAACCGTCCAAGACCACCACGTATTTAAAAATTATTTCTCGAAATTATTTTGCTGTATATTTGGAATATGGGTAATGGGCAGAGCAGTAGTGACACTAACGTTCCTTCATCGCATTCATTTTTGTCGAATAAAACATCAAGTGCAAAAACGAAAAGCAAAGTAATTGTTGTAAAGCAAAGAACAAATGCGGTAGGCTCGTCATGTTCCAAGAATGATGACATGATAAAACGTTTCCTGGTAAGTAGTTTTTCTAAAATTTCCAATCCTGTTGTATATTTTGAATATACTCAGTGCAAAATTTGCTGACATGTTCCTATATGTACTTAATAAACACTCGAACTTCCATCCATTGTGTAGCTCATTGTTGCAAAAAATTATTTGTTTTTCAGGAAATCCCAAAATTTTATCCGATTTTGAAAAGTTCGCTGAATCAGCCAGGTTTACGTGATCCGCCGGAAGCAATATTCAAAATTAATGCTCGCCCAGTGTTAAAATTTGCCTATCGTTTACAAGAACATTTGTCACGATGTGCTAGTATTGTGGCTGTGGAACAAGAATCGCTGGCAAATTCAATGAAAGATGTTAGCCTATCTGCTTTACTTTGGGAAATCAAGATTTTTTCGACATAATGAACTGAAGATCGAGCTTTACTAACAAGTAATTCACAGTTGTGTTCAGTAACAAATGGGAGATTTGAGGAGGAAAAAAGAGAAAAAAGTGTCACTTCACATTTTAATAGAGAGATTTTTGTTCAGTAAACAGTGGAAAAATCTTTTGTTCTTATCTACAGCAGAAAAGATACTTAGGCGGAGAGGACCATTATTTAAAAAATGTGACCGCATTTTCATATATTTCGAACCAACAACAACCTAAGAAGTATGTTTTAATGGCTTAGCGAAGAGTTACTTAAAGTCATTCTTAGGAAGTTTCATGTCGCATATCTGGGAAGATCATTGTGTAGCTTTCAGATGGATCGTGATATTGCACTCTTATTAGTACAGTTTGGTGACCGAAAGAGATCGATGGACCGTTTTCAGAATTATTTGGAAAAAATTAGCGACTTACAAGCACATATTTCGAATTTGCAAGTAATACCACATTTCTTTTGTTTTTGTTGAAATTTCATATGTATGCTTTATTCCAAAACGCTAATATGAAAGATTTTATAAAATAAATGCTGACTTCCTTTCAGTCAGATCTTGACTTGTATCGGTCCCACTGTGGGGTGGTTCTGCTGAGTACCTGGGGGCTTGGGAGTGCTCTGAACAGATGTCTTCCAGTATATTGCTCAGCAGGATTATTCTATTAACGTTTTGAAAGCTATGGTAGCTTTTACAAGATAACAATTTACTCGTGCTGATAGGATTATCTATCTAATACAATTCTAGTTTCAGTTTCTTTTCCAAGATCTAATACCAACGATTGAGACTCTAAATGAAATTCTACCGGAACAAAAGCGGCTGCCATTACTGAATATCGATTGTCTTGTAAATTCTACAAAATATTCATCAGAGGAAAATCACAATGAAATTACTCGAGAAACTGAAAGTAATACCTATTCAATGGATAATAATCAAGATGATTTGCGTATCAAGCCTGTTGATGAGGTGGCCGTAGTTGACAGAAATAATGTCTGATTCAGTAATTGAACTGCGTCATTATAGTTTTTTTTCTCATGAAAGAAGCAAACAATCATTTGTGCTATTGCATTGTATTTTAGATTACTGCAAAGTTTTTTAGGACAAAATCCTGAAACTTAGAAAGGATTTAGTAAAATATTAAAATAAAGGACCTGAAACTTTAAGGATGTCTAGTTTATTTAGGTTATACTCCTGTATTGTCTTTAAGGAACTTTGAGCTTCTTTACGACAATATCTGATAGCGGTTTGTATTTTCTAGTTTTTGTCATTTATTCAAAAACACTTTTTTAATCAAATCTTTTGTTTTTCTAATCAAGTCACTCTTTCATGTAATTATATTCTCAAAATAACATGGTTCTTGAGGTAAGCTAATATGGTTGTTCAGTACACTTACTCGTTATCTTTCACTTATTTTTATTGTTTTTCATCCTTATTATTGTTGTGTCTTCGATTTGATTATCTACTAATTCCAACATTTTTTGTATTTCTGAATCTGGAGGACACACCATATGTCATTTGTACTGCTGGATCATTTTTGCTTTTGTCGAAATGTGAAATATAATGAAATTCATTATGGTGTTGTTGAGTTTCAAATTTATTAAACCAGGATGACCTTCTCATCTTTCATGTTTACTCCATATTCTACAAAGAGGAAGATATCAGAAACGTATCACAAGGCAGTTTGATCTAATAAGGGCCGGGAAGTAAGAAGTATGGTGGAATTTATTTATCTTGGAAATGATTATTTGTTTGATTTGAAATTGTGAAAGTTCTTCAGCTTTTTCAGAAGCTGACATTTTGCAGATACAAACGTCATAAAGTGAGATTTTTCGAGAGCTGACACTGAAGAGAATTCGGTGCTAGATAAATGGTCTGATATGAGCTTCGTCGACATGGATATCAATATGTTTCAGGTAAGTTTTCTGCAGTCAATTTGACATCACTGACTGGTTTGAAAATTACGTAACATTATATCAAGAAGTGAGCCAGAAATTTATCCACTTGATAGAGTTAAAAGTGATAGAACGCATACTTACCGGAAGAGAAAGAAATGGAATTCCAGATGAAGCCGCTCGAGACGAAACAGATTGTTGCATTTGTTAATTATTTCATGGTAAGAAATGTTCAGATGCTACAAGATTTTGTCTCTAATGTAGAGCGAAGAATTGTCGACATGGAAAAGCGTTTAAGTCGAGTGGAAGTGGAGTTGAAACTTTTGGAACTTAAAGTAATCATTGAACTATTTTCCGCCGATATCGTTGTTGAAGTGGTAACTTGAGCTCCTTTATTCCTAAAGAAGTAGTCGGTGGTGCTAAAGATTTTTAGAAAATATGGAGCCGGTCTATCTTTTTTTACCGTAGTGATTTAAAAGTTAGCGAATATGATTAAGATTTGTTTTTAGTTAGACAGCGTGCCAGGCTTGCAAATCATAGATCCGAAGGCAATTGAGTCAACAGCGAAACAGCATGATGATGGTCCACTGTCTAACAAAGTTACGATGAAAGATACTCTAGAGGTTCATTTTTCACTTCAGAATTGAGAGTTAATATTAAAAGATGCGATGAACCGCTGTTGTTGAGTTGATTTTATTTACATAATTGTTTTAATCACGCCGATATTCTTCTTCGTTTTCTGAGATCAGATTAGCAAATTTAAACAGAACGATTTTATTCTTTCTGGATCATTCGTTTTTCGAAGACGTATTTACTTTAAAAGTTATTATTCTCATTGGAGTTCATCTTCTGATGATATTTGTGAATCCTTCAAAGACAAATACTTTTCAGGATAAAAAAGTTGAAGATGCAAAAGTAGTTAATTCCGAATTATGTACTTCTACTTCTATCGCTAGCGTTGAAAGGCCACACGAATCGATGGATTCGAAAGCGTCTACGAAACAAAATCGATGTCTTTACATTCGAGATGATCCTCGTTATGCTATTTATTTCAAAATGCTTAAAATGGTTCGCCTTTGATTCTTGTTTTCTGTTTGGGACGAGTAAGACGTTTTTCATATGTAACTTTATTTGATCATACCGCAGTACATAGTTTTTGTAATTTGTAATACATTACTCATGTGCTTACGATACTGAGGACAGTTAGATTGTCGTTGAAACCTCAGTTGTAATGTTCGAGTTCTGATTTACTGTCTCTGTTTGCCATTCCTGAAAACTATTTATTGACCTGAGTCATATTCTGTTCTTTTTCATTACTGTTTCACAATTCAGGGGGTACCTGAGTGTGCTGTAAAACAGAAAATGACGAGTCAGGGAATCGATACAGCAATTCTCAAGTATGTTAATTTTCAGTCTTTTTCTGACATAAGGAAATCTTTCCAATATGCATTCCATATGACATCATAATTATTTTACGATTATTATCATCCATAGACATCATATTACCTTGGATCAGTAAGGAAATGACAGCAGCAGCAGAGTAATATGAAGTATGTCTCTATCTTTTAGAATGTTTCAACGAGTTTCCGTCGCTGATGTCAGTTGTTTTTTTGTACAAAGTAGGATTTTAAATACCAAATACTACTTCACATGTCGCCATCCCTTTGTATTTATTGCGACATTAAGAAGTTATTCTTTAACAACGAGTAGAATTGTCAACTAATGATTGATCAAGAAAAGAGTGAAAGCTACATAAGTCGTAGAAGTCAGATACTTTTCACAGACACTCCTGTATTTCCTGCAAAAATTGAGACAGTTCGAGACATTACAACTTGTCGTGGAATAGATTAGGCAAATTTCTTTTGGAATTTTATAAAATTTGAACCAACTTCCAAATTTCTGCAGAACACCAGATGCGCTTTCTGACTTACCTGAAGATGCAATAGACAGCGTCGAGGACAAAGGATCGACAAGTGCTGATGACGACGATCAGAATTCCACATCTTCCAGTGATCGTTGATTAAGAGCTATAAATTGTAAATCCGTGTAAATTAATGGAAAGAACCAAAATAATTGGGTCATTTAAAATATTTGATCCTATAGAAGAATTGTTATGGGAATCTCGGATTAGCCCTTTGTATTCATGGTATTTTACTTTCTGCATTAATTACAAGATATAAAAAATGAAAAAGTGTCTTATATAATATTTCCAGTATTTGAAATAAAGCATTTAACACAAATCATCATTTATGCGATGCTACTAAAGAAAATTTTGCAAAGAACAAAAACGGATATTTGTTGGATAGGAAGAGATTGCTTATTTTATGCATTAATTAACGGATTTCGAGAATTTTCATTGACCATACAGATAAGCTAGTAGCGGGATTACTACAAGAAGGTCGTTTTCACTGGTCAAAACTTGTCAAAATTTTGACCGATTGATTTATCAGTTTACAGAGAGTTGTATTGTATACAAAAAAGGAACATTTGATCATTTGCAGTTCAAAATTAGGTCTTATGCGATGTTTCTGCAAACTTTCTTCGGCATTCATTTTGTTCCAATTCGACATCTTAGTGAGCTATCAAGATGTCTCACTTTTTTTTTTCAAAGCAAAAATTAGTGTTTTTTGAACTGATCCGTGATGAGATGACTATTGGGATAAAAGTATGGTAAAAGTATCGTGACAAAAAATCTGAATAACATTATAAGCTATTCTTGCCTTGTTTCTCAATTAATTTTGCTTAAAAGGAATTCTTGGGATGAACACTGCATTCGAAATGAAATTTTTGGACTTTAATTCAGTGTTTCATTTTTTTTTTCACTGCTCTAAATTACCATTCAAATATATCTTTTTGTTTTGTGCGAGAATTATTTTTTTCCATTCAAATTCAAAATCATTAATTTTTGGAAATTTTCGATCAAATGATATCAGTTTTCAGATGATATTAATGTTGTTGTTGCAAGTCATCGATTAGAATTGCTTTATTCGTTTCTCATCGAATCAGCTATCTTCTTTATGGTTAGCTTAAAAAATTTTTTGCCAATTCAAATCGATTTTAATTTGTGTAATATATCTGCAATCCTATCTTAGAATCAATAATAAATCAGAATCATGAAATATTCTTCCTATATATGAGCGCTAAAATTATACGATTTATTATGCTATAGCTAGCAAATGAATAAATTTACTTTAAGATTTTCAGATATCGAGAAGGATTTTACGTCGGCAAAGATCATCCCGTGCTACAGCACATCGTGAACAATCCAGCTCTATACGCCGTCATTTAATTCGACGGCGAAACATCATTGAAGATTTGCAAACAGCAAATTCTATCGGTTATCCTGCAAGTAATTCTTCTTTACCATCATCAATGCCTCAATCCTCGTATAGTTATCCAGAAGTATTTCCGTCAATGATAAACGATGTACATTCAATTCTACCGCAAGCAACCTCTTTTGATGATTTACACGAGAGAATGACTATCACACTTTCAGCTAATAATACAAGAGAAGTTGTAATAGGGACTTTTTCAATATCCACTTTACAAATTCCTATACCTACTGTAATACATCCTGTTTCTCAGACCCAAAGAGCACCACCTGTTGTCTTAGATGATACTGTACAATTGAACGGTAATCAAGATAGCCAAACTTCATTAGTGCCATTTGAACACAGGTATCAATCAATAATTAATTAATCCTTCCTGAGTAAAGATACAATAATCATTTTAGTAAATTAATTTTTGATTTCAAAGTATACATTGGTGTTTAAATAAGCCAAATTGAAGAGTTTTCCAAAGAAGTTTAGTGATAATTATCCAATAAAACATTTAAAATCATTTTACCTAATATTAGCCAATTGTAATCGTTTTACATATAGGTTGATCATAAAATTACCTTATTGATCACATCCTTATACCATAATAAAACAATTTGTCAAATTTTTAAGATAATATTGCAGTAATATTCGATCATCTCTTAACTCACAGCTACCTCAAAGAATGAGATATAATAATAGGAGACGATGAATGTTTTTAAGGTATAAATCCTTAACATTTTTTTTTTTTCCTGTTCAATAAATTTAACTGAAAAATTCTTAAAATGCTTCATGTGATCAATTTAATCCTACATAATATTTATTATGTATGAATCCATTCTCATAATCGTAAATATTTAGAATTATACGTGCTCAAATTTCCAATGATCGTCTTTTTGATAATATAGTACATCTAACAGAAGAACTTCAAGGAAAAATTTATGCATACATTAATGCTTGCATGCATAATATTGTATCCAACGATCAGCAGCAGCAACAGCAGCAGCAGCATGATGATGAATGATTTCATTTTTGTTTGTTTATTTAAATTATAATGATGATAACAACATATAAATTCTATCTTACCAATTTTTAACATTTCATTAATCATTTATCAATCCTCTATTGCTATCAAACTTTTTACTTTTTATGCAAAAATTAAAGAAGAATTTATTTTTGCATCATCCATTAATGTTCCTTTAATTGAATTCATTGTTATTATATCATTTGTGTATCATTTACATATATCAAAATATATTATAGATATAGAATGAATTGGAATTAGATTTGAAATGAAAAGAATTTTTCAAGTGAAATGATTTAAGTTTGTGGTTTAGATTTTAATTTACATTAATTTTGAGTTATTTGCAACAGAGATATTGATGATGAATTTAAAATTTCACTTGAAATTTATTTACTTATCTTATTAGAAAGATAAAAAATATTGAATATGTTGAGAGTTAAACTTTATAATTGATTCCATTTCTTTTCTCATTCTTGTTATGCATTTCATTGAGAGTTTGGTGTAGCAGGAAACAATAAATATTTTTGAACTTTAAACTGTAGAAATTGAATTAGAATAATTTCTAAATTATGCATTATAATGAGGAAAATATTCTTCCAAAACTTCACCTAAATCACAACTCTTACTCAATTTCAATCTTTGTAACTGTAAATGATCACTGATGAGAATAGATATGTATTTTTGTAGGTAGCGATCATTATTTCCCAAATGTGATGTGACAAGGCCATCCTTTGATGGAACACTAAACATTCGGCCTATTTCATTTCTTCCACTTTTCTCGCCTAAATTTTTAGGCATTTCAACCGGTTTCAACTAATTAATATTCACCATTTTTGAAAAACTGCTACAGTAACAAGAAGAAAGGAAATAAGGATAATGGGATATAACAGATGGAATAGTTTATGAAAAGGGAGATGTGATGTGAAGATCAGAAGAAGAAGAAGAAAAAGAAGATTGACCTAAAATCATCAAATATGAATTAATTTTAATTGAAATTAATACAGTGTAAAATAACTGTAAAATTATTCAATATCATATAATTTTCTTTCATAATGTTTGCAGCAAAGGAAAATTAAATTAAGTATTTGAAGTACTATTATTATAAAATTTAGAAATGTTTATTTCAACTGTAATTAACAAATAAATGTAAGGAAGTATATATCTAATGGACATTGTCCATTACAATCATTCGTATCATTTATTACTGTTGTTGTACAACTCTATGAGAGATATTTCAAGCTACCTATCAATTTTGAAGGCGTGATCGTTCATTAATGACATATAGGCGGAGCAATCAATGATTAGTAAAGTATTGCTTCTTCTTGCCTGCAGAATAATTTTTCGAGATGATAATCATCGTACCACTTAAAGAGTTTCCGTTTGACCATTCATTTTTCTTATTTTTATGAATTCATAAATTTTTTATAATAAATTAAAAAAGATAAACTTTTAAGAATTGATTAATATTTAACAGATATCATATTATTATCATTTCCAATGAAATACTTAGCTAACATTATGAGTAAAAATGTTACAACTTAGCTGAAATGATGATATCCTAATCAAATTCAGTGCTATTTCTTTTATATTATATCTGATATAAATATGTATTGCTTTCTCATGATACTCTATCTTTCCCTCTCTCTCTCTCTCTCTCTCCCTCTCTCTATAAAGAGTAAATGTTTGTCTTCATCCCTCTTTTAACCTTCTATTTTTATGAAAGGTAAGAAAGGGAATTATGCGCTCCTTTAATAATAGATAGGATATTTACTGTTCCAACAATTGCATTTCTCTTTCTTTACCACTTTTGTTAGCTGATTGCTTTTTTGATTTTATTTTTAGGTTAAATTATTTGTTCAAAAAATTATCAAATTAAAAATTCCATACAATTTGATATCATTATATCGTTTTATTGGGAACAATTTTTTGTGTCTATCGAATATGCAAATTCAATTGGTTCCCAGTAATTTTTCTTTTTTTTTTTCTCTCTCTTTTAATGTTAATTTGCAAAAAGATGACAAGCATATAAGAGAATCTAAAAAGAGAAATAGATAGGAAAAAATTCAAATGTTATGATTAGATAAGTTAATTTGTATTGGAGAATTTAACTTAGCTCATTTTTAGCAACAGTAAAGTCAATTTTTACATCTCTAACAATTGTGTATGAAAATTAAATGAATAAAGCCAAGGATACTCTTCCATTTAGGTCCAATTTTCTTAACTAGGCTTACAATGTTAAAAATTTAAAAGTCATTTCAGTCATATTATTTTGACAAGGAATTAAAGTTATGCTATATATTCTTGCTCCTGTTAAATTTATTCATCAAACGAATTTCCAAATGTTATACGTCTGATTAAATTTTTACGTGAATCAATTAAGAGCTTCACCTATATGCTTTCATAAGATCACGATAATTTCCTTTTTGAATTTGCATGAGATGTAATTAATGACGTAACGTGATGACATGTCGAACTAAAATATTTTCGATACTTTTTTTCTTTTTTTTTTTTTGTTTTCATCATCTATTCATTCAAACTATCTGTCATATATGCAAAAATTAAATTCTTTTGATCCATCTTGGCAATATAACTAACACACTTCAATCAGGTTTCTCATTGTAATGATCCTCGAAAATTTGTCTTTTTTTTTTTTAATTTTCACAACAGAATACAATCCATTTATAGATTATATCGTTGTTCTTGTCTATCACAAGCTTTGGTGTTACTTTATCGCCGTTAAAAAACGATATTGAAAGAAGACGAAGACGAAAAAGTAGAAGAAGGAAAACTACTACTACTACTACAACGACAAACTATCACTATTACACGATAACTACAACTGACAGTACTACTACTACTACTACCATCTCTACACTATTACACCATTTCTACGACTACTACTACTTTTCACAGCTTGACATTTTCTTTTGTTACGTTGTCGATCAGTCAAATTTCAAAATTTCATTGAACGAAGATATTTAAAAGAAAAGAAAAAAAAAAAAAAAAAAGAAAAAGAAAAATGCTGATATTATACAAGAACTATGATAAATGTATTCTATAAAAATACATGAAATATACAATCAGTACGTTTTTTTTTTCTTTTTTTTTAAAAAAAGTAAAACTTATCAAAAAATAATTTATTTTTACGTAAAAACGATTTAATTGTTTGTTTCTTTTTTTTTTTTAAAAAGTAAAACTTATCAAAAAATAATTCATTTTTACGTAAAAACGATTTAATTGTTTGTTTCTTTTTTTTTCCTGTTTTTGATGATAATTTAAAATATTAATTTTGATATGTATAGCACTGAATGATGATGATGATGATGATAATCATTGATGTATTCACAGCTGCTTTATTATTTCTATTTGTTGTACATGGAAAAATTGATACTACTGATGGTAATAATGTCCATCTTCAGCTGCAAGAATTACGACTCGGACAGTAAGTTAATTTGCATTTTTTAAGAAATTTTTTCCTGAACGTTTTATAAATTTTCTTTTCTTTCTTTTTTCTTTTTTTTTTTTTTTTTTTTCTAAATAATTCGAATATCTTTTCAATATTAAATTGAATAATTTCGATATTATTATTGTTTTGTATCTTTTAACTTGCATCATTGAAATCACTACTAAATTATAATATGGAAAATTTTAATGATATTAAAATTGGGATCTTTATAAAAGATGATCCCTTAATCTTTATTGCTTAAACAAAATTAAATAACATTTAATAAAATTCATATAAAATTTACTGTTGCATAAAGAGTAAGATTTGTAGTAACTGATCGTCAGGTTGTATCCGATAGCATGATCCTTTCACGTATTTATTAATTAACGTCTGTTTTAGTGTTTCAACTCTTCCTTCCATTAGAGTTTCTCTTTTTTTTTTCCACCTCTTTCCTCTTCCCCAAAAATAATTTTCATATTTTGTTTTTCGCCCGTTACAAAAGCAATCAAAATGCAAATTTTCATAGATTGACCTTATGTTTTTCAGTAGTAATGCACCAATGAACCCATTCAAAAGAGTAATTTCTTTCCCATATAGCAATAAATATAGTTAGAATTGAATATTGAAAATAATTTCAGAATGAATGAAGGAAAAAAAATCTGATGAGCTTTTTCAAAGACGTAACAATCTTTCTACTACAGCGTAAAACAAAGTTTAAATGCATAATATATGTACGTTATATTTTGACATGTAGTGCATTAAAAGATTTATTTCATTTGAAAGATTAAAAGAAAAATTTTCAAAAAAAAAAAAAAAAAATTATTCCATACGTTTTATTTACGCATCATTTAGGATGAATAAAATGATCAAAGCTTCACGATAAGGAAACCATTTCTTTGATGCAAAGAAAGCCTTAAAAAATTAATTTGATAAATTTAAATTTTATGTTAATATTTCCATAATACATATGTATTATTATAAATTGAAAGTTTCATAAAAACTAACAACAGTACAACTATTTCTGCATAAAGTTTCCTTTCCTGAAATTAAATCAAATAATACGATAAGATAAATTGTTATAGTGGGAAATTAAACAGATATCAAATCAGCTTGAAAATTTTATTAAATCATATGAGAAACTTCAATTTGGTATTTCTTACTGCAAACGTTAGCATAACTTTTTAAAATATTTTAAGGTCCCTGATAGAAATTTGAATTTAGATTGAATTTTTGAAAATTCCCTAAACATGAAATTTAGTTACATTTATCAACATTAATTAATTCTTCCAATATTAATTATAATATGCAAGAATGAGAACTTTTTTTCATTTTTTTTTTCTTTTTCGTTCTTCTACCAGATATTGTTTACAAAGTTTTAAATGATTTTGTTGAGTGAAAAAAAAAAAAGAAAAAGAAATTAAATTGCGGTCAGACAGAGCTATCTCACGGAAACATCCATCAAACAATTGATTTACGGAAAGTTGAAGGTCAAAAACTAAGAGAGGATTACTTCCCTTCCCATTTCCTTGTAATAATAGAAAGTTTCATAAAATTTGTATTCGAAAGTTTTAATTCACTTTGAAAGATTAGTTTCAATATTATTATGCATTCATTTCAAAGTATAATTTCAAAGGATTAAACGGAATGAATACGGTAAGTTCAGAAGCAATAGATTGGTTCAGATTGCTGATGCCGTCAGCATTTCACATTCACAATCTTTGGATCATCCGTATCGCTGATAATGTAACCCATTCACAGGTGTGAGGTCAAAGGTTGTTGTCATCATCATCGTCATCATCATCATCATCCAAAATACCTCCAAAACAAAAAATTGAGTTTTATCGCCGTTTTTCTTATTCTTGCCTTTTTGCTCCTCAAATAATGGTTACCGAAAATCCTTATCTCAGATAGAATCTGACCTAAGGTCAGCCTTTCTTTTCCTAGCACTTTTGTGACAAATATCGAATTGCCTAACAACAATTAACCTATTAATTTAAAATTTCTTTGAAAAATTCAAATGGTGAAATTAAGCTCGACTTTTTCCGTTTATAAATGCAAAAAATGTGTACAATTTTCAAACTTTAATTTTCAACTTTTATTGTCATTCAAGTTAAAAAGGTGGAAATGCTTCATTACTTTAAACTTCTCGGACTAATTGTGACGTTCTCTTGCATATGTCAAGACTAAATAATTTCACAAAATTGCAAATTTTTTCTTTCTACAATTTATTTTTATTTTTTAGACTATTACTTACGTATTACTAAACTTTAAATAACAAAAGGTTTTGTAAACAAATGGGATTATTATTACTAAATTTCATCTTCATGTTTGTCTTCAGCTGTTTAATAACCTTTCGACAAATTTTCCAAATTTCCAAAAAATAAAAAAAAAAAAACAAAAAAAGAAAAACAAAAAGTTATGACCAAAATTTTTTAAAAATATAAAAAATTATTGACGTGAAAATATCAGTCATTCGTTATATCATTGGAGTGTGACTGTGAATATTCAAAATTGGTAACCATTAATGAAATGAGAATATTAGATGATGAAGATTGGGTCAATTTCCGGAATAAATTTCCGGTTATATTTCAACCCATACTGTTGTGTAGTTTAAGATACTAAGGCTGTATTTTTGCTTGAAATTTTATGGGAATTACATTGTGATTGATATTTGCATCTATTCAATTAACAAGTTTTAGTTCAGTTCAACCCGTACTGTCAATATTTCATGGCTTTATTATTGAAGCGACTGAACATTTTCCTGAACCGATCTCACCGTATCGGATTGGAACAGAAAAATACAAACAATATTAGAAAGAAAGAAATACGAAAATTGATATGGAAGAAGAGATTAAAATTAGAATCGAATCAAATATGAATTGAATTAAATTCAAATGAAATAAGAAATTAATTTGCGAATCATTTAGCTACCATATTTTGATAGAAATATTTGTATGACATCATTCGAAAAACATTATCAGATCCAAATATATCATTCATTTTCTCCTAAAATTTTTCAGATCAACAAATCGGAATTTATTTTAAGATGGATTTCGTATTAAATGAAATGTTGGATTTTGAGGATTGTGTTGGAAATTTATCTAATATTCTGTAACACTTAGAGATGTTCCTTCAACCATAAACTATTCCTTCCATTCATTTTTTTTAAATTTTTCAGCAAGCATTCTTAGATATTTCATTTTCTTCTCTTTCATTTTAATGCAAAAAAAAAAAAAGAGAAAAAAAGGAATCGTTTCTTGGATCCTTGTCATATTGAACCTATTTGGCTTTACTAATATTTCACTTTTCAATATATTTTTGTTTGATTTATGGTTTCTTTCTTCCAAAAATTATGCAAATGTTGAAAACTGAAGAAGAACAACGATTTTATGTGCAATCATACATACTAAGCAAGATGATGAATGAGTGGTTTTTTCTTTTTTTTTTTTATTCGCCTTATCTTGTCGACCTCTAATCGTGCGTTGTTGATCGTTGTTGACATCGAATTACTACCACTTACCATCACCGTATCATCATTTGAACTTTTTTTTTTTTTTTTGTTCGGGATGGAGGGAGGAGCATGATCGAGTAGCAGATCCATCTATCTCTTTTCCTCTTACTATAAGTGATATGGTGATCCATGTAGCAAAAAGGTAAAGGAAGAAAGGGGCAAAAAAAAAATCGATCAGAGGAGTAGAATTGATGAGCAATTTTGACTTGTTGTAGATAGCTTTTATGCAAGTAATAAAATAAATGTTGGAAGTGAAAAAAAAAAAAAAGACATCCACTATCCAGTATCAGATCATTGCTTCTTGAAGTGTAAAAGTTTTTTGTTTAACAATGAAATTCATTAATAAGCATTCGTTAATTTCCTCCAAATTTATTTGAATTATTAAACAATCCTAACATTCATTTCTCTTTCAACTTCACTTTTTTTTTCCCTCTTCTACCCAAAATATTTCCATTGATAAATGAATCATACAAAACTATAGCCACCAATACGTTAGGCATATTCTCAAATACCTTTGAGGAATAATAACAGGTAAAGCTTCCGCAAAAAAAAAAAAAAATAAAGAAAAGATAGTAAAAATGCAAATTTATAACTGCTTCAATAAATTATATGAAATGCATTATAATAGTAACTTTTAAAATAGCCATTAAAATGTTGTTAAATTTTAAATTAGAAATCTTTTGATGATTTTGGCTCATTTGATAGTGAAAATAATAACAATAATTTATGAGGAAGTAAAAATCTTCATTGGTTAAATTTTATCATACTATTCACATCCACATTTCATTTATCACAGTGATATTTCGTACGTAACGATGACATACATAATTAATTAATTAATTAATTAATGCCAAGTAAGAAAAGATATGCTTCATTGTACTTTTGAAACTACCTTATGTTTGACAATATTTTTTCATTTCACTGTAACTTCTTGATAAGTTATTGTTGATGTATAAGCAAGCACTGGCTGGAAGATGAAACGGAAAAAGCTGACGTAAGATTGAAAAACTGACGTACGTGAAGCATAGCATTGGATAGTTACAAATGCGTATCATTCTCTTACATTTATTTGTTTATTTTTTTAGTCTCTTTCTTCAATCCTTCAAATAGTTGGTACTAATTAATTCCTTTCAAATAGCAAGATTTAAAGGAAATCGACAATTTTACGATTAGCTTTTCCAGAATAACTTTCATCATGTCACCAATAGATGTAAATCAAAAAGATTCATGTGATAATCTCACCTGCGAATCATTCAAATACTTTCAATACTTTTTAATAATACTTTATCCGAGCATGCAAAAATTGGGCCTAAAAATTATGTCCTTCTAATTAATGCATAAAATTAAAATGACAAGGAAATAAGCTCAAATTTTGACGAAGTTGATTATAAGAGGTAGCAAAATAAGGTGAAATTGGTTCTTTTCTTCATCTATTTCCAGCATCATTTTAATTTAGATACAGGTAATAAAATAAAGTGAACGTAAATTATAAAATCTGACAATTGATACAGACATACCGGAAAAGAATGGCAACTAAGGTGATAATTAAGAAACTTTGACCCTAATGACAATCATCAATACTTCGTCCTTTTCCACAATCCAAAATCGATCATATTCGATCTGTAGTTGTATTATCATTATATTATCTGCAACAAATATGCTTTTAAAAGCTACCTGTCAAAATAAACATCAAATCGATTAGTTAACAAAAATAGGCTTTGTAATTGATTAAGATTGATTTTTTTTTTTTCTTCTTCTTCTCAGGGGGTCATCAATCACCGGAAAATAAACCAAATATTGTGGTGATTTCTCTTTCTGTGACATAAGAAAGCAATGAATGAATGAATAAATAAATGAATAAATGAACGAAGGAATGGATAAATGAATGAATGAATGATCGAATAATGGAATAGAGGATACTGAGGAATCGGATAGAGGAAGGAAGATAGAGTGAGAAATGTCTATAAAAAGCGTAGTACGAATGATAATTGTTGATACATGAATCTAAGATTATCATTGGAATCTTTCACGAAATAAAATATCATCAAATAATTTGGAATTTAGTCATGAAATATTGCAAATAATTGCACTGCTATATGCTTAGCAAATTAATTGATCAAAATAAATCAGATCAAACATTAAACAAGTTCAAGAGATATCTTATCTTCACTATCAAATCAAATAATTTTGAAGGATGAAATAAATTAGCATCGTTTAGATCAATCAATAATTATACCATCAAAGTTATTTCAAAAATGAATAAGTTACAAATATAGGACAAATTTTAATCAACCTAAAATTAGCCATATGCAAGCAAAGAAGAAATATTAGCATGAAAAATGATAACTTATTAGTGATAATCTTTAAATAGGTAAAATTTGATAATCGCAGTAAAAGTACAATTAATTCAATGTTAGGTGTTATTTTTCTTTTTTATTCTCTTCCTTTTCAATAATTAATTTTCTGAAATAAGTTATTAGTTATGGCAATGACTTAATTGTTGCCATTAAAATAAATTGGTAACTGTTAGCGATGTTTACATGTTGTTACTCTTCCTGTCATTATTGAACATTGAAGTTAGAAGGAAAGATGGCCTTGTCAATTCAAATTCTTTAGATATTCGCCAATGTAATTGAGAATTTATTGCGATCAAATGGAATGCATAAATATCTTAGCTATTTTATATATCAAATTTATTGATAAAATTCAAACATGAAATCAAAAAAATTGATTAAAAAAATTTAACAGACAAAATAGAATAATTAAAACAATTAAATTTCCTTTTTCATTTATTGATAATATTACCTATAATCTAACATTATATTCTATTAATAATATTTCATACTGATAATGCTAGTAATCATAAAATGATTATTATATCATAATGTAATTAAATTATTAATACTAAAAAACTTCTTCATATTATTGATTATACATTTATTTTAGATTAAATGTTTGTCCACATGAAGAGATCGAAACAGTAACAGTACGTGAACCATGCGTTCAAACTTATACGAAATATATCAGAAGTCGAAAACCAGGTTGTAATGGACGATTTCGATCATGTTCAGTTAGAGAACCAAAGTTTGTTTTAATTTTTCATAATTTAATCCATTTTTCTTTTTTTTTTCAATACATAAATAAATATTATCAATAACTTCACAATTCTAAATAGCTTGGTTTTTTTTTTCTTTTTTTTAAATGATTGCAATTTGCAATTTCTTTAAATTTTAATATTTTCAATTATAAATTCAAAATAGTTAATTTATTTAATGGCTATATACTAATTGTATTCATTTTATGAAAAAAGTAGTAGTAGTAGTAGTAGTAGTAGTAGTATAGTATTTTTTAGTATTTTATCTATATAATTAGTCAATTGTACTAAAAATCAAGAATCAATAAATCATTTCTTTCCGCAACATTCATTAACTTTTTCCTCTTTTTTTTTTTTCATTTCCATTCTTTCATCATCCTGATTACATTTATTTACTACTCTTCTTCTAATTATTCTTTCCATTCTTTTCATCAAATTTATCCATCATTTTCAGCTCATTATTGGACTAATTTCATCATTCAATATCAGCCTAATTATTAAAAAATTTGCTATGCCTTCTTGAGTAGACAAAAAAAAAAAAAAAAAAAGAAGTGAATTCCACGCTTAATTCATTTTTGTCAAATTCGTAGAATTGAGCGTAACACAATGAAGCTATTAAATAAATAATTAAATCAATGAGTTATTTTACAATTTTCAAAAATTTCAAACTACAAAATGCTAACTAACTCTAACTAATGATATATCTTTAATCTATTTCTGAAGTGCGGGATAATCGAGAGTAGTTTAATTTCAATCATTGAAATTTTCCACTTTTCATGAATGAATGTTTTTTTCATGGAAGAGGAATGTAAATTAATGTGAGGTGATAACTGCTATTAATGATAACAATTCTCTTGATAGGTTTATCAGGTTAGAAATTAGTAATGAGCAATATTCATGATGTTCTTCTAGGAGGTACTTCTTTGTGTAATCATTTTGATATAATCTATAATGTACGAAGTACAGATGTCGAGACAGGGGATGACCTTTTCTTTGCTAACCTATAATTAGAGTAATTAATTATACAGGCTTAGTGAATCAATTTAATGGCTTAGTGAAAAAAAAAAAGTGATAGGATAAGGTTTCTAAGGGATCGGCATGAATTGATGGATTTCAAAAATTGATGATTCATCACATTTTGTAGAATTTAAAAGATAATGGATGGAAGTATTGGTACTTCAATTAAAATATCTGAAATGTGAATTTTTCGACTCTGAAAAATAAATGAAGATGTGATGCTTTCATTCGATTTTATTATAAGATTTTGTCATTGTAATGACATTTTAAAATAGTTGAAATAGGTTGCTGAAATCATTAAATAAAAATTATCATTTATTAATTTCTCTGTATAACCCATATTTCAATAGCCATTAAATTGAATTAAAATGAGCAAATCAATTGGTTGTTCAATTAATCAATGATAATTGATCAGTCTTAGCTGCATTTATGAATTAGGAAGTTGAATATTGTAGAAAAACGGATCAGATTCCTTAAAGGTTTCAAAAAATAATATTAAAGATTTTTTCAAATTATAATTAAGAGAGAGAGAGAGAAAAAAAAAAAACTTCAGGACAGTATATTACCGTACGTATAAAAATGTTACACGTACAAGAAGACATACGACAGCGCAATGTTGCGCTGGTTGGATTCAGGTACCCGGTAAAGAAGGATGTCAACGAGGTTAGCATACCTTCTTCTTCTTCGGAAATATCTGCTGCACCTAAAATAGCAAATGATTTGTTAAAATTGTTACCTACGAAGATTTATGCGAAAATATCAGTGTCCAAATTTGATAATTTCATAGAATTTATTCAAAAAATCAAAAATTTTAAACTGAAATAAGAAATTGAGAACTTTCGGGCTTCATATTAAAATTTAAAAGTAATTTAATGGCTAAATAAGGATCATTTATCCATTAATATCACACAAAATAATGATATAAAATATACTACAGCTAAAATATCATATTTGCAATCGTTTCAAATTGGGTAAAAAAAACGAAACTTTGAATGTGTTAAAATAAATTTTAATTTTTTCCTCATACAGCAAGTTGTACACCAGAGTTATGTCATAACGGTGGTACTTGTCAACCGTCAACATCGGATAAAAATGAAGAAATTTGCCGTTGTTTGCCTGGATTTCAAGGTGCTCGATGTCAATATGGTAGGTCACAGTTCATTTGCACATTTTGCAATATTAGTTCTGGTATTTGTCATTTAATAAAAATAAAATCTGCATTGGTTTTTCAACATGTTTGCATTTTCAAATTTACAAAAATTAAGAATAAATTTGAAGTGCTAATCTGGATTTTTGACCTAATACCTAGGGTCGTTTGAACTCTGCGATACCATGATATCAAACAATTTATCAGTTCGATTTTAAAGCTTAAAATGCACAAATAATGACAAGCTTATAGCTCAGAAATATTGTATCCAACTCTCAGTTTTTCCAATCCTTCCATATCATACCTGAAATTATTAATGATTACACTTAATTGATATTATTCAGACATAAACGAATGCTTGGTGGAAAACGGTGGATGTCCACATGATTGTGTCAATACGATTGGCACATTTTACTGTCGTTGTTTTGCTGGATATCAGCTAGACAGTGATCAACAAAAATGCATTGGTACTTTCATCTATCCTTTTCTATTTTATGAATATTAAAATAGAAGATAGTGAGGGGAAATAAATAAATCATCAAAGAATGAGAGTGATTCAGAATTCTCGTAATGTGAAACAGATAAGCGATACAGATGATCATCGTTAGCGGCAACTTTAAAAATACTTCTCTTGTCCTGATATTTTCATTACCATATTATCCGTCTTGTTCAGGTTTCACTTAAATAAAAAAATTTTTTAAATTTCACTAAAATTTAATGTTTTAGATGTTAATGAGTGTCAATTTGAAAATGGTGGTTGTGAATTTCGATGCTTGAATACAGAAGGTGGATATCGTTGTGAATGTCCACCAAGAATGCAACTACATTCGAATGGTCGTCAATGTGTCCGTAAGAATTTTACGTTATTTTAGCAATTAATAGTTGAATTTAGATGAATGATTTAAGTAGTTTTGTTGAAACTTTCATCAGTTTTACATTGGTAAATCCTCGATATCAATAATGTAGGAATTCAACGATAGTTAACTGTTTTCGACGATATGAAATGCATCCGTTATTCATTCATCAGTAATTGTACTTTATGCAGAATGTTTCTATTTCCAATTTTCAAAAAACTTTCAAATGTTTGTTTTTCCATGTTGGAACTATTCTTGCAAAGAATAACCGAAAAAGTACCAAAAAACGGTTATTTGTTGAGGGTAATTGCATAAATTAAAAATGAGGAATGGAAAATATGACAAAGGAAAGGAGAAAAGGATAAAAGGGAGGGAATGAATAAGAGAGAGAGGGAGAGAGAGAGAGAGAGAGAGAGATGGAAACAGGAAAACGGTTTGTTGTCATTGTAAACGGAATTATTCAAAATGACCAATAGATGATGAAAAATGATTGTTAACGTGGAACACCTGGACGGAAGCATTGAAGCAAAAGACAAGGAAAGGAAATGTTGCAATATGAAATTGAGGAAGATCGAGATCAAATAATGTAATACTAATTTTCGTTTAGCATTTATCAAGATACATGAATGGAGTAAAAAGTAATCTGCTCATTAGAAAGATAAAATGATTGAAATCAATCGATCATATATATTCTATTGATCAACTTGGCTTAAACGAAAATTAATTGATAATGTCACTGCAACTGATAACTTCATCGATCTTCTCCGTTTTCTTTTTTTTTTTTTTCATCGATATTGTATGAATGCATGTGTATATCAATTTCTTCAGCATAAATCAGAAATTGAATCAAATAGATACTTATAGGAAATTATTCAATGATAATTAATTGCTATCATAATATTCATGAAGTTATGAAAATTAAATAAGTCGGAAAAATTATTGCATATTTTTAACCATCTTTAGGTAAGAATATTTGCGCAGCAAATAACGGTGGTTGTGAGCATATTTGCGAAGAAAGGCATGGACGATTTCATCGATGCAAATGTCGGCAAGGATTTAAATTAGCTGCCGATAAGCGGCGATGCCATCGTAAGTAATTAGCGTCCTCTCAATACTTGAAATAAGTTGTGAAATTTTCGCACGAAATAGAATATAAAATGTATTATTGTGCGGATACGATAGCATAACATATGATAGATCTTCTTGAAGTGATAAAAAAAAATTTTACTCAAAGATTTCGGAAGCAAACACTCTTTGGATATCATAAAATTAGAAAGTTCATATAAACTTTTGGAAGAGAGTCCTTTTTAATTACTAAATTTAATATTTCGTATAAATTTGTAGAAATTTTTTTATAACCGGTTGCAATTTTACAATTTGTTAGAAAAGTCATTGGAAATATCAATCAGATAAATTTTCAGATGAGTTATTTCAAAGTTCAAAATTTACAGTAATTTTATAAGGTTAAAGATTCCCCAGAACGGTTGAATGGAGGGAAAAGATGGAAAAGAAAGGAATAAACGAAAACCACTTTTGAATAATTTAATATAATTAAGCCTAAACCTACTACTGTTCATTGTTTAACTTGAACACAATTGTCCGTTCTTCTCCATTGTCCTCTCTCTCCCTCTCTCTCTCTCTCTCTCTTTCACTCTCCCTCTCTTTCTAAATCTCCCAGTTAATGATAAACAATATTACGAAGGGAAAATAGGAGTTTTAAATTAAAATCAAATTTTTTTTTCATCAAATATCTTTTGAAAATTGTAAAATGATTTTGGCAAAAAAAAAAAAAGAATGAAACACATTTGCATATCTTTTAAATTATCTTAAAAACACCAAACTTTTATTTGGAATATTTGAGATAAGTTACCGGGGAAATGATTTATAGTACTAATCATTTGGATATTCTTTCCTCATAACTTTTCTTCCTTTAATTGACTGAATTAGATCTGAGAAATCAGAGATCGAAACTATGATGAAAAGAATCTGTTGGCTATTGATATCAAGTTTCCGGAAATCCTACAATTTTTCATAAAACTGATGATGACATTGCAATATTACAATTTTACATCTAACATAATCGTACAGGAAATACTATACTTATTGCAATCAAATATTATATCCGTTGCTCACTTTTAGTGATCAGCTTTTTAGCGATCGATCCATGCGCAGTAAATCGTGGTGGTTGTGAGCAGCATTGTATGAA
The DNA here is from genome assembly GCA_013365325.1 of Dipetalonema caudispina. Taxonomy (NCBI): domain Eukaryota; kingdom Metazoa; phylum Nematoda; class Chromadorea; order Rhabditida; family Onchocercidae; genus Dipetalonema; species Dipetalonema caudispina. Next base: position 79,285 of record JABVXV010000198.1, read on the forward strand.
TGATAACGGAAGAGCCGTATGTCAATGCTATCATGGCCTTAGAATTGGATCAGATCAGAAGTCATGCGTTGGTCTGTCAGATATTTGAAAATAAATAAAAATTTTGAACATTTAAAGTTGTAAGCTGTAGCACATATTACGGTAGCATATCAACAAAAAAAATTTTTAATAATTCAAAATGAAGTATTGATTGATTTTGTGGAAACTTTTTTGAATTATCAAATCATTTTTGTTTCGAACAATTCATTATTGATTATCATTTCATTATTATCATTATCAAGAGGAAATTTTAAAATTTTGAAATAAATATAAAAAGGTGAATAGTAAAATTTTTTACAGATATCGATGAATGTGCAACAACGAAAGCATCAGAATGTGAACATGAATGTGTTAATATTTATGGAACATACAGGTGTGAATTTAATTTCTTATCCTGAAATACATGATGAATATAAATTATTTGCTATTCATAATTTGAAATATGGAATTTAAGAAGAATATCAAAGGTTGAAGTTAAATGAGAATGAAATATGACAATTACAATAATTAAACAAAGCGAATAATTTCTACGTCAAATTTCTTCGTCCTACTTTAAATTTCTAGCATAAATTGTGGTACATCGAAATTTCCATCGAAGACAAAACGAGCATCATTTTTTATCTCTTCTCATTTCGTTACTTTTTCATTTCACTGCCAAAAAGTCATTTCTTAATGAATTGTTTGGTACTATAAATCAGAATTTCATATATGGCAATATTAAATCTCGATTTGAAATTTCTGATACAAATGATCCGTTTTGTATTAGTTATAATTAGATTAGTCAATAGTAGACATAAAATTAAATTTACAAAATTATCATAAATTCGTTGAAGATGTCGTTGTCGTCCTGGATATCAATTACTATCAGATGGACGCCAATGTAAATCAATAATTGATCCGTGTCAGGTTTGCGATATCGATCATATTATACATTAGAAAAATGATAAAAAATTAACCGAAGTCGTAGATAAAAAGTTTTTTGTTTTTTTGTTTTTTTTTTTTTTTTTTAAATTCCTTAATATGAATACATATTTAAATATACGAATTCGTAAAATACTATAAATATTGAGGTAAACCGTAATTGCAGAACGAAAATGGAGGCTGTGAACAAATATGCGAAAGTGATGAAAATGGCAACCTGAAATGCTCATGCAAAACTGGTTATCAACTTATCAGCGATGGTCGATCTTGTTCTGGTAAAATTTTTCAATCTTTTTTCAACATCAATGATAACTTCTCACAATATTAAACCTTATTCTAGCTGATAATAATAACATTACAGTTAAGTAATTTCCCCCCCCACCCTCCTCCTCACCAAAAAAAAAAAAAAAAAAAAAAAACTATTTTTTAATTATGTAAGAAACAATTTTATAATGTTAAAAGTTACAATTTTAATATGTAAATCTTTCAGACATTGATGAATGTATCAATGATAATGGTGGCTGCAAACAACTTTGCATTAATTTACCTGGAAGTTATCATTGCTCCTGTAAAACTGGTTTCCTAATGATTTATGATGGCAAAACTTGTGAAGGTTATCATTACTCGATAATACTTTCGATAAATCATATATCACATTTTATTATATCAATTTTTGATAACTTTATCATATTGTATACAATTAATTCAACTTGAACTATTCATATTATTCAATTAACAAATTCTTTTCAATTCATTTTCATTACTATTTGCAGATATTAATGAATGTATCGCAAATAATGCTGGTTGTGAGCATAATTGTATCAATGAAGAAGGTGGATATGCATGTACATGTGAAAATGGCTATAATTTAGCATCTGATAATCATTCCTGTCATGGTTCCTTTTTTTTTTTTTTTTTTTTTTTTTTTAAATTTAAACAACTATAAAAATTTTAATAACGAAATTCTATGGAATAGTAAAAGTAATTAATAAATGTTAATAATTCACATACTATACAATGAATTAAATGAAATAGTAGAAGTTAAAAGTATATCATCTCTCAACTAAATCATTTTTTACCTCTTTATGCCTTCACTACATAGACAACAAAAAAGATAACTGAAAGTTTTAAAAATTAAAAAAAAAAAAAAAAAAAAGAAAAAATAAGTTTTCAGAGATAGAAAAATGATAGCATATAATTTTTAATAATTCTTGTTAATCACTAATAAATATCTATTAAGAAAATCTTATTGAATCTTTTGCATGCATCATTGCATTTGTATATTTGCATTCTTCATTGCATTAAATTAGTAAATTTTGTGTTAAATTTAATAATGAAATTATATGGTAATTTAATTTAGATATTAACGAATGTTTAATAAATAACGGTGAATGTAGTCAATTATGCAAGAATATGGAAGGTAGTTATCGTTGCAAATGTTTCCGTGGTTTCAGTCTTGCAGAAGATGGCAAAACATGCATTGGTAACATTTTCAATTTTGTTGTATTTATTTCATTAATTTATGATAACATAACATAATTATAATGTTACATTTGAAATTTTAATCAATTCATTGAGGAATTTAATCTATTTCAGCTTCACTTCTATCAGATTCACTATTTGTACACTTGACAAATGATTCTCCTTCTCACAATATCAGATGTATGTGTACCTAAGTGTAACATTATAGTATCCATAATGTTATAAGTTGTAATATTTGTTAGTGATTGTGTTTGTATGCATGAGGCTATACTACCTATCTTATTCCTTTAAGTATCAAATATGAATTTAAATTAAGTAGAATTTAAAGCGATACTGCATGTGTGACATAAACATCTCATACTTTACTAGAATATAGTACTGATTGATTGAAAAATTATTATTACAGATTTTTCAGATGAAAAAAAAAAAAAGAAATACCATTTCAAATGATAATTTTCGTTACAAATACAATTTGATTAGCTTAATGATTTGTATTTTATTTGTTGCTCAAATTTTTTTTTTTTTTTTTCATTTTGTAGGGAAATTTTTTTTAAAATTATTAGCTTTGAAATTAAATGCATGTGTGTCGTGGAATTTTTCAATTTCAGAACATACAGAAAGGATAGTATTATTAACTAGTGATCAATCGGAAAGCATTGATATGATCGAAGATAACATACAACATGAAAATTTCGAAATTACAACACAAGAAGCAATTATATCGCAAAATCTTGCAAAATTATCACATTTTGGTTCCATGCGTATGCTACATAGTCTTCCAACTGGTCAATAATTCCTTCTTTTCTTATGCTTTTTCCTTTTTTTTTTTTTTTTTTTTATTTAAGTTTTGTTTTATTTATTTGAAAATATACGAATCAATCTGATCATTTGGTAAAAATGTTCCAATGGTATTACGGTTAGAGGAGCATATTGAATATTTGTTTATGATCCATTGTGTGATTTAATTTAGCAGATTATTAAATATCTTACAGTAACACTTCGATATAATTTTACCAAATAAGATGATCCATAACCTAATTGATACATAGGTATAATTTGTGAGGTATCCCGAAGATTGGTTTGTAAAAAAGCCTGCGAATATCCATTCTTTTGATAATTGTTGTTGTTGTTGTAGTCGTAACGTTCATATCATCGTTACTTATCGTTCTCGTACTATTGTAGTTAAAAAAGTTATTTATCCATTTTTGATAAATCAATAAGACTACTTCTTTCAATTTAATTTTTTTCTTTTTTTTTTTTTATTTACAGCATGCGAATATGGTCGTTTTGGAGCAGATTGTCGTTACAGATGTGTTGATTGTAAAAATGGAGGTTCGTTCAATTATGCTATGCAAAATAATTAGAAAGCCATGTGATGGATGGTATAATTACATCAACGTTTTATATTTTCCATTTGTTTATTTTAATTTTTTAGTTGTTCAAAATTGCTATGATATTCATTCATTCATATAATTTGCAGGAAAATGTCGTCGTAATAAGAGTGGTTGTGAATGTGCTTCCGGATATATGGGTACAGTTTGTGAGAATCGATGTCCTGAAGGAACATGGGGATTAGGTTGTAAAAAGGTATGCGAATGTGATGGACAAATTTGCAATCATATTACCGGTGAATGTGATTGTCCAGATGGTGCGGAATGTGATGATAGTTGTCCGGCTGGTCCGTTTTTATAATTTCCTTATTTTAACAATAACAAATATTTCTTTGGAAGCTTTAATATTTAACCTCAAACATTGCGAAGCAAAAAATATTTCAACAGAGACTTCTTAGGCTCAAATAGATAGTAAAAGGTTAATTAATTACACATAATTTACTATTTTTCACTTTATCATTTATTTGAATCTTTATTTAATCAATAATAGCATAGGCTTCTACGGACCTTCGTGCAATTTGCCATGTCAGATGACCTGTGAAAATGGACGATGTGATAGAAAATATGGATATTGCTCTTGTCCAGCTGGTTATTATGGTGTAAAATGTGATCAGATTTGCTCACGATTTAGCTATGGTCGTAATTGTCGTCATGTATGCAATTGCGAGGAAGAATATTCAGATGGTTGTGAACCAAAGGTACCAATATATTTATTACATTTCAAATTTACGAACATCGATTCACCGGAAATAATCAGGGAAACTCATCAAAATAAGGAAAATTAATTTACAGACTGGAAAATGCATTTGTAAAAGTGGTTTCTATGGTCCATTCTGTAAACGACGTTGTCCAGTTGGTTTCTACGGACAATCTTGTACCAAAAAATGTCGTTGTGCTGAAAATCAGGAATGTGATTCTACTAGTGGTAATTGTATCAAGAAATGTCGTCCAGGATATACTGGTGATCAATGCCAGATTCGTTAGTTTATCAATTCAAGATAACTTTTATCCATTCATCATAATCTATTTTGATATATTGATTGATTGATTCTGCACATATTGTATGCAATACATGTTGTTCGTTCAAATTTTTTTTTTTTTAAATTTAACTTTTTCAAATTTCTTGGTTTTTTTTTTCATTAAACTAAATTAAATTCATATTTTATTTCTCATGTCAACTATACCTTCGTTACATTCATCCCGAGTATACAGTGCATGAATTGAATGCAAACAATATGCGTGCATCATGGCATGCAATCAGACTTAATGAATACACTAATTTTTCCCTTATTTGCAATTTCAGCTTGTCCTAACGGTATGTACGGTTATAATTGTACCCAAAAATGTGCATGCGAAACAGGTACATCACAAATATGTCATCATGTGACCGGAACATGTACATGTCGACCTGGTTATTATGGGTTATTATGTGAAAAGAGTGAGCTGATCAATTTTACTTTTTTTTTTTTTTTTTTTTAGAATTTTTTAAGCATGTAATAAAATGCATGTAAAAGGCATGCTAAAATTTGATTGCATGCAAAGTGTATTTGCAAGTAGAAGCATAAATTAATGTGATCAGAATAGTAATATTGATCCATCGCATGTCATTTTTTTTTTTTGATTTACTGATTTACTAAGATTAAGTGGGATATCATTTAAGTAAACAATTAATTAATGGCAAATCTTTTTTTCTTCCAGAAATTAACTTTATAGCATAATTATTCTCAAGTCATTATAATTGGCTAGTTGTTTATTTTCTAAACTTTGACAATAAAAATTTTTAATATGGTTGTAATTTTTAGTAATTTTATCAATGGTCTAATTATATGCGCAATTACTTTTGTAACAATTACTTTGTAAATTATCTTCAGCTATGAAGACTAATTTATTGCTTAATTATAAAATAAATAAAAATGCATTGAAGTAATTTTAGTATGTCCTATGGGCTTATATGGTCCCAATTGTCAACATGAATGTTCCTGTAAAAATAATGGTACCTGTAACAATAAGGATGGTTCATGTATCTGCCCAGCAGGATATTATGGTGCTACATGTAGTGAAGGTATTTTCGATCTTTATTATCATTCTAGGCTCTGTATGCTGAAAGATGAATTGGCTCATTTGTGCAACTTTATGAAGTAATACTTTAAGTGATACTGTATTAGTACCTAAATATATTAATTTTATTTACTAGTGACAAAAAAGAAAGTTCAAAGTGAATTTGAACACTAAAAAAAATCAATGAATAGAATTTTTAATAATTTTTTCGCAAAAACATTATAAACCATAGAAGACTGATTGAAGATTTCAAACTAAGCGAAATGCTAAAATATCGTAAAATTGCTGATGCTAGCATAGCTGATAAGCAATTTTGTGCTTCAATATTTCCTAATTTGAGGCCAATGATACTAAAATTAGATAGGAACAGAAATTTGATACGAATTTGCTATGTTCTGCAAGAATGAAATAATATCTATTGAAGCAATTTTGCAGTTTGCTTGAAATTAATTTATGATCATAATATATAATCATCTGATCATTGAAATTGCTATCAATCATTAGTATTATAAGTTTCAAAATTAAATTTAATCCCAATTTTGCTATGCAAATATGAAATTGTAGTTTGTCCAAGTCAGCGTTTTGGTGTAAACTGTATGCAGCTTTGTGACTGTCATAATGGTGCTGATTGTAATCCTTCAAATGGTTCATGCAAATGTTTGACCGGTTGGAGTGGTCAAAAATGCGACATACCATGTCCGGAAGGATATTTCGGTATCAATTGTAGCGAGCGATGTAATTGCGACCAAGGTGTGCAATGTGATCCAGCTAACGGAGAATGTACATGTCCATCGGGATATCACGGGAAGAATTGTGAGCTACGTAAGTTTTTTCAATACAATGTTTATCATTATTTTCATTTTGAGGAAATGAAGAGACAATTTGAGGCAATTCTTTTTCACAAAATTTCTATGGAAAAATTTGAATGATTGCAAAGAATGACATTTTGTCGAAAGTAGCCAATGATATTTCTCTGTATATCTTTTCTATGTCATATACAACACTCAACTTTATACAATGATCTCTATAACCGGTAATGTATTAGGTTCCGGAAATGGATCTTAAAATTATTGTGGAAAGATTGGATATCAACTTCTCATCTTCTATCTCCGATATTTTCTCTTGTTCAATTAATTCAACAATCACATATTAATGTTTTAGGATGCGAGGAAGGTTATTTTGGTAATCATTGTAAAGGCATATGTGTTTGTCGAAATAATGCTACTTGTGATCCGACCAATGGTGCTTGCAATTGCAAACCTGGTTGGCGTGGTCAGTACTGTGATCGTTCATGTCCTGATGGACGATATGGTGCTGGTTGTAAAAAGATATGCAATTGCTCTTCATTTGGTTAGTAATATCTTCATTTATCATCTATTCATGATTTGCCATAATTTTTTTTTTTAAAAAATTTCATCTGATAACTGAATACTAATTTTCAGGTGATACGGAAATGGCACGAATTGTCTTGAAATGCCATCCTGTAACCGGCGAATGTCTTTGTATGGAGGGATGGATTGGATCCGATTGTCGAACACCGTGTCCATCAAACAGGTAATTTTATGGTAAACCAGTAATAGTATTACAACTAATTTGAAACAGGATAATATTATTGTATTCACAATCATTTTATGCCAAGAAACTTTGTTTTATTTCTTTAAAAAAAAAATTTGATTAGCAGAATTTGGATTAATTATTTAATTTAAGCCTTTTTCATATTTCTTTCTTTGTTGTAGGAGATCAGCTTGTGCTAATATTTCTGGCAGATTATTTACGAATAAGCAATTCTCTAGAAAAAAAAAATTTTTACCCAAAACTGTCCAGAAACTTTTTTTTTTTTTGTCACAATTTGATATTTATCTCTTTCATTTAATATTCATAAAAATGATTGAATTTAAAATGTATTTTTAGATGGGGTTTTGGTTGTAAAGAGGAATGCCAATGTATGAACGGTGGAATTTGTGATCGATTTACAGGGAATTGTGATTGTCTAGCAGGATTTATGGGACCATATTGCGAAGAAGGTTACAAAATGTTTATGTAAATTAAATGAAAACATCAATTTTTTTTCTTTTTTTTAATAATTATTATTGTGTAAAGCTTTGTTTTATTAACAGAATGTCCATCCGATCGCTATGGACCCAATTGTAATAGCTATTGTCTTTGCATGCACAATGGTACTTGCGATCCTAAGAATGGTACTTGCAAATGTGCAGCTGGATGGACTGGACCAGCATGTGAATTTAGTAAGTTTTTTTGTCTAGTAATATCATTTGATTTTTCCATTTTAAGAAGTTTCATTTATTTTTGTTAAAAATTTTTGTTATCACAAATTATCGAATGTTATCATAATTATAACTCGGTATCAAAAATTTTAATTTTCGAACTATTTTTTTTTTTTTTTTTTGTTTTACTTCAAATGTAAGCCTTTACTCTTTTTATGTCATAATTGTTTTCAAATGTAATTTGACTCTTTCTACTGCGCAAAGCATACCAAACTGTGGAAAATATATCGAAGTATCGAAGTTAACATTTCATATTATTCATTTTTAGTGTGTCCATTTGAACGATATGGAATAAATTGTGAGCAAAAATGTAATTGTATGCGAGATGCAAGTTGCAATCGTACAGATGGTACTTGTCAATGTTTACCTGGTTCCATTGGTGAAAGGTATTTGCTATCCATTCATATTTTTGCAATCAATTCCATTTTATTAACATAATTTCAAAATTAAAATACTCGACGATTGTTTGAGTTTTAAAATTTTTCATTCTATGATCAAATATTTTCATAAACATATTCTCTCATATTTCATACAAACTAATCTTAACATCTCTCTAATGCGCTAATATACGGCTGTATTGAGATGTCATCTTAGTTAACTTAGGATTGTACTAATTCGCATTAAGTGAAAAAGAAAGGTATTTCTCTACGAGAATCTTCTAGATTTAAGATATTAGTAAATAGTCCTCTATCTTTTAACGATTTAGCAACATTCTATTTTTTTATGCGATGGAAGTATCGCTTTCATCATAAGCGACTTATTGAAACGCTCATAAATTATAAAAAGCTTTTCCTGAAATAGTTTTTGTGTCAATTTTTCATGGATCATTATTAAAATTTTTGCTGAAAAAACCTCTCCATCTTTACTCAAATTATTTGTAACTATACTTGTAAATACTATGATCATGTTTTCCTGCATCAAAACTATACGACATTATCATTAAATCATCAACTGAGTTCAATATCCTTTCTATTGGAGAAAATATTTCTTTGACCTTTTTAATATTGTGTACCATTTTAAGTACTCCATTTGAAAATAAAGTTGAGTTTATTATAACAAATACATCTTGTAAATGGTTGAAAAATTGCTTTTGTAAATATCAAAATGGATAGTATTAAATTTCGATGGTAAATTTAGATGCGAGCGCATTTGTCCACATGGTTTATTTGGTGAATATTGTGAGGAATTATGCTTATGTGAAAATGGTGCAAGTTGTGATCCAATTAGTGGTCACTGTCATTGTGCTCCTGGTTGGCGAGGTCGTAAATGCAATCGACGTAAATAAATTTTTTTTTTTTTTGAAATCATTTAAATTCTTACATTGAAAATTTTTTTTTTTTTTTTTTGAAATATTTTAAATTCTTACATTGAAAAATTAAGATTTCTAAAAATTTGGACTCTAAATTTAATGATGAAAATGTACAATGATATATTTTCAAGAATTTTAATGATTGAAAGAAATCGATTCTAAAGAAAAATGTTATTTTCCAAAAGTTGAAAAAATTATTTCAGCATGTCTAAAGGGTTATTATGGACAGCATTGTGCATCAGCATGTCGATGTCCGAATCAGAAGCCATGCAATCATATTACCGGTCGTTGTCATTGTCCTAACGGTTACACTGGTCATTTGTGTACCGAACTTTGTCCTCTCGGAACATTTGGTGAAAATTGTGCACAACAATGCGAATGTGCACCAAATGCCAATTGTGATCCCATTACCGGGAAATGCTTTTGTAAGCCAGGATATGCTGGTGTTGATTGTGCTCAAGATAAGTTCCATAATTTCTGTCACTTTTTTTTTTCTCTTTATAAATTTTTGAGTTTCACTTAATGATCGCTATAATGCTGATTGTCCTTTGAAATATTACAACAGTAAACTTTAGCCTTCTTCATCTATAATGTATTCTTATCGGATTCTAAATTATTTATCCTATAGGAAAAAAGATTCAAATCCTTTTCTATTGTAAAAAAAAAAAAAAATTGAAAATCAATTTACTGCTCTGTCGGATATAACGATATCAATAATACTGCAAAACCTGAAATGTTGTAAGCTGTGATTTTATGATATGGTAATAATATTTGCTTAATTTATATTTATATATCTACTGTCAACAATTCTAATTCAGGATGTATCCAAGGACGATATGGTATGAATTGTGATGGAATTTGTCAATGTGTGAACGGTGGTACTTGTGATAAGGTAACTGGACAATGTATTTGTCCACCAGGTTTTGTTGGTACCAAATGTGAGGTATCTTGTCCCACAAATCGATTCGGTGAAAGGTGTGAAAAACTCTGCCAATGTGAGAATGGGGCTACTTGTGATCGAGTAACCGGTCATTGTCGTTGTGCAGCTGGTTTCACTGGTTTACGATGTCAACAGGTATGCTCCGAAGGACGTTTCGGACCTGGATGTCGTGAAAAATGCCGATGTGCTAATCAGGCGCATTGTGATCCAGTAATTGGCTCTTGCAAGTAGGTATATTGTTGGTATTTTATTGTCCTGAAAAAGAGTAAAATTTTATTCCGATAATAGCATTTCACTCGTAGATTCTTCCTATGTCGAATTCATATAAAAAATGCTACAGTACCCGATTTGATGGACAGACTGTTATTGCAAATTAAATTAAGATATCTTTTTAATTTTTGATAGCAATTCCGTTGTTCCAAAAAACAGGAAGGAATTATCTGTTATTACAGATGTTCGCTGGGATATACCGGTGCAACTTGCGATCAACCTTGTCCAAATGGTAAATATGGACTGAATTGTACGTTGGATTGCGAATGTCACGGTGGTGCTAAATGTGATCCTGTACAAGGTTGCTGCGATTGTCCATCAGGTCGTTATGGTACTCGTTGCCAGTATGGTATGTCTTTTCATGCTTTCATTTTATTACATTGGAAATTAACATTCAAAAAAGAAGAACTCTTTAATTATATTGGTCATCTGCATTAATCCGGAAATTTTGCCGGATAATGAATGATAAGAGGCCAAATCTCAAAAGAACCCCTTTTATAATTGAAATATTTAGATGAATTTTTGTACTTAGCCAATAATAATCTGTTTTCAATTTTTGCATAATACATTAGGAATCAGAGGAAGATCGTTCAACTCTCTAAAATAGCATTTCCAGTTCCGGAAAAATGTTCCGAACTGATTGATGATGATTGAAAAAGTGCCATTTTGAAAATTCTTAAAAAAATTTTGTAGCATGTCCGGTTGGTTTCTATGGTTGGTATTGTAGTCAAAGCTGTGATTGTCAAAATGGCGCAATATGTGATCCCAGTGATGGTCATTGTCGATGCCCATCAGGATATTTTGGCAAGCAGGTATTAACAGTTTATATTTGCTGCAAACTTTTTTAGCCAAATTTTCAACAGTAATGGAAATTTTAGCCTAAAAGATTCATGGAAAGCAGATAATTGTTGCTTTTCTGGTTAGAAATATGAAATTTTATCCGGAATATTTCCTCCATTCTTCCATCGCGAAATGAATGATAGTAATTTAGGATGAAAATAAAGTTTAGAATTTTGTGATAAATAATTTACTGTAACTAAAATATTCATAATTTTTAATTATTGTTAATTCAACTTCTTTAGTGTGAGCGTTCCTGTACCAATAATACCTACGGTCCAAATTGTCAACTGTTTTGTGATTGTGGCGAATTTCAATGTGATCCAGAAACCGGAAAATGTGATTGCCCTTTAGGATTGCATGGTGCTAAATGTAAACAAAGTATGTTTTGGTCAAGAAATTATATAATACATGGCTTTGCTAATTCTAAAGTTATAACGTAACGAATTTAATCCTAGGCTGAAAGCTAATAACTTATATTCTAATCCAATTAACGGTTGAGATTTAGATAAGCACAAAGAAGACTGTTGATCAAATGTATAATTTCAATTAATTCGAAATATTTTTTTAACCTACTTTTTTTTGGATATGTTTATCTTGTACACTGCAACATAAACGTATCAATCTCTATAATCTTTTGACCTTTTCAAGATAATACTTGAAAACGATCTCTGGTTTTTGTAGCATGTCGACCAGGTCGTTATGGGAAAAATTGCGAACATCGTTGTGAATGTTACAATGGTGCAAAATGTGATCGAGTTACCGGTCAGTGTACTTGTGCTCCGGGATATCTTGGCGCAACTTGTCAACAAGAGCAGTTTGGTATGCATATATAGTTATTTATAAATTTCCACTAAACATTATAAAGGAATTTCTAAATAATTAGTAAATTATAGATTTTTTTTTTTTTTTTCATCTATACAAGATCAAATTTATAATTAACCTTTCACTTTCTCTACAATTTTTAGACATGGAAAGTGTTGCAAAACGTGGTGATCTTCCAGAGTATGACTTTCGCAGGAAACGGTAGCATCATTCTTGTGATGCAATTTAGTGATGCATATATTTTATAAATCACTGGTCAAATTACCCAAACCGAGTGCTATAATATTATAATTATCATTATTCATCATTGAAAGTTTGACTGGTTGTAGTAACTTGAAAATAATCATAAATTTATAAAATATATCCCATAATTATACGATTTAATTGGTCGGGATGATTTTTTAAATTATCATATTGTGCACCTAAAAAAAATTTCACTGGTAATATTATATAATCAAGAAAAAAAAAATCCAGAATTGGTCTTTCAATTATTTTTTGATATGAAATTATTGAGAACATGAATTTATACTTCTTCCATTCATGCTTCATTCTTATGTTATTGTTGTATATCAAAGCAAATATTTGCTCCATATTATTATTGAATAATTTGTCAAATTCCCAATGTTTTTTTTTCCCTTAAAATATGAAATGATAAATTTTAAAGTAAATAAAAAATATTCCATTACCTCATTTCTTGGTTATAATTACATTTTGGAAATTCTTAGAGGGAAGCGAAGTCAGACTCTTATCTTTTACATCATTCTGATTACATGAAAATGCTAAATTCTAAGATTCATATCTCACATTTGGATTCTGAAGGTATCACAATGATTATGGTTTAGATGCTGTGTACATTCCCAAAAAATACAAAATTTAGATGCATTTATGTTAGCAAAAAAATCTTTCTTCATGTTGAATGTTCAGGTTAAAGTTAATCTGAATAGGTAGGTAAATGAAAATATTTTCAATTAAAAGGATTTATTTGCAATTAAACGAAACCAAATAATTTTGCCGATAATCTCAAAGATGGTATTAAAAGGTGTTATCTCGAATTGTTAATCATAATATGTTTGATGCAACCGGAAAACGTCCCATACTTTCCAGTAAATTAACAACAAGAAGATATGGAACTGATGAGTTGGAATTTCCACTTCTGTCCGGTTAATTCCATTAGGAAAAGATGACGATACAATTGAGCTAAACTTAACTGGAACAATATTTCTCATCATCCATCTCTCACTTCTGATAGTTTTAAAACCAAATCTATCAAAATTTCTTCTTCCAATTTTTCAATTCTAAATAACGGCAATCCTTAAATCTTCATAACTGCATATGATAGTAATATCCGTTACCTATATTTACTAATCTAAGCAAAGAAGATTAAGTAAATCTAAGTGTGGTAAATTTTTGCACTATCTACTCTGTAACAATTTGCAATTTTCTAAATTTCCTCTATTTTCCAACAGTTTATAGCTTGGCCATTTTGCAAATAAATTTTAGAAAGATATACGTATGATCTTATGCATCAACTAAATTTATTTACAAATGCAAATTTCATTAAATGAATTAATTGAAGATATTTAATTGAAGATATTTGCTATTATTAAAACGAATAGATGAGGATTTCGTTGAGCAGAAGATTGAATGTTCAATTTCTTTGGATTCTGAAATCTTACGAAAACACTTCGATATTTGGGACCGTTCAATATCATACTAAAATTTCTCCTTCTCATTATTATTGTAAGTTAAACTTAGTATTTTTGATTACTGGCACTGAGGAGTAAAATTAAAAAATCACTTGGGATTGGATGATACAGTGGAGGACAATAAGGATGTAAATCTTTCAAATGATAGAGATAATCTGACGTAAAATACGTGTGATAATGCTTCATGGATTACTTAACATACATTTTAGTAATAAATCGAATTAGAATTGCAGAGCTTTTTAAGTAATTTCAGTTTTATAATTTTTAAAATAAAAGCTGAGTGGAAAGGTTAATTTACAGGTGTAATATTTATTTATTAGCATATTTACCATCAGTTACTTATTACAATCTTTCATGATTTTCAATGCTTTTATTTAGAATCAGCTAGTAGAATAAACGACTGTTACAGTTATCACAAATTACCATAAAGACTTTAATTAATTAAATATCAGACTTGGAACTTATCTCTTTCAATATCTATCAAAGATAAATTTCAATTTCCAATGTGTGTAATTAATTTCTTCTTCATTTTTAATCTCATTATTAAAAGTATCTTTCTAATCAACTTCCCATAAAATTTTAGAGCTTCTTAATTGAATAGAAATCATTTATTATTTTAATATGAAATTCTCTGAAACATTTGAAGATAACTCTCTCATCAAACTTTCTTACCAAATATTTCAGAGATGAATTTACTTATCAAAGTAACACAATTAGCATTAACGATCGATTTGCTACCATTGTGATTTCAGGAATGTTGTATTTCACAAATGCTTGATTGTCAATCATATAATATTTCCTGGAAATTTGTAAATAAGCAATTCGAGTGATCCATCTGAAATTGCTTCAAATTTGATGTATTGAAATTCAATCAAAATGGCATAAGACATAATTGAAACGTTGTGATATGTTCAAATTTTTTAATATTTATTTTAATTTTTTGATTTGTCATAGAATACGGTTGATCGTGAGGGTATCAAGGTAGGACAGTAGCTATGATACCAACAGAAACGTGTTTGATATTCCAAAAAGTGAACGCTTATATTTCCGATATCATTATCCAACTTGAAAAATGAAGTCAAACATTTTGATAAGAGTGATTACATATGATTGATACCAACATTTAATTATTCAAATCATTCTACCACCTAATATTCCCAATCGTTTTATAATTTTGTAACATGGTAATACACTTAAATTTCAACAAATTTTAATGAAACTAATGAAAAGTTCAAACTTGTCCTCATCAATCTAGAAAAAAGAATCTACGCATATATTTTACTAATTAAAAATTTAGAAAAGATCATGCATTTCAAAATGGAAGTATAGATGATAATTGCATATCATTTCGACATATGACTAAATTTTTCGAGATCGTTGCTGAAACGATTCATAAAATTCAATTTATATGGTTTGGTATTCCGGAAAATGAACGATAAATTATTGTTCGATAAATAGTATTATTTTTTAGAATTGTTTATTTGCATTGAATTTATGTATGATCAATTCAACTATCTGTTGCACTTTTAATCATTTCAGTAACTCTGTGGAAAAATTTTCAAATAAATTTTATTGTGAATTTTTATCTTGTTAAAATTAATTGACCAAAATATGAGATTTTTTTCTTCTTTTTTTTTTTTGCCTTATTTTAATGCTATAATCCTGATTATCCTTCATTATCTTCAGTTATCATGGATTTTATTTTGATAACTAAAAATCTAAGAATAATTTACATAAATAATATTTCAATAATCAATAGTTGTCAAAATATTGTTAACAAGCAATCATCGTAAATTAATTTCATGAAGAAATTCCTTCATTCCGATTCTTTTTGTAAAATGAAAATGAGTACTTTTTTTTTTCATCAAATTTGAAAAAATTTATAACAATCATTTCATTTTCAAAAAAATAATATACTACAGGAAATATTCAATAATTTGTGTAATTACAATGCATCATTTATGCAGCTGTGAAGTTGGATTAATTCCTATTTCAATTAATTTTAGGAGTTAAGAGAAGAATTGTCCAAATTCAAATGAATCCTTCAATTCAAAAGAATTGATCATTGAATCTTAACCTCATAATGGATGTTTTAAATAATATCATTCATTGATCTGACAGTTAAGATGATTGATTTTTACTTTCATATCCATCAAATCAAAACTGTTAGCATTACTAATGGATAAATCTTCTCATTTATTTTTTAACGATAAAGAAAGGCTTTTGTGTTAGATCAGAAATTTCGATTTAGGATCTGCACTTATCTGATTGTAACATATCATTGTCCAACTAAGCAAGAGATTATTCACATATTACGCATTGATTCCTCATCAAATTATCCCAGGAATAAATCGATCATCTATTTTGTACCATTTTTTATTACTCAATTCGTGATACTTTACTTCATATTGTAGTGGCAATGTTTCAAAGCGAAAATTTGACAACAATACGATGGATCCAATTATGTAAAATAACTTTTGGTGAAGTTTTTGAAAATAACTTTTGGTGAACTTTTCCATACTAACGAATGGTTTCATCTCGTTTGCATGGAATTAATCATAAAGAATATGAGAAATTTGCATAAATTATTATACCATAAATAA
The DNA here is from genome assembly GCA_013365325.1 of Dipetalonema caudispina. Lineage (NCBI taxonomy): Eukaryota > Metazoa > Nematoda > Chromadorea > Rhabditida > Onchocercidae > Dipetalonema > Dipetalonema caudispina. Next base: position 95,951 of record JABVXV010000198.1, read on the forward strand.
AGCTCTGATATGTTCAATTACTAAATTACACCTCAAATTGTCCCGTCAAAAATTAATTTTTGCAGCTAATTGCAATTTGAGATGTAAAAAGTGTTAGCATGTTTGTAGTAATTGTTTTCTTCTTCTACTTCAGGTTAATTAATGTGTTAGCAATGTTTTCATTAGCATGAATACTTCCCATAAAACTAATTTCTCATCAATGCATATACCAAAAACACATAGAATTTCACTTCTAATTTAAAGATTGATTACGAATATTTTATCACTTTGTATCATTCACCGTATCGACGCTAAAAATACGTGATCGAGCATGAATAGATAGTTAGTAGTTGAATGGAAGTTTCGATTAGAATATACTGATCTATACTTATTGCTTGGCTGTTTAAATAGTTTTCAATTTTGTTTGCATCTTCCAATAGGTTTGCAAAATTAGAAGCATATATCAGTAGAATTTTGTTTTTTTCCGGATACCAATTACAGCAGTTTTCTTCCGGATACAGGAAGATCAACTGAGATAACTTCATAACTTTTTTGTTTGCTGTTAAAGGATGAAATAGAACATTTGCTGATGATTGCTAAATTTGCTTTTTTGTTATGAATTATTTAATATGAAATTAAAAAATCCAAAATCCAAAATGGATTTGCATATGAAATTATTGGTTAAAAAGTGAATCTCAAAAATATAGAATTGAGTTGATTTTTGCTGTACAAAGTGATCCTCTAATGTGTTAATTAGTTAAGTATTGCAATTGAATATAACCTTGTAATATCTTCAACAGCAATAAAGATATTACCTTTGGTTTTTCCAGTATCCACTAAAATCTGATCTAATGCATACGGCTAAACAAAATTTAATTTAATTTAAAATGAAATTCGGCGATATATATATATTCCTAAAAGGCATGTGATTAAACTTTGCTCTATGGCTCATTAAATCCTTCGGGTAAACATTGAGGAATCTGAAGATTGTCATATTCAATGTTAGGTAATGTCAATTCTAGTGAAGCTAACATTTGGGTTGATGTCTGAAAATTGAGTGGTGCAAATGATGATGAAAGAAATTGAAATATTTTTTTAAAAAAATTTTTAATTTAATACATGAAATATCATGAATGTCAAATAGAGTTTGTATGAAGACAACAATGTAGCACTATGTACATATCACATGAGAGCAAAAGGAGAGTGGAACTAATAATTAGTGCGATAATTTTAGGATTATATTTCATCGATTGATGAAACGGAATATTTGTTTAGATTTGCGATGGTACCTATTTGTGGCAGCAAACGATTCGAAGAGGGTAGAAATTGTGGGATCCAAATCTAAAATTCTTTTTTTTTTTTCTTTTTTGAAATGATATATTTAAAAGAATGATAGGTAAATGAATGGTAATGATAAAAGATATCAAACAACCATTCCTATGATGCAGTAAATTCAAGAAAAATTCAACATGGTTATTAATATATCCTTTTTTTTAATTCAATAATTTCAATTTCGTATCGAAATTGTATTTACCGTTTGATCCTGCCGCAAATCAATTATTGTCTCATCCAAATCACCGTTTTCACTACTAATTAGCGATGAATCCAATGTTAGAGCAATCACAATTATACCTAAAATTTCGTATTAATTTATAACTTATTTCAACACTCCTATAAATTTCAATTTAGATTTACTTTTAATTATTCATAATTTTCACAAAAAAAGAAAAAAGAAAAAATTATTCATTAACAAATATTATTGACAAGATTTCCTAATCTTACATTTGCAAATTATAAAATCGAAAAAATTGTTGACTTTTCCTTTTTCCGTTCAATCAACAATCTTTGTACTTTGTATTCTTCAATAAATTTGTATATGAGTATCATTATGTTAATATAATTTTTGTATCAATTATTATCAATTTAATGATTACATTACTAACCCGTAATAAGCAAGGCAATACTGAGCAGAGAGATAATTAGTACCACAATTACGTTAAATGTTACATTGACGTTTGTTTCCCAGCTAGATGCCGGATCGTCCGACATGAGCAATAAACGGACTATTTCATCTGCATCTGAAATTCCGTTTTTTTTTTTTTTTTTTTTTTTCATCTAATCTTAAAAATCTCAATGTAACAGAATCGTTATAAATTATTCTATTTTTCTAATATTGTCAATTATCATTTATTGATTGATCAATAATTTCTAATTAAAAATTTCCTAACTTTTAGCTAGCATTTTTTAATCCAACAAAATTAAACCATTTCAGAAACCTGTCTTTGGATCACTACGTGAAATAACTTGTTGACGTATATTTGAGTATTCATAAGCTGCAATAAGTAATAGGCAAAGAAGGATCGCTAGTGCGAATCGCACTAAAAGACGCATACATCCGACCGCATACAAGCAGGTAGCGATATTGAATCGTTATTGTTACACCCAACAATACTTGTCTTTTTTCGAATTAAAATATCATTGTTGGACTTGGAGAAGCACAATGTAATAGCTGTAACAATTTAAGCTACATTACGTAATATCATATATTACGTGAGAAATTACACGTATTACTTACTTTAATGAGACATTAATGAATGCAACATACAACGTTATTCCGTTTACGATCATCGCTACTGTTAAATTACATTGAATTATCATAGAGTTTATTGTTGTTTGTTTTTCAACAAAATTAGATCATATCAAGCGATCATTTGACTAACCAATCATTGTTTATCACTCACAGCGCTTAGTTTCATTAATCTCTTTTTTCTTTTTTCTTGATCATTGATCAAATAAATGAAAAATATCACCTAAACTAATATCGAGGGTATTAGTGCTACCGCTATTAAGTAGCAAGCGATATCACCATGAATATTATAGGATAATAATGATGATCAAAATATTAAAGAAGTAGTAAATTTCAATTATGCAAAAAAAAAAAAAAAAAAAAAAAAAAATTACTGTTATCACATAACAATGATCAAAAGACAAAAGTTATCAATCTAATAAAGGATTTTAATGCATAAATAGAAAATATTACAAAAGAGATAGAAAAATAAAAGGATGAAGCATTGTTGACAACCATTCACCATGATTTTGTTGCAATTTGGTGATACTGATGAAAAGAGAAAGGAGAGAGAGAGAGAGAGAGAGAAAGAGAGCTAATGCCAATCAAAATAAGATTAGTGATGTGGTATGTTGCTATTAATTAAGCAGTGATGTCATGTGATACTAATGATCCGGAATTTTGACGATACACAGTGGAGGAAAATTGATCGGAATTACAGCCGTATAAACGAAATGGAAAATAAAGAGCGAAAGCTAAAAGAATTAAATTAAAAAGAAGCGATTGTTAATGAAATATTTATGATCTGTTTGTTATTTTTGCGCAAACTTTTTAAATCGTAAATTTTTTGGCTACTTCTCTATGTATTATTATTATTATTATTATTATTATTATTATTATTATTATTATTATTATTATTATTATTATTATTATTATTATTATTATTATTATCATTATTATTGTAATTCTCAAATGGATGAATGTGATGATGATAATGAAAAAATTAGCTTAATTGAATAATTTCAAAGATATTTAATTGAAATTATTTAAATTTTAATATTGTTCCCAAAGTTTCGATAATATTCAAACTTTTAGCACTTCTATGTCTTGCCTATCATGATAATAACATTAGTTAAATTGACGCTAAAAATATTGATAACGAATGAAATTGATAAAAATGTGATAAAAGCAATGAATATGATTATGTGGAGCACTTTTTTTTTCTTCTTTTTTTTTTTTTTTTTTTTTAATCAAATTTTTTCAAAATAAAATAGAAAAAAAAAACATCTACAATAAATAGCAAGTTTATTGATAATTTTTTATCATATACATATCATGATATAATGAAGAAAATGATAGAGGAAAAGATTGGTTTGATTGACTTTTGAAAATTTTTCAATTTTATATTCCATAAGGATACTATTTGGCTATGAATATTTGTGAAATTTTCAAATTTTCTCATATTCTTTTGGGACAATATTTTTAGCATAATATTTGTGAGAGAATTCGATTACATTATAGTTAACAATCATATAAAAAAAATAGAAATTTTTCGTACTTTTTTTTCCTCTTTTTTTTTTTTTTTTTTTTATTTTTAAAAATATTTTTCACCTTCTAAATTATAATGATTAAAATTACAATAACATTATTAAAAAGAAAGTAATCCAAAGGTATCGATGAAAAATTGATGAAATAATAAATTACGATGAAACAAATGGTAATAAATGAGGAATATGATATGTGGCAAAATTAGTGGAGAATAAAAATCTTTTTAAAATATTAAGCAATAACATTGCAAAAGTAAAATACTAAATGAAAATTTTGTAAAATATAAATTTGTCAATTGTTATCATGGGAATATCAATTTGGATAAAAAAATAGAAAAAAAAAAGATGAAATTTCAAATGATGATGATGAATGTAGCACAATTTTAAAATTAAGCTTGTTAATTCAGACTTTAAGAAAACTAAATAATGCTTAGTTTAACAACAACCGGATGAAATGAATGTAAAAGAAAAAAAAAAAAAAAAAAAGAAAGAAAGAAGAGAACTTTAATAGTTTTGCAATTTAGGATGAGAGAATATTGTAAACACAATAATGCTTATCATAAAATGAATGGAAAGATAAATTTAAACGGAAAAGTTAAACTAGGCAAAAAGCATGAAACACACTTCGTTCGATACATTAATTGCGATAATTGCTAAAGTAATTAACTTGCAAACGATGCGAATGTATATTTTCCAATTTGCAGTAAAAAAAAAGAAAAAAAAAAAAAAAAAAAGTATCAAAGCTTTTAGGAGATTAAAAAAATGGTTCATAATTAACAAAATATAAGAGTATTTAAAAATTGTAAAATGAAGAAAATGTATATGCATATATATATATATATATATATATATAGGTTAAAGATTTGTTATTATCCTTATAGATCTAAAAATTTTCAATTATATCGGTGGTTAAAAAAGTATCTATTTGAGATTGGAAAATATTTCATTTATCTAAGATTGAAAAGCTTTTAAAAATTGAACGATTTAAAAAAAAAAAAGAAAAAAAAAAGATAAATAAAAGGACAACTGAAGTGGGAAAAGGATGACTTTTTTTTTTATTTAAATGGCTCAATGATAACATCATGGCAAATTTAGACTAATTTGAAAAGAACCGAAAAATTCTTCAAGGACATTCATCAAATATTAAAAGAAACAGAATATGGTTTATAAAGATGAGAATGATAGAATTTGAAATGGATGACTGATAATGTAATTGTTATTAATTTAAAAGTAATCGAATTATTGCCGGAAGGGATAATTGAACAATAAAGGATGAGATATTTATAGCAATATATGAAGAAGAATAAGAATATTTAAAAACAATTCAAAAATACCAATTATTTAATATGATAATGGTATTTAGGTAATTTCATTAAATTGATACTACATAGTATTTTACCTATTTATTATATTCAATATGAATTCGAATGCATTGGATTGGTAAACAAGTGAAGTTATCTTATCTTCCGAATGATCGCATTGATCATTAGCTATATTCATTTGATCGAAAAAGTCTTTTTAAAAGTAAGATAGACTGTGAAAGCAAAGAAGAAATCACTGAATGATTTTTTTTATTAGCTTAAGTGCAAAAGAAAGCTAAACTTAAAACAATCCAATCAAAAAACTGGTGGTAGATGAACAGAAGAAAATGATACTTTGTTTAATCGATTGACAAAATTAGAAATACAAAATGGAGGGGATATTTTGGAAATTTTACCTCTAGTAATGTTAATTATTGATAACTAAGGTATGAAAACGAAAATTAATGAATTTATATTAACTGTACAAAATATTCAATGCGTATCAAACAGTAAAATTATCAATTGATAGGAATTATCATGTGATAATATCATCAGTACGATAGCATAATATGATTAGTGTATCAGATTTGGATAATAAATAAATGATATCAACTGTTGACTGAAATAAATGATTTTTGCTATAACAATAAGCAAAAGATACACCTGTGGAAAGTAGTTTGAAAGTACAATTTCACTGATCGATACTGTCATAGCGGAGAGAGTTATATTGATGACAACAACTTCGCAATGATCATCAATAACAACGATGTAATTTTATGCTTGAAATTGAAATTTAATAGTTTTGAGTAAGGAAGGATAAAAGTAATACTTTCATTATTTGTTATAATAATTATGCATAGGATAATGTGGAAAGATCATAAAAATTTTCGGAAGATTTGGCAAAATATTATGGAATAATTTCATAAAACAACAATACTTCAAAAATTTTACACAAATGGAAAAAATTTTCGGAATATTTCGTAAAATTGTATAAAGTATAAATTTGATACAATTTAAGAATTGCTCATTTCAAATATATCATCAAATTAAGTATGCTAATGAATTATACTAAGCGCAAAAATTAATTGCAGCAATGTCATACAAAGTAAACAACATTAATAATATCCAATAGAATCGATCATTAATATACAATGGAAAACTGAATGATTTAATTTTTCTTATTTTTAAAGACAAATAAAATGAGTAGAAAAAAAAAAAAATAAGTAAACACATAGCATTGGTATGTTTTGAAAGAGTGAAAAGGACGATAATACTATCTACCTTTTCAATGATTTTTATTCTTTAAAAAAGAAATTGACAAATTGTGAGAAATTCCGAAAGAATGTCAATTTACAAAAAAAAAAAAAAATTAAAATTTTTCTTCAATTTTTCAAAAAATTGAAATTCAAATAAAAATTTTGGGAAAAAAATAAGAAATTTTTTTTGTTTACGAAAATTATATCAATAGATTAAAAAATAAAAAAAAAAGAAAGAAAAAAAACCAAACAGCGATAGCATATATATTTTTCAAAGTAAATTTTAATCATATTAAAATTATACGCTTGATAAATTAAACTAAACTATAACGTAAAAAATTTTTTTTTCTTAAAAATCAACTCACAAATATATTTTAACAAATTTAATTTATTTGTTATATTCGACCAATAAAATGTCTTGATGATAGGCTGTTGGATAATTAAGAGATAGGATTAAAATCCAATTTTCTCCAAATATTGAGGATATAAAAAATAAACTGACTAAATTATTTGAACCAATCATCAAACACTATCAAAAGAAAAATAAAATATTCTAAGGCTTTAAAAGTATAATAAAATGCTAAATTGTAAAGTTAACTTTCTTTTTTGATTCATAAAATTTGTACATTATGTGCTTTCTAACTTACCTTCCCATGTATCTGCAACATTATACCTATTACTTTCTGCAGAAAATTTTCATAATTGGCATAGAAATGGAATAGTAATTTCAAAAGGATTTATATGTAATTTATGTAATCCAATTTGATCCAATAGTTTCTATCATAGCATTAGATTGAAATATGTTTTTTTTTAGGGACAAAAAACATTGATCAAATTCCTAACTTCCATCTTTTAAGATTACAACAAATTTTGCAGCATATATTTTGAGAAAGTAAAATTAATTTAGCATTTGATCAAGCTAATTGTTTTCAAATTCAATTCCATGTAAAAAAAAAAAAAAAAAAAAAAAAAAATAACCAAATGATCAAATTTTCACAAAACAGTAATTTATGGTAACAAATTATTTTGACTAAAGGCCTAATTTGAAAATAAACATTACATTGAAGTAATTATTTGCATATGAATTATAACCAAATCAATGTTTGCAATCAATGCTTTTCTAACTTTTACAAATGACAAAAATTTAACTTGGAAAAAGACTGAAAATCAGTGATTATCAATCAATGTAAACATATCTATTTTATTAGTGATATAATTTTTAATTATTTCTCAATCATTGATCGGATTGTGCGAAAAAAATTTCATGTACAATTAATTTCCTGTTAAATTATCACTATTTAATGCTAGGAAATATTTGGGGAACAAAAAAAAAAAAAAAAAAAAAATTTACAAAATAACCGATTAAAATAACAAATGGAAATCTTTTAACCTTTGCTCTTTTGCTATTTCAATCATTTATTCTGAGGTTTTTCTAACAGATGAAGAGCATGTTGTTGTTGTTGTTGTTGTTATTGTTGTTGTGTGTGTGTGTGTGTGTGTCTGTCTATCTGTCTGTCTGTCTGTCTGGTCTGTCTGTCTGTGTGTCTATTTGTGTGTATGTATATTGATCAATCGATTTGAAAAAAATATTTTCAACATTATTTTCTTGCTGATGATGAAATAAATTAAATAGCGCTATCGTTGCTTGTTATATGCGCAAAAATTGGATCATATTAGGGAAAAATGATAAATTAAATAATTTGCATATCATATTATCATGTTATCCATATTATACAATTTTCATTAAATATACACTTATGGTTTCTAATATATAAATGAGAGAGAGAGAAATTAAATGCAGAAGTTTATTATTGTTAGATTAAACAAACTTAAATATCAAATGTTATTTTACGATAATTTTTTTAATTTCATTAACAATTTCAAAATCCTATCAAATAAAACAAAGAATAATTTTGAATATTAATTCGAGTAGCATTTTAATTCCATTCCATGTTTGTTATATTTGAATTTCATCGAAAATCCTGAGAAAGTTTGCATCCTTTTTAAAATTTTAAATGAAAAAAAAAAAAAAAAAAAAGAATTCTAAAGAAAATAATTTCATCCGGAAAATCTTAAACAGTTGATGAATGTGATAAGAAATTTTGAAACTTGTAAAAAAAAAATACTTCAAATAAAAAAATTTTCATCAGAAATAATCAATGATTATTAAAAATTATCATTTTTTTTTTTTTTTTTCATTTTTTTTTACTTTTTTTTTTTTTTTTTTGTTTCATCATTTCTTCATTAAATTATCAAAAATTACTATCATAAACGATAGTTAAACAAATAATTGAAAGAAATTAAAAATTAAAATTAAAATTGAAGAAGAAGGAAATAAAAAAAAATGTAATATGAAAAGAAATTGAATGTGAATAACACATACACATACACATACATACATACATACATACACAGTGTATGTATGTATGTATGTATGTGAAATGATATTGGAAGCAAGCAATTGCTCCCGTATTGAGAAAAAGAACGCTTTTTAATTTTTTTACGAATTTTGAAGAATGATACTGAAAAAAAAAGAAAGAAAGAAAAGAAAAGGAAAGAAAAGAAAAGAAAGAAAGAAAAGAAAAGAAAAGGAAAGAAAAGAAAGAAAGAAAAGAAAAGAAGGAAAAATAGAACTTCGAAAGAAGAAATGCAAATAAAGACCCAATTTTAGTAGCAATGCAAATTTTTTTTTTTTATTTATTTAGTTTAAAAAATTCGACGAAGGCCATTTTAAAAGTGTCAATAAAAATTTGTTAATTTTCAAATGAATTTTAGAGCAAAATTTTGTTGAAGTGGAAAAAAAGTTGTGAAGTAATATATTTTGAATTTCAATGGAAATATTTATTACAAAACTTTCGAAGAAGAGTCTTTTATTACATTTTACGTATGACATGATAAGAAAAATTAATAATTAATTTAAGTTAATTTCAAAATGCACAATTGATCGATAACTTTGTAGTGAAGAAATAAATGCATAACACATTTTTTTAAGTAAATGATAAATTAATTGCAGTAATTGATTTAAAAAAAACTGATTTATTTGATATTTCAGTTAACCCATATGAAGATCATTAAGATGAAGCATTAACCAAATGCGATCACAATGGAAAAGTAATAAATGAGTAATTTTGATCAGAGGTCATTTTGAGGATAAATTAACGAAAGATAACGAAGATCTAAGCACATTTTCACGCAAATGCATTCCCGGGTTATCTCGAATAATATCAGCCAGGATATTAAATGATAATTATAAAAGATACATGCAATGACCTTTTCAGGAAGGTATTTGAAGTCAGAATTAATTCTAACAAATAAAATATGCTACTACATTATTTATATTTTGTCTTTTATTAAATTAAATGTTATATGATATAAGTTATTGGTTAATATGAAATAAGGAATAGAGAGAGGAAAAGAGAGAGACGGAGAGAGAGAGAGAGAGAGAGAGAAAGGTGAGCGAGAAAAGCACTAATATGGGGAAAGTGTGGAAGTTCAACAAATAAAAGGAGCTTATGATTGATGAGTGGATGTGTAAATTTCGATTGAACTACAGCAAAAGCGGACGATAAAAGGAGAAATTTGAAGGTGAAAATAATGAGCAGTTAAAGAAATAATATTTTTAAATAAACAAGAAAAGAGAGAAGAAAGAAAGGTGAACAAGGATAAAATGATGAAATGAAATTACACAGGTAAATGAGGGAGAAAGGTGAGGAAGTGAAAAGAAGAATGGATTATTTGAGGAGTAATTCTTTACTCCCTTCTCTCTCTCTCTCTCTCTCTCTCTCTTTGTTTGATCCTAAAATTAAGCAAAATTTGAATAAATTATGCAACAATCTCCCTTATATTCCTAAACAAATGTCACATATGCAATTGATAGCTTTTACGAAAATCATCTTATCTCCTACATTGCAGAAATGATTGATAAGAAGTTTAAAATCAAGCAAATTCTAATAATATTTAATTGCATAAATCATTTGAGGAAATATATTTTCAAAGTTGAAAGTACATAAGTACTTTCAACTTTCTCATTTCATTTGCAAATCTTAAAAAAATTTCTTTTCAAAAAAAATTTATAGCATATTTGAGAATCAGTTTGAGTTAAAAAATATTGAATCATAACGACAGTTTTTTTTTTCTCTACAAAATCATGCTTAAACCAAAAAGTATTAAAACCATTTTTTTTCTTCATCCTTTTCAAGAATTAATATTAAAGAGAGAGAGAGAGAGAGAGGGAGAGAGAAGGAGAGAGAAAAGGAGGATGAGGAAATGATTTTAATGGAAAATTCTTGAAATGGATGATCAATTTTCCTCTTTGATCATTATCCATTGTGTATAACTAATTAATATATTTGGATAATGGGAAGAAGATATGTATTGGAAAATAAAAATGTAAAAATAATTAATAAAAGTGAGATATTTCAAATTATTTACCATACATGTACACGTACATATACACGCAAATGCACTTGCACATGCACATGCACATGCACATGCACGCATACACTCTCATAAACGAACCCAATTACAATTATGTGGACATAAATGGATAATAGCAGTTGCTGTCGATGGCTTTTATCGGTGATTTATTCTTCCAGCATTTTGTGGGGTTTTGTTGTTATATTATATGAATGCGGGAAGAATTACTTCTAAAATTCAAAGAAAATTAGCTTAATTGTTCAGTAATTGATAGAAGTACCATAAGCTATTGGTCACTTTTTTTTTCTTTTTTTTTTTTTTTGATAAAAATAGAAGAGGAAATATTAGGACAAAAAATTTTAAGATATGATACAGTTGTAATCCTTCATTATTTTGATCGAAGAAGAGAGGTCAGTTTATGAACTTATAAATTATCATTGTTTCAATGGGGAAGATCGTGATATTATATGATAAGTGATTTCAATAGCTATTAATCATCAATATGATAAGTGCAAATATCATCGTAAATGTATTAGTAGTTCGGAAATTGAAAACTTTCAAATTAAGGATAATGAGGGAAATAATGCAAAGTATTGTTAATTCAGAATTTGCGTATATCACTTATTGCTATCTTTCATTATTAAACTTTAATGATTTCCCACAACATTTAATACTTAATTGCTATTTAAAATCTTCCCACATCTCTCAAACGTAAGCATTCTTCAAATAAGTTATTCGAAATTAACGAATTTATGGGGAGAAACGAAATTCTTCCACCGAAATTTTGCAAGATATCAATCCTTCTAATGTCAGTTTAATTCATCGCAGAAAGTACATAGAACGAAAATTAAAAAAAAAAAAAATCCACTTGAAAAAAAAAAAATCGTACAAAATTGGAAAAATGCTACGATGTAATATAAACTGAAAATACATTTAGAAAATTTGCTCCGTTCGTTTCGTTGAATTATCATCCAACTTTTTTGATATTTTTCTTCTTACATACAGCTTATTAGTTTAACCTAATTTTGACGTACGTCAAACGAATCAATATTGATGAAAGCAAAATAACGGAGGAAATGTAATAATTGAAACTGAAATTATAAACATTCAGATAGTTTATAATTTACTTTGCATCGGAGTAAAGCATATAAACAACATTCTCATTTCCTCTCCATTTTAGTGATAATTAATGCAATTTCCAATTTACTTAATTGAAAAACTAATAATACTCACTCGTAAGTGAAAGTTTGGCAAATAAACGCTTTTCAAAGGTGTAAAGTTAACGTTTGAAATCATTTAGCTAATTGTTTAAAGTTAAAGTGTAATGAAAAATATCTGAGAAGCTAAAGTAAAATATTATCAATATTCTATTACAAATCTGTAAGTAATAGGTTTTCAAAACAATCAATGTCAAATATCAAACAAATCGATATCAACGAACATTTAGTTTTACGTGAAATATGAACAAAACATTCGAAACGTACGCTTTCGAAAAAGGTTATTGGTTAGGACATATGTTTATTATGTATATATATATATATATTTTTTTTTTTTTTAACTGATATATGAAAAGTTTATGATAGAGGTGGAATATTTACGAGATACGTTCGTAAAAGATGATTGAATTTAGTGAAAAAAAATAGAATAAATATAAATGAAGTAAGGATTTTTTTTTTTTCCACCAAAACAATCTGACAATAAAAGTGGATAATGTAGAAGCATAGGCTATTTTCACTTGAAAAAAAAAAAAAATTTCGAAAAAATTTAAACTATGACATGAACAAAAATGATTCGTTTTCCAAGGATAAAGTTTGTAATTAAGAGTTCATTTTAAAGTTATCATTTTGTTATTGAAAAATTGATGAAAGTTGCAAAAAGTGACATAGAATAGTTTTGAAATGAAAAGCACAAATAATTAAGTAAAGAGCATCGTTGTAAATTCAAATATTATCATTTCTATATCATTCAATAGATTAATTAATTAATTGCTAATAATTATTCCCATTGTCTGAGAATGATGTAATCAATGATGTTTTTAACATTAACATTCCAAATATATAAAATGAAATTTGTAAGGAAGAAAAAAAGACAAAAAACAATTGAAGTAAAATTGTGCATTTTGTTGCAGAAAGCTATTGATAGGAATGCAAATGAAGTCCAAAAAAAAAAAGACTCATAAAATAATCCCAACAATTGAGTTTATAGCTATAGCTATCGACCCAATTTTCTTGATTTATTGCTTTAGCAACTGATATGGTACATAGAAGATAGGAGAGGATAAAGGATAAGCGCTGCAAATATTCAACGTTGTAAAGATATGAACGATAAAAATGATAGTAGTATCAGTTATAAAATAATCCTTATCATTTCATTTAATTCATCATATCTGTGTATGTGTATATTATATATTTCGGCAATATAAAACAATATTTCCAGCATGGACGAAATTCTTTATGTTAATTTCGATCAAGCAAGCAAATAATTAAGCATTTGCTTTTTTGAATGGCTAACTGGAAATAGTTATTTCGTGATAAACTTTTATTGAAGAAAATAACTACATCTTTCTGGTTTTAACCGAATACAACGATGTATCAGTGGATGATTTTGTTATTTTTCGAAGGTGTGTTACTGGAAAAAGTCGCTAATTTATCGTTTTGGTTTTTTTTTTTTTTTTTTTTTTGTATAACTTTGAAATCTTATTATTGTATGGATATACAAATAAATGATACTTTACTATGGTCAGTTAATTTATTTACGGAAAATTGCAAATAATTACACCATCGCTCACTAACAAATAAAAATCATATATTATTGTTATCATCGTTTTCACTATACCCATTAATATTTGCACTTTTATCACAAATACATATCATTTATGATTTAATTGAAAAATGACCAATTAAGTGAACAACAATAATTGATAATTAGCAAGTGCAGATAGACTAACGATATCAATCTATTTTTATGCTTAGTCAGATCGATATGATTTTCACATCAACAATTGCTTTCCGTATCCGAAGTATGGGAAGAAAAACTAAACCGGAAATGTTAATACGATCCTTGTTATTTATGCTAAATTTTTGAGAATGAATCATCAACAAAAAATAATTGATGGTATTTTATCGGTTGAATTCTCATCAAATGCAATATATTGAAAGTTTGCTATACAAATCGGCATTCTGATTAATATATTCTCGCGATATCTATAAATATTCATAATTTATTCGAGAGAACATGATTTATCGAAAATTTCAATTCTATATTCAGTAATTTACAAAATAGGTTACTCCATTTTGCATTTAAATTCTACTAATTCATCGATCGTAACTAACATAATTTGAATAGTACATCATATTTTATCTAAAATTATGAAATGATTTTTGGAATTCTTCCAAATTTCAAATGAAAATTTCCTTTTAAAATTTAGATAATGCAACATTATTGAACATTAACTGAGAGATGAAATGGGAATAAAAAGAGATACAAATAAAAAAAAAAAAAAAACAATTTGACAAAAAAAATAATTGTTAGTAATTGTTGATATGTGTAAAGTAAGGATTAACGGAGGTGATAGGATCAGTTATCAGTTCATTTAGATTAACTGATATAAACAAATGTATATCATCAGATGTCTGAGAAAAGAAATATAAGATCAACTAAGAGGAAAAGCATAAATGTTTCAAGAATATGACGTACGTGCGTGATGGAATAAGATGTTGATATCGAATGTGGTGTGATTGTAGTAAGCTGATCAGAATAGAGCAGTAATCAACAGTGTAGTTGTATTGAGAATAATAATGGATGTAATCAGATTTGATTTATCGCTAAAGAATTCACTACCACTCTGAAATTAAATTAGTCAACATTTTAATCAAATTTAATATCAAAATCATGCGCTACAGTAATCAAATTTACTTCTCTTTAGTATTTTCAAGTTTTCAATACTCTAGAATTATTGCTTAAATATTATGCAATTATATTTTTAAGTGTTAAAAAAGTGCACAAAGAAATATTCAAAAATTTATGCAACAAATTTTTTATGGACCACATAATTTAGATATCGGATATAATTAATGCAAATATCTTTACAATTGAGTTATATAATGGTAGTTTTAATTATTCTAATCCATTCCTTGTTTAAAACTATTCATAGAATTTGTTTTCCAAATTTGCAAATAGCTGAAAAAATTACAAAGTTGAAATTACAAATTACAATCAAAGTTTGATGAAAACTGAAATCACTGTAAGGTTTACGTGAATATAAAAAGATTCAATCTTTTGTCTCATAAACTCGTAATTCAAATTTTTCGCAAAATTCAACTGTAGTAATAACTTAAAAATGTAATCAAAATTAAGCAAACTTTCAAACTACGAATATGAATTTTAGAATATTAAAGGTTTTAAAGATTTCTTGCTGTTTTAATAACTATTGGAATCGTTAGATGATCTGAACTATTGGAATTGTTAGATGATCTGAAGAGTAATTGTTGTGGAGAACAGAATGGATATTAGAGAGGAGTGAATTTAATCTATGATAAGATTATCAACAAAATGCATTGATACACTTGCAATAATACTCTAATTAACTTATTTTGGTAAATTTTCAAAATCAATGAAAGATTCGATATTTTGTCAGATTGATACAAAATAAAATTATTAGAAATTAATCATCTGTAATTCCTAAAAAACGCAAATTCCTCAGAATTGTCGTGAAAGTTTTGATTTGTGGTAGAAGGAATTTGTCTTTTGTTGTAGACAGTATAGTTCTTTTGATTGGGTAACACGACAAAATATTTGAATATAGAATTTATTGAATAACACAGCAATTAATACCAGCGAATGTTATAATAATTTTAATGCGTAATAGGTTAAAGTCACTGAGCTGACTTTTGGTCGGAAGCTTTCAGTAACAGGAATAAAGTTGGAGAGGTGGAAGTGAGTGGATGAATGAGCGAATAAGGTGATTGAATCTGTCAAGAATGAGCCGTAGCTTGTAAAATGGACAAGTGAGGAATGAGACAGTGAGCCAAAAATGTGGTAAATGAGTGAATGAGTGAATGAGTGAATGAGTGAAAATGAGCCAATGAATCCCGTAAAGCCGTGACCCTTGTATATATATGTGTGGATATTGGGAGTGGCTTACAGGAAGCATTATTGTAACCCTGTTGTAAGTATATGACACAAAGGACAATATTTTACAATCCTAGCTTAAGCAAATGAAACAAAGGACAATATCACAATCTTATTTTAAGGATAGGAACAAAGGATGGTACGTTGTATTTATTATTTAACCATCAAAGTGACTTAAATATTTAACCATCAAAGTGACTTAATAATGATGATCAAAAATATATTAAATAAAATAAAATGGGAATTTTGAAATGTCAGTTAAAACAGTTCAAAATATAAAAATACTTTAATCATCAACCTTACACACTACAATTTGTCTCAACTTTATTATTTAGAAATACCATTTAAATTATAATAATTAACAGGGATTGTGATCATTTGGCTTATTTTATAGTAAGTTCATTTCAATTTTATAACACACCTTATCCATTTGTTTAACTTGTCCCATTGTCGCATTACTATCATTAAAATCCTCAGCTGTTGTAAAATATATGCTATTACCATTTAAACCCGGTTTACGACCAAAACCAAAATAACAACTTGTCGCCATTATTACATGAAGCAACTAATGCAATCAATTTTAAATTCTTTCAAATTTATACACTTTTTTTTTTCCATTTTATCAACTTTTCATTACAGTCATTTTTAAATATGCAAATTTTAACTGGATAAAATAAATTGCATATATTTAAACACTTATGGTAATTTTAATAATTTTTTTATTTGGATCAAAAATTTTAATATGTATTAGTTATTTTTGATCTATTAATTATTAACACTAATATCAAAATTCTTTTTTACAAATACATGAAATATGGGCAATTTGGAAAGGAGAGAAAAAAAAAAACGAACTTATACAATTTGATTAACTATTTAACAATGCTATTACTTTCAATCAGAAAAAGCTTAGATTTTTTTCTTTTCTTCTGCAACAAAGTAATACGAATCCATTATTCATGAATTCTTCAAAATTTAAATCCTAGAATCTGAATTTTGAAGAATCTATGAGTGATGAATTCTTTACAAGAATCTTGCTCACAGATTGCTTAAAATCCATTCACTACAAATCCCTTATTAGGATAGCCACTTACAATTATGCTAAAATCTATCATAGCAATTAGTTAATTTGATGAATAAAAGTCGATCAACTATGCCAAAAAATAAGTGATAAAATTTGATAACTAATGAAACTTTCATTAAAAATTTGCTAAAATTAGTATTAAAAGTAAATTCGTTTTGCTATTATATTTGCCTAATTCTTAAGGAAATGTTTACATCCAATGATCACATTTATCCAAATTTCAGATTGGCCTCATTAATCAAATGTCGAAATTTTTGTTAATCAAATCCTGAATTATTTGATTAAGAAGTACAACTGTTAAATGATTGTAAGGTTCATGTAGAGCCAATAATAAGCATCATTTGTATCATTAATTTTTCATCTTATATTGCTACAATAGACTAAATCAAAACGATCATCTACCAACCAACCATAGAAGAAATGTTACGTTAATAGTGAATACGAAATGAGTTTAAATTGAAAAAAAAAAGGAAAAAATGTACTCGATGTTACTCAATTTAATGTATGGTACAATCTCATGGTACTCAATATAATACATAATCCATCATCAAAGCTATTATAGTAATTCCTTATCATCATATCAATCAATAATATGAAGAAAATTAAACTGTTTTGAGAATTTTCAATTATATAAAACTTTCCTGTTTATAATGAAATAACAACAGTCAAGACAAAATCTTTATTCAAAATATTTGATAATTATTTCTCTCATTTAATTATATATTTTATTATTTGGTAGTTAGTGTTTTTTTTATCCATTCATTATAAATTACATTCAGTAAAATATCAATTTCATCTTGTGAAAATTTTTAATAAATTAATTTATCAGTTGTTTTTCTTCATTCTTGCATATTGTTGGCTGCTTTTTTCATCCTTTGTATCATATCATTCTGAAAGCTTATTTCCATTATTAATATTGGGGAAATTAATTAACAGCTTGATTAATTAGGACTATATTTCATATTATTGATATCTATGATAAATCTATGAATCAAAAATCAGCAATATATGGGAAAGATCAATGGAAAAATGGAAACATCCGAAGATTTCAATTTTCGGACAAATTTTAATTTACTCTCACCATAATCAGTATTTATTGTAATTGGCAATCTATTAACATGAAAACTTAATTTCAATAACTTCTATGATTACAAAATCAGTAAGAATAGTAAATAGTGATAGAAAGAAAGGAAATATTTTTAATATCGATGTTAAAGATTGAAAATAGTTCTAAAACTAAGCGATTGCATCTGATCCTTTCTTACCTAAGACATTTTACTTAATTTAGCGTCGTTTATGCACGGGCAATTCGATGGGCGATAGTTGACGGACGTCGTCGTTGTCGACTAAACTTAGAACGACGACGATGACGACGACGAGGACTCGATTGGCGTGTGCGACGGTACCGGTAAGGAGAGCGTGAACGACGGTGTCGTGAATATGGACGACGACTACGTAAGCGAGACGAACGGCGCGATCTACGTGAACTTAATCTACGTCGACTTGTTCTACGTAGACTTCGTGATCGTTTACTTTCATTATCTGCCATCCGATACAGCCTGTATAGCGTACTCAATGGTGTACGACGACGACGGCTACGTGACCGTGAAATGTATCGTGTATAACGCTTTTTTGAAGTACTACGTGATCGACTCCCACGACTTCGTGATCGGAATCGTGAGCGTAAACCGTGGCATGGCATCTCTAACTTTTCACGCTTATCCTTCTTCTACGAATGATCCACGTTTCGATGATGGGATAGCAACTTCCAAAGTTGGAACAAATGAATGGATAAGGTTAGAGTAGAGGAAAGGATAAAACCAGGGTGAATAAATGGGTAAGGTTAGGGTAGAGGGAAAGATAGAACTTGGGTAAAGGGATGATGGATGAGGTTGAGAAGGATGACTAAGTATAAAATAATGTGGTACTGCTTGATAAGCTTATTTATAGAGGTTTTCAAGTATGCAAATTAAGTTAGACAAAATGCATAATAATTTTACTAAAAATGCAAAATTTTACATTTCAGCTTAAATTATATGATATCAATAGAACAGGATTTGTTATCGTAAAAATGATAATTTTTCCAGTAAAAAATTAAATTTACAAAATTATCTTTCCCAATTTTTCAGGCTTACTATCAGCAATTTCGATATATGTGAATAATTTTAATCGTATGCAAATTTTCAATCACTTTATTTTGCAAGTGATTTTAATTTTCTAATTTATTACCGAAAATTCAATTTTTTTTCATCAATTTTTTCCAATTTTTAAAAAACAACAAATTTTTTTTCCTTTCGAAATATTTAACTTCAGATACTAGTGAACATAAATTTTTGAAACTTCTTTTTTCAATTTTTGAACATTTAGTTGTTTACGTACTTATTCGTTTGTTTATCTATCGCTACTGCTTATTTATTTGTTTATTTATTTATTTATTTATTTATTCATTTCGTAATTCAGATATAGAATGCCTCATCTTATCTATTCATAGTATCTGTTCATTTCCTTTTTTTTTAACACACCAATTTCTTTCTTTACTGTTATTATTTATTAAGTCATTGTGTTTATCCATTACAATTGGTATATTTTTCAATTTTTAATTATTAATAAATTTAAAACATTTAATTTTGCAGCATAAAAATGATAACAAAAACAATTATGAAATTAGTGA
>JABVXV010000199.1:0-115462 GCA_013365325.1 Dipetalonema caudispina
CAATTTTACGTTTTTTTATGCAAAAAATATCATTTTGCTGCACTTATTGTACCCAAAACATTAAGCGTTTTGTTTTGTTTTTCCCTTTCAATTTAATACCGGTAAATGTATAAAGTGATCCGGAATCGATCCAAGATCTTAGACAGTTCAAATAAACCTTCAGAAACATAGCTTAAACATGATATTATAATGAAATTGGTTTAAAATACAATATATTGTAAAAAAATTAGACAGCCTAATAGGATATTGCACTGTCGGAAGAATTTATTGTTGGAGAACTGAAGAAAGATTGTTACGGGAAGAATGATTAAGGATCAGTAACAATGGTCTTAAGGCTTATTTCAAGGCCACTCCGTGTAATAAGGGTCGAATATTGGATGAAGAAAAAAAGGCTAAAAAAAAAAAGCAATTGGAATGTTACGGAATCATATATATGTAACTCACTTCTCCGTTCCAATTTAATCACTACTTTTCAATGATAATGGCCAAATTTTCTGAATTTGTTTTCTTGGCTCTATCAATGTTGGTGGCTGTTGGAAATAGGTCAACTGGTTAAGATCAAGTCAATAGACAACTAAAGCTTTAATCACTCGATATTCGATTATATCAACAGCAAAATCTTAACGACAACTACCGAAAGGATCCGTAAGGTTGGAAAAATCAAACTGAGCAAGTTCAACTTGATGGAAAGAGAAGCCGAATCAGATATGTGTAATCATAAAATGGCAGACAGAACGTATAACAAGAATTCAATCATTTAAAAATTAGAATGAAATGAATTCTATCTCTTTTCCTATCACCCTTTCATATCTTTCTCCATCCTCTTACACTTTGCCCTTTTGGCTAAGAAATTACCAATGCTGAGATAATGTCATATGTGTTACGATAGTTAGTATTAGCAGTTACTGATGGAAAAGACTTAAAGAGTCGAATGGTTTGTACGTATCGTTGGAATCAAGAATGGAACAAACATTAAGTCATCATTCCTCATTACAATTAATCATTGAATAGAATCACATCTAAAAAGTTATTCGAATGGATTTCTGTCAAACAATCCCTCCCGCTCTAGCCTCATCTTGTTTAAGATGATAAATTCACTCGCAAAAATTTTCATAAATTGTCTAAATAAGTGCTGATTGGATGATTTGTTGCTGCAACGTATTTCTGGAAAATCAATTTGCATAACTTATGGAAGTGGTTGGTATTGTGAATCAAAAGTACCCAGAATATTACGAGGTATTTTCAGCAATTGAAGTGAAAGAGGTTGCCCTTAAAAAAATAGGATGTTGCGAAAAATGGGCGAAGGAATTTTTGTGACTTTTCTTAACTGCTCAAAATCACTAAATAGGACATGTCGGATATGGCCAATTGTAAGTCTTGCGATATATTTGCATAATTAAAAGTCTTTCCATCATTTACTTTAGTTCACTGATAAAGGCAGAAGTTCGTTGATTGTATGTTCCAATCCCTTCTATGGAAACGGAATATTTGCATGTATCACATTGTGACTGATGATTGCGATGCGGTCCAGTCAGAGAAGGAGGAATCGATTTTCCCCCGGTCGATTTTAGACTTCTTTACGAACTTATTTCAATGTTTGAAATAGTCACACTTCGTTGCAAATATACTTTATTCCTGTAACTTTTTGTTGCAGTTAATTTTAATAGGTGGAGGGATTTTTCGTATATTAAATTATTTTTAACAAATGAGGGGATTTTTCGATGTTGAATTACTTTAAATAAATAGAAAAACTTCCCAGCGTCAAATTGTTTTAAATAAATAAAAAAATTTTTCGATGTTATTTTCAATAAATGAAACAGTTCTTTAACGACAAATTATGTGAAGGGAATTGGTGACTAATGAATGCGCTTATGACAACACAACTACCCAGCAAGACAGAACATTCCAACACTGTACAATAAATACGGTGCAGAACTAGTCGGAGACATTTTCGTAAGCAAGACTAAGAAAAAGAATTCGAGACTGGATTGCGTCTCATCATTTCTAGTAAGCGTTGACAAATTAAACCCTTTTTTGACAGGAGGCAAGTTTGAACGATTCAAATAATTCCTTCATTTCATTCAGATGCATAAAGCAGAAAGCTAGAAAAAGTTTATTACAACTAAATTTAAATGACAAGACAACCAGGAATGAATTTGCCTATAAAAGCAAAAGTATTTCTTAAGTATAACAAGAACGGTATGAACACAACAATATAAAATATACAATTATAAGAGAATAATCTGAAAAGGAAAAAATATCATAGAGTTGAAGGACCATAAATACTTCATTTGTTGACAAAAGCGGCCAACCTCAGTCCATACGACAAGTTCCATTTTCTGAATGCCTACAGTACTTCTGAAGTGGTCATTCATTTTCAAGTTGAAGATATTTACCACCGTAACAATTATCCTGCAAGTCTTTACTTTGGAACACGACGGATTTCATTTGAAAGCCAGAAAGCAAATGTAATCACAGCCATCGATACGTTCTGATGCATGGCACCCAAATAGACGGGCACATAGTGCACCTGAAATACAGAATTAGCTTATAGCTGAGTATAGCTAAATAACAAACGATTTCCCTAATGATCATTAATCACACCTTCCGTGTTTCGAGCCTCCAAGTGTTTTTAAAATTCATCTGATGATTCGGTGAATATGATCTGCTGTGGAAGTAGTGGCTCTTATTACTCCATTTATATGATTCGCTAATAATCCTCAGTCGTACAACATTACAACGATATTAAACTTTTCTCAGTCCTTTGGAACAATAAAAAAACCTAAATCCTTGAAAATCGAAGCGAAAAATTCGATCGAGTTTTAAAAAGTAAACAAGACAAAATAAAAAACTTGAATGATCTAATATACTTTACCAAAGCAGCTATTCCTAGAAGGACCTGCAAGTATGTCATACTCATCAATAAATGTAATGCAATTTTGGCGCGCCGACCAAGAAGCATACGACGTCCAACAAGCCATGTAAGCGTTACCGAAAGTAGTGTTAAGTAAGCCTGTAAATAAATTGGGACAGACAATAATTTTCAGCAAATAATGAAGTAACAAAATCTTCTTAACCTACATTTTTTTAGAGCAGGGAAAACGTTTTCGAGTCGGAGTCATAAGAAACCTAAAAAATTAACCATATTTCGATGCATGAATTGGGCAGTTGCTGGATTTTCAAAAATATTACGCCATTTCGGATTTTTAAGCCATAAATCTTCTGGGAGCCAACTTCCTGCATATTTCGGCCATGAATTGTAAACTAATCCAGCGTCCAAACCAGCAACAAAAGCGCCTACAATTAAAGCGTAATATGAAAAATAACCTCTTTCGTCAGTTTGGAATTGCGAGTGACAGTGTTATTATAAACTTCCACTGTAGTTTTTTCTTTATTCAAGAGCTCATAATTAACCTATCATTGCAGTTAAAATTATCATCGTTTTCGAAAGATGTGTCATACCACGCAATCGTCCGATTTTGTTAACATTTGTATGCTGAAAATTCATTAATTATGGACACCACAAAATTTACTTATAAAGTTTATAAAGACAAACTAAAGGAGATGGAGGAGACCAAGACTCGATCTTTCATAAGTTTTTTGAATTCCAGACCGTCATCAACACCTTTATAAAGAATAAAGCTCGCTGAAATGCTTGATAATACCAATGGTGTAAAACATTATGTTAACCTGCCACTTAGTTTTGCCCACATGCTGCCAAACTTCAAAGAACTTCATAACCGCTTTTGCGGGAAAAAAAAATCAAGCAGTGATGCAGACGTCTATTTCAATTAGAGTTTCCTTTTTATCCACATCAATCCTTAGCAAGTCTGACTTCCCAATCAAGTGAAGTCTTCTCTTCAATTAAAAAAGGCATTGAAAAGGTTTTCTACCTAATACTTTCCTTTACAAAATTGGAAAACTAATATGAATAATCAAAAAAAGATCTGAAAAAAAAAAAAAAACACCAGTCCTTATCCGCCATGCTATCATTGATAAAATAAAATTCAAGACAACCATCAAGCATGGATGCCAGATTAGGTTTAGATAATCTTCGCATCAAAACTCAATCATTTCAAATAAACTTCAATAAAAAAAAACATACGTCATGGGGTGTAAAAACATGCGAAAGACCAGTCCATAAAAACATGGTGTATAAAACAAAAGCTAGTGTCAGATGAGTGGCTAAACGATATTCCGAAACACGAGGTATTTCTTTGTTAGAATTGTTCTTCGGATCCAGTCCTGACTTCACCATCCACCAACCAATGAGTCCCTCAAATGAACATAAACAGTGGAACGTTAGGAAATTTTTTAGCTGAGGAGAAAACCAAGGCTACATGAGTCTTCAGAGCATACGTTTCAGTTTTCTGGACTAAACAACAGCCTTGATATGAACAAAATAACTTGCCTGGAAGCAAATCAGAGTACCAACAATAAACATTCTTTTCTTCATTGCAGAAGAGAAACGATTTTTTGTCCAAAAATATGCACAAGGAACTAGGAAAATAATACCCAGCATCCGTCCCCACATTCGATGAATGTATTCCATTGTCCAAATAAATTTGAATTCTGCCAATGTCATCTCTTCGTTACTACTTTTGCTACAAAAATTGTGGCAATCATAAATTTTCCTGTGAACCAAATCCAACTTACCAGAAAAAAAAAAAAACTTTCTCATCTCGTCAAGTATGATACTTCATTTCAAAAATTATTAGAAAATCTACCATCAAAACTAATCGTTCCTCATTAAATGGTAGTCGAAATGCTTATGAATAATACGGAACATACAATTTATACTCTGGGAACTGCTTGTAACGTTCAAATTCGGCTTCCCATTCATCCTTACTCCACGGCGGTTTCATTGTACGGAACAAATCCCAATTGACCATACTTAGTCCTGATTCTGTCAGTCTGAAAACAGAAATCTAATCAATTAGGAAAACAGTACTAAAAGATCAACCAACTGACTCCAATTTTGGATTAATCAAACAGATAAAGAGACCGGAAACAATTTGATGAAGCTTTAAATTATGCCTTGTGATACCACCCAAAGCAACTGCTCCATAAACCATTCCAGCACATCCCAATAACCATACTCCGATTGTTCGACGCTGTGCTGGTGCCAGCTGATGTGATAGTGACACTCCAAGTATCATACGCCTTTTCACAGCACCCATTCTAAAAGTTTAGTTAGAACAATCTCACAAACGAATACCAATCAGTGATTCACCGCAACATACCACAACCTCGAAATATCATTCATCCTTTGGTCATCACTAACCGAAGCAAATTTTCAATCAATCAAGAAGAACTAACATTCGCGGAATTTCGAGAGAGGCAAATATTCCCTTCATGTTGCTCTTGAATGCAGGACCAGTGAGAATTGATGACTTTCCGATAATGTTGCTGGACGCTCGAACAGTCAGAAGGCGTGTCAACAACGACATCGCTCAAACATAAATTTTTGATAATGCAACAAAATTATTGCATTAATTGTATGCAGTGATGATTCTTGATTAGATGAAGTAACATTCCCTTTCTACAACAAAAAAGGTATATTCAGCTAGAACTCAGCTTAGCATTAGCCAAAACCAATTCACAAAGTCTATTTCACAAATCAGAGAGACAACACCCGATATTATCAAGATTTACTGCAATAATAAATACTATCCTATAATTTCTGTTACGTCACAACAACCCAATTGGCATACATTATAAGCTATAAATTTCGTATATTCATTACGGTACAATTCGTTTCTTGTGAGTTATCTCAAGAACTAT
Organism: Dipetalonema caudispina; assembly: GCA_013365325.1. NCBI lineage: Eukaryota > Metazoa > Nematoda > Chromadorea > Rhabditida > Onchocercidae > Dipetalonema > Dipetalonema caudispina. Next base: position 5,785 of record JABVXV010000199.1, read on the forward strand.
CAAGATAACAACAGTCGTTAAAGCTTTCAGTACAATCTATTTGGCGATTATAAGGTTACAGCCATTAATAACATAAGAGCTAAGCTAACCAATAATAAATCTTGAGAAGTTATTCTATCTGCTAAAATTACAACGAAAAATAAAAGGACATCAAAAAGGCATAAAAAGGGTCAAAATACGAGACTGAATGGGTTTAATCCAAATACTGCTAATTCAAATTAAAAAAACTAATTTAAATATGAACGTAACAATATGAAGCAACATGGTTGGACTAGAATGACTACGATCATATGAAATCGAATTCGAGGAAGCACATTTGGACTTGAAATACTGCAAATTAATAGTGATAATGTCAACTTTTGTGCGTAGAAAGAATAGTGGAGTAAACGTGCAACAAATTATGGCAGAGAAACAAAGAGTTAGTTTTACAACAGATACACACAGTCAATTAAATTACGACATGACAATTGCATTAATTTAAAAAGTACTGCATAAATGACACCTTCCTTAAGGCATTTCTTAAATCTCTGTCACGCGATAATTTCTTTCATATTACTAATTGTTCATCACACAAGGATAACATTACTAACATCAATTATATCAATTCATTTATTAGAAGGAACTTATATAATCGAATAAAGATTTTAACTATTGTTACATTAGGAAAGTAATTTTCCCTGTACCAACCGATGTAGCAAAATTACTTGCAGTGCCTTAAAACGTTGAACTTTAAGTTTTAATAAAATTTGCTTGAAAAAATTTATTAATTCACTCATTACAATAAAATATTCTTCTTAAATGTACGCGATGAAAATTTTGAACTTTGAAACCTCAATAAACGTCCTAGTTATTACGAAAAACATCCAGAGTCGAATTATTATGGATTTTGCTTCTTCTCGTATAAGGGAAGTTTCGGAGTGATGCCCAACGTTTCAAATTTGAAACGCCAATAAGCAACAACCATCCGATCCCACACATTCCCCAAATCCGTGAATGCTGGCCGAACATCTAATATAGTGAATAACTTCGATTTTGGATCAACGGCACCACCATCGTAAAAATCAATTATATAATGAACCTAAAATTGACATTCTTTGTCATTCAGAATTAAAGTTCTATGAGTTTCACAATTAAAGTTCTATGAGTTCAAGAAACATGAAACAAATCTTTCCCATTTTCAATAGGTCAGATAAAATGATGCTTAAAGAAACTACTTCTCCACATCGTAAATTTGAAACAGCCATCATTCTCCTTTTTCGCTTTCTGTCTATTAATTATTAATTAAATGTCCCTAACTTAATATACGTCAATAATTCCAAATTTATTCATTTCTCATAAGTACTCCAAATAATTAGACCACAAAAAAGAAAAACCAACATCTTTTTGCCCACATCTATCCACTGTCCAATCATGCCGATCAAATGGTAAACCGTATCTGAAAAAAAGATGAGTTTACTTTCAAAGAGAGTAGACAGATTTAGAAAAAAATTAGTTATGAATAGCATATGGTAATGATAATAACGCGGATGAAAGTTCTCAAGAACACTAATAATTTTAAAAATAAAAGCAAAACAAACCCCAGTAACTGTCTTATTCGAGCTCGTGGGGAAATCTTTTCAGCATTGCCATGGAAATTTTTCAACTTTGGACAACTACATTCCCTGAAACTTATCAATTAGCAGACAGAAAAAGAAGAAAAAACAATATAATTACTTAGGGGCCTCACGTTGATTTGATAAGAGCATGGATTACAAAAAAATTTCTTGGATTTATAAAAGTTGAGCTGACTAATGACAACTGTGTGGAACTACATCCACTCAAAAGTCATATTCCTTTCTTTACTGAATCTCTAAGTAAAGAAAGACATAAATTTCTGTAGGGAAATACGGAGTTTCATTTATGGAAGCAAGAACTGAGACACAGCAGAATTAACTAAGTTTCCCTTCTTAAGTGAGAGGGAATTGAAGATGTATAACATAAAATAAAACTGTTGAAATGTCAGAAAGGAAGTTCTGCTTTCCATAAAACTTACGGATGTAGAAGCATTTCCCATTTCATGATTTCACGCCATACTTCCTCATTATTTGCATTATGGATTTTGATAATTTTGTTCATATCTTTTGCACTAATCTGATCATCCTTCCACTGCCATCCTGTAATCATCGATAAAGGATGTTCCAATAGTTCGCTGATGAATATTAGTTTATGCAGTCAATCATTCAATGCAGTTTAATGAACCAGCAATACCTTTTCTTAGCATAGCATTCCAAAACATTTGTTCCGACGGATATTCCCAATAACCATCCTCCGTAGCCTTTGGAATTGTAGATCGTTGTCGTTCAGTACTTAATGGAAACGGTTGGTCAGGAGAGGGCTTTTGATTAGGAGAGAACATCTGTAAATATATTTCATTCATTAATAGTAAATTTCCATAAGTACATTCATTTTTGAATACAATAAGACTAAATAATTGTTTCACAAACAACATACAGCATTTAATTCATTGAATTCAGATCTCGAAGTACACCCATCCTGCCCACTCTTCTCTTTATCCTGTTGCCTTGGACACTCAGAAGCTACTGATTTAACCATATTCTTTTCTTTTACGTTACCAGACTGATCTTCAAGCAGTTGGTATGGACAATTGAATTTTGAAGCCTGGAATTTACGAAAGAGTTGTTATAATCGAAGATATGCTAAAAGATAAATTAGTGAAAGACACTATAAACTGAATTAGACGAGCAAAAAGATGAGAAATATTACCTCAGGTTGAGAACCTTCATGTGACAATTGCGAAGACTGCCAATTACCCATATCAGTTTAATTCCTGAGACAACGTTGTCAAAGAAAAAGTCCCGAAAAAAAATAATCAACGAATCAACCAAGAAAATCCCTCGAGTCCACCAGACCGCGTTTTACGCTTAGCATAAGCTATTTAGGGACTCGGAACCACCAAATACCCAAAAGCGGGATGGATTTAAAATGTCTGGAGCGTAGGAACGATAATGTGAGGGTAACGGATTAGCTCAATGTTCCTCTTTCCTTCCTCCGTTCATATTGTGGTCTTCTTAGCTGCAACAAATCCTAACCGGAATTATCCGTAATACGGTGCAAGAAGCTTAGTTCGCTTGTCGAAGATGACTATAAACGGAACTTCTGAATTTTCTGTCTAGATGTTATTGACGAAATAGTATCTTTTCCATTCTTATCCCATTATCACTCAGGCATTTCCTCACTTTCCTTCTTGCCTTATCACCACGATAAGAGACTATCTTACTGCGATGAATCATAGTCTTATCTCGATGAATGACTGCTTCTTCGTGATCTCTACCGGAATTAAGTAATTAGGTTGATTCCGGTCTTTCGCTTAGTGAAGGCGCTAGGATTTGAGAATGGAAAGAATAAAAGGAACCTAATGTATGAATTAATTTACATTTTGTACTTGGATTTTTACATTGAAACAACTGTTAACTTATTAGAATAGCCAATATTGAAGTAAAGCGCAGAACTTTTATAAGTCAGTTATCGATTAGCATTGTTCAGACAGCTTATCATGTGAGTCATTCAATGAGTTAATCTGTGAATTAGCATTAAGTCGATTCCTCTCCAGTCTTCTAATCAATTAATTAATTAAATATCATTATAAAGCCTTGATAATTAGCCAGGTAGTTTTCAAAATGATCCAGTCAGCGTAGTTTTCAATGTAAATTCTGGATGTTACAATGTTACGTTTTCATTTGCGCTAATTTATTTTAAAGAAATAAAGGAATGGATAGGATTTATATGGGAAATAATGGACTTGCAGCCAGTTAATCGAGTCTGTTTGACGTTCGTGCGGTTGCTTCATCATTTTCTGTGAGTCAGTGGTATAGTTGATCGGGTATCGGTAGATTTACATATGTGTTTGAAACGACGATCCCTTTTTATATTTGGACCAAAATATTGTTATTTTTTGCTTTCATACGTTAACCAATTAATCAATGTAATTTGAGTAACTAATGATTGAATTACGGGATGAATTTCTCAAGGACGTTTTTTTTTTTCTTTTTTCATGAATTCTTGTCGTCTATGAATAAAATTTTAGTGATACACGAAACAATCATTAACGTACTGGTAACAAATTTTAACTTAGTGAATGAATGTTACCTTACATTTTGTCATATTTGTCACGTTTTTTGGTTACTACCGGTACATCCCAAATTTTTATTTCCAGAAGTTATCGTCTCATTATCACTATCAGCTGGTTGGTCGATTTTGCTTGGAAAAAAGGAAGTGTAGGGTTGATAGAGGATATTGGTGAAGGAAGCTTTATAGAAATAGTAGACGTTAGCTGATCTGTCAACAATGCGAGAAATTCTTCAAGTTCAAGCTGGACAATGTGGCAACCAAATTGGCACGAAGGTTTCCGAAATTTTCCAAACATCTTTATGTTTATTTGTAGTTTTTGTGCGGTTGATAATTTACCTAAACAATGCGGAAGGAATGAGATTTTCCACAGAAAGTGAAGTAGAAAAAGAGAGAAAGAAACATGATTTATTATTAAGAAATAAAGATAAGATTTAGATGATCAGACAGGTGGAGAACCACGTGATTGTGTTAGTGCAGGAAGCTGACTTGACCGATTGCATGCGTACATGCTCTTCAGAACATTAACCATCAAGAAAATCTTTGTTACAAACACAACTAATGTCGTAGGTTTCAGTTCTGGGAAGTGATTTCTGATGAACATGGTATACAACCTGACGGCTTATACCGAGGTGAATCAGATTTGCAACATGAACGTATCAGTGTTTACTACAACGAAGCAAGCAGTTAGTGTTTATATTTTCAGCTGAATAGTTCTAGTGGAGTCCTAGAGAAATATCGAAAACCAAGATAGTGTGTGACTTTTTCAACTGTTTGAGGCTTACATGTTTAACAATATTACAACCTGTTATTTCGTTTATTTGACAGTTTCTTTCGTTAGGTGGCCGTTATGTCCCACGTACCGTTCTGGTTGATCTGGAACCCGGTACCATGGATTCAGTTCGCAACAGTCCGTATGGGAAGCTCTTTCGCCCCGACAATTTCGTTTTTGGACAAAGCGGTGCTGGTAACAACTGGGCTAAAGGGCATTATACGGAGGGCGCAGAACTGGTTGATAACGTTCTGGATGTTGTGAGAAAAGAAGTTGAGGGGTGCGACTGCTTGCAGGTTAGATTTACTTCCACTGTCAAACTTGCTTTTGCTATTTCGTTGAATACGTTCGCTGCGATAATTTTAGTGCTAAATAAATAAATAATGAATGTTTTCAGGGTTTTCAACTCACTCATTCGTTAGGAGGCGGTACAGGCTCAGGCATGGGCACCTTAATGATTTCGAAAATTCGCGAAGAGTATCCGGATCGTATTATGAGTACCTTCTCAGTCGTTCCATCACCAAAGGTTTTTTTTTCGAAAATATGTTTCACATAGGGTGGTCAAATAATGTATGTTATGAATAACTGTGCTGTGTTACCTGTAATGCTATAATTCAACCCTTTTTTAATCAAGAATTAATATATTCTCAAAGAAATATTGAACAGTTTGGCAGTTGCTGGATTAGGTGATTAATAAATGAACTTTATGTATTTTTGTTTCGGAAAGTGTCTGTATTTAAAAATGTATGAAATTTTGGTTGCAGGTCTCGGATGTTGTGCTGGAACCGTACAATGCCACTCTGTCGGTTCATCAATTAGTTGAAAATACAGATGAGACATTCTGTATCGATAACGAAGCGCTGTATGATATTTGTTTTCGAACTTTAAAGTTAACAAATCCCAACTATGGCGATCTCAACCATTTGGGTATGCTATATCAACATTTAACTTTAAGTTGTTATCCTCACATTGTGCACTCAAATTTGGTTGCATGACACTGTTAAGATAATTTTATGAGGATTTCATGAGATGTATAATGTGATTATAATAATTTAGTCTCAATGACAATGTCCGGAGTGACAACCTGTCTACGTTTTCCTGGTCAACTTAATGCTGATCTCCGTAAATTGGCGGTAAACATGGTTCCATTTCCACGTCTTCATTTCTTTATACCGGGATTTGCACCACTGTTTGCACGCGGTGCAGCTGCCTATCGCGCTCTGACCGTTGGTGAACTCACGCAACAGGTTGGTTTTCCAATTGATCATATCATGTATTTGGAGAGTCCATATTATATTTTCAGGTTTCATTCAAGTTAATTCAGCAACTTCTCTCTTCTTGGATGATAGTTATGATTGATGTGTTTTAGGTTTTCGATGCAAAGAACATGATGGCAGCGTGTGATCCACGACATGGTCGTTATCTTACGGTGGCAGTTATGTTCCGCGGTATGATGTCAATGCGTGTAAGCCTTTAATGAGTTCAGCACTATTCATTTATGATGTTTTTCCCTTCATTTATTTGATATTGTTTTCCTCTTCATGGATTCTTTGGATGCTATATGAATTTTAGGAAGTGGACAATCAGATGTTCAATGTACAGGACAAGAATTCATCGTATTTCGTGGAATGGATTCCGAACAATGTCAAAACGGCTGTTTGCGATATTCCACCACGTGGCTTGAAAATGAGTGCTACTTTCATTGGTAATTCAACGGCTATTCAAGAGCTCTTCAAACGTATTTCGGAACAGTTTACCGGTATGTTTTTTTAGTTACTTCTGGTGACGCTTTTGTCAGTAAGTCCTAATACTGGAGGTTGCCAGTATTTGAATGACTATAATTGAACTGTTGTCGCATCATCACCTGCAGATGTAGTGTACTAAATGAAATGTGCTTTATAGCGATGTTCCGTCGTAAGGCTTTCCTTCACTGGTATACTGGTGAAGGAATGGATGAGATGGAGTTTACGGAGGCGGAGAGCAATATGAATGATCTGGTGTCAGAATATCAACAGTACCAGGATGCTACCGTCGAGGATGAAGGCGAATACGATGAAACTGGTAATCATGAATACAACAACCAGATTGAAGCAGAATATTAAAACCAGGGAAAAATCCACATTCATGCGAATTCTACCGCTAATTACTCCTGCCAAATTTAGTTCTTAAAAACCGTTCCATTGATTTTTGATTTGATTTCATCGGTGTATGAGGTAACTCCTGGAACATTATTTTCACTAAATTGATAAGTAAAGAAAATGGTTTTACCTATATGAGGTTGGAATTTGTGCAAATTTTGTAAAAATTCTACACTATTAAACCATTACCTGAGAAATACACCAAAAATAAATGAATTTTGTACCGGTGAGAACGGAAGGGTGATGTTGATTATAGTTAATAATACAGAAATATCCTTCCGGTACTCATGAACAATTTTATTCATCCTATGAACGATGTTAAATTCTCCCTGTAGTTTTTCTTAATGGTTTTGTTTTAGTGTAGAATGTAAGGCTTAATGTGAGAATTTTCAAATTTGGAAACTCTGGATTTGTTCATGCGTGCATTCTTTACATCCCTTTCCCCTTTTCTCCTCTCCTTCTTTTCTATTTCCTTTCCCCCTTTCCTCTTCTCCCTCCTTGGGATCTACAGACATACACCTCTCGTTATAGGTCATCCTCGTACTCTAAATGTATGCATCATTTAAGAAATAAATGCATTATAAATAAATTATCCAGAGTTATTATCTGTGTTTGATATTCCTTTTTTTGTGAATTAAGGCCCGTTTTGAATACAAAGTTTTTTTCAATTTGTTTGTTTTGCGTAATGTCAAATTGAAAGGTAAACGTGCCAGAATATTTCTCGACTAGATTACCAAATCTTGTAGGAACTGGTTAACATGTTACTGGATTGGCAACTCGTCATATGCAGTAATACGTAGCTTCAAGTAATATTCCTATAGTAGCAGTGTATGAATAGCCATATGGATACGAGGAAGTATTAATTTTACATCGAGTCGTTGTAGACGGTCGTACCGCTATTATATTTATTAAATCATGTCATCATTTATAACTTAAATCAGTTTCTTTCTTATTAGCAGTAGCGGATAATACATTTCACAGAGATTTTCAGCACAGTTGAAAAATGATGCACTCGTGTTTATAAGCAATAAATGTAGAGAATTCCACAAATTACACGTTATACCTTACTATCAATGATAAGAGAATGCATCAACCTATCATAAAGAGGAACTGTCTGATTCCTGAAATATCAAACTGCAATAGCAATGAAGAAAGAATAAAAAGACGAGTAAAGGATTACACCACTTTGACATTTCCTTTTATATGTCATTGAGATTCCTGGTAGCTCAATTTTTCCACTCAGTTTTCTTCCTGCAGCGGCTTCAGCTATTTGATTAGTTCTGATAAATATAATAATATAGATACTACTCCTGTTGAATCATTTCCATTGTTGTTATAGTCATATTTTCATGAATTCTGCTTCTAATCATCTTACTTTAGTATTGACAAGGCAGCGTTATTCATCACAATTATATAATAGTTTGATCAGATGCTAATCCGTTAAAATCAACTAGTAGTTAAAACATTATAGGATTTTTAGTTAAGTCTTTCAAGATGCTGAATATCATGGATAAGGTAAATGTTTTCGTCAGATATCCGAGTGTTACTATGATAGAATGATGAACTTATTTTCCTATTAATTTGATAAATGAATGAATGGATTATATAGTCCCAATAAACGGGTAAAGTTTCATTATTTCGAATAATAATCACAATGTTGTTAATCAGGAAAAATGGAATAAAATGAAGGATGACGGTAACGGTGAAGTTTCCAATTTTCGAAATCATTTTACAATTGTCTTAGTACTCTTGCTATAGGTGTTATAGTTCGATAATAGTGTAGTTTCTTTCATTCAAAAAAAATATTCAGAATTATTGACCACATTGTTGTTATTATGATAACATTGATAGTAAAACAATGACAATAAGAAAGCAAGAATTTATTAGATAAACTGATAAGCGAATCAGTTGAATGGAATAGTTTAACTATTAACAAAGTTTTGAACTTGTTCCAAAAGGTTAAATACGTAATTATGTTCTCCATTTATGTATGATTACTGCTGCATAAGATAATGATATCACTACTTATCATTATTTCTCTTGATAAGCTTGGCATCAAGATTACGATATTAGTAATATATATATTTCTTTGATAATATCATATTTAGCTAGAATTGAATCATAGATAAAACAGTAAATTAAGAATTCAGACTGAGAAAGAGCTTATTATATATAACAATCGAAACAAAGAGTGAAAAGGTAAATAAACAAACTTGTCTTCATTTAAGGAAACAAAAGATCATACAAGAAGAATAGAAGAGTAAAACGAATGGTAAAAAAAGTTTGTCACTTATTTGTTACCTTCATATAAGATGAACGAGAACAAAATTGATCACACTATACAGAATCCCCGATAGAATCATTATGGATTGGAATTTCTAATGTGTATATTCCGAGAATCACATTCTTGAATACCAAGTATCTTTTATATATATGTATAATAAAACCTATTAAGGGTTGATGCAAAATTAACGTAATTGTCGGGAAGTATTGATTCGATTGCATATATAATCGAATATTTTGACCAATTCCAATTACAAATATGGAAATGCTTCGCGAATATTATAGATCGTATATGTATAACTGTTATGCTATTAACTGTCTTATTACAATTATTAATACTGTTTACATATTGGGTTTATGAAATCATAAATAGTTCTGAAATATTTCAGGATATTTAAAAAATTTTCTATGCAATATACACCACAGATATTCCTCATTAGCAACACTGAAATTATTATCATATTCATTGTTAGAAAGCCAAAAAAATGATAATATGATAAATCATTCCAAAAAAAAAAAAGAGGAAAAACTGTTCACGGGTAACTTAATCAAATTTACCCAGAAGAAAGGTAAATGAGAGAAAGGAGCAGAGAATAAATGTGGCAAGGTAAAGTTTTTCAGAATTTGGTATTCCGAATGAAGAATGAGAAGATGGATAGATAGATAGGAATGGGAAATAGGGTTGAAGAGACGGGAAAGATGGTTAAGATGAGAAATGGGAAAGAATTTTCGATCTTGTTCGAAAAACTGGGTTTACAACACAGAGGGATGAGATGACCGATAATAACGTTAGGGCGGAGGGATAGTGACGTATCAAACGGAACAATGCGACTTTTATGGTTGTTTTTATTCATCAAACAAATTCATTCCGGATTTACGCCGTGCAATGGTATGTGTATTGGTTAGAAGAGATTTCAAGATTTAAACTAATCTTAGGCTAGAATTTCATTATCATCAACGTTATGCCTTATTTATTCTATCACAATTGCCGGATAAATACCCAGCAAGAATGATTTATATGAGACATATGATAAGGAAGATAACATGTTACATATTAAATATTAATTGGAAATTCAGGAAAATCACCACTTGGTGGTACATGTGATTGGAATATTGACTGTGAGAATAAAGGTTCAATATGTTTACGAGGACGTTGTAGATGTCATCCACATTATGCTGAGGTTGTAGATGAGAAGAGAAGTAATCCACGTTGCAAAAGATGTAAGTATCAGTGTTTCTCTTCCGGTTTTATGTCACTTTTTCTTTTTTGCTGCATTCTAATGTAATCGTAATTAGGCAAATTCTACTAAACAATGGACATGTTCATTCAGAAGTGTAATGCTATCATCAACTTATCAGTATTGTTTTCATTTCAAATTTTGGGATAAAAAAATAAGAAATAAAGAAAAATGAATAATTTTGGTACCTGCAAAAGTTGGTCAAATGTGTACCACTAAATGTCGCGAGCCATTATTTTGCCGAAGTGGACAATGTCAATGTGTTCAACGTGGTACTACAACATTGATCAACGGTCAATGTGTATCAAGTATGTATACATGTTACGTAAATTTACTGGGTTAACATATTTGAATCACTTATAAGTATTGTTGTAAGTTATTAGTTAGTGATGTCACCAACTCTAGCTTAATTAATTAGCAAATGGCATACATTAATCCGATGTATAATATATCGTGACGTATAAATAGAGATGAGTATTACCCTCATTTTTATCCCACTGTTAAATAATTTGATCATTTGCAAACAGGCATTGCATGCAATGTTTATAACATATGTAGGTTGCATGCACTATCTACATTATACATCCCATATTTATTCAAATGTTTCAATAAATTCCAATTTATTCAATCACAATATATTTCAATATATATTCTATACTTCAAGATTATAACACAAAACGAAATGAATGAATTATTTGCACCCAGCACAACTATTATGTTGTATATGATATTTTACTTAGCTTAATTAGTTTTCTATCAAAGATTCTATATCTACAATACAATCTCCTCGAGAATGAAATCAAACCTTTTACCTCAATTTCTAACTCATATTATATGTGTTAATGATATGGATTACCTATCGTGCTACTTAATTACCCTAATTGATTAATTACTATATTACTACTACCTATCAGAATTATAATTACTACGTTAAGTGAGTCGAGTGGGTGATCGTTGCACACGTCATTACGATTGTTCCGCACCGTTTTCGGCGTGCCTGAATTCGCAGTGTGTATGCATTAGTGGAACCATACAACAAGGCTCACAATGTATAGCTAAACCAGTCTGTCCACTTGGAGGTTTTTTTTTTTTTTTTTATTTATTACTATGTTCTACGGAATTTTTTTTTCAATTCGTCGTATGCAAATTATTGATAGTTGTAAGTAATTGTAGGCATTCCTGGTAATACATGTATCCGTAAAGCAAATCAACATATGGTAGAAAATTTCGTCGATGAAGCTGATGATTGTCCAATTGGACAGGTTTGCTATTCACCTTTCATGTTTATTAATTTGATTTCCAATTTTTTCGATTAACTTATGAATAGCATAATTATCGGATGAAATGAATTCAAATATAATCATAATCAGTCGAACAAAGAAAGATGATTATAGAATAATATAGTCATTTGAGGTAAGTATTTTCAGGTGTGCATAACTATTGGTGAATCACCAGTAGGACATTGTTGTCCGAAAATATGTCCACTAGGAACAATGCCAGAATTTAATTACTCTTGCGACCCTACTGCAAGTATCCGTTGTCCGTCTGATACACATTTTTGCCATCGTATTTCAGGTATTTTTCTTGTACCTTTTTATCATACATGAAATATCTGTCTTACTTATTATATTAAATATTTGAAAATCTTTCTAGATTATCCTCAATAACGATGTTATACGTTCGTCTTGATATTATATATACATGCTCTCATCAGTTAATGAAATAATCCAAAATCTTGTAAATAACAGTTTTCCCCCCCCCCCCCCCCAAAAAAAAAAAAAAAAAAAAAAAAAAAAAAAAAAGATAAATAAATAGAACAAAAAAAATAATTTATGTATCAATTTTATTTTAAAATTCGAAAATAAAATGAAAATGACATAAGTCGTTAATTTAGATGGTGGATTTTCGCAATCATTGTGTTGTCGTCGGCCGTGTAATGCTATGGCACCAAAAGCATTGTATATTAATGGTACATGCATGGCACGCGGACAACTTAACTCACAATGTACTGCAAATGAACAATGCGATGGTGGCGAAAGTATGATATGCAACAGAGTAAGTTTGTGGAAAGGATATATTGTTATCATCATTCATTTAAAAAAAGAGAAAGAAAACGATGAATATTTGATGACCAGAAAAATGTTCCCATTTAGGGACAATGTGAATGCCCGGCTGGATTTCATCCACTCGTCGATCCAGTAACGCATCCATTACGTAATCCAAGTCAGACCTGTACACGAGATTGTGAATCGGAAGCACTTTCCAGAGATACAACCTGTCTAAAACCAGTAGCACTTGAAGCTCATTGTTTCATTCAAAAACAATGCCCGATGAATTCCGGATGTTACAGGGAAGTGCTTTATCATAAGCTAAAATGCCAAATATTGTAACTGTAAATAAAGATTAGATAAGAAGGAAAGGGAGAGGAGAAGGAATTTAATAACAAATAAACGCATTTTTGGATTATTTCCTAATGTTCCCTCCATTTTTAGAGGTCGTTGTCAGTGTAAGTGTGGTTTTAAAAAAGAGAAACAACGATGTATTGAGCTACCTCCATCTCCAACGACAACAAGACAACCATCTGGTACAAATCAAAACCGAGTTGTAATTTCTTTGATTTTAATGTCCTTTTCTTAAACGGTATCATTAAAAGGTTCTATTTTCAGTGATAGTACCTGGTACTGTGATCGTACCTGGTGGCGATTTCTTAAGCCTTATTGGAAATTTTTTTGGTGGAACGGAAGCGCGAAGTGCAGCCGGTAGATAAGATAGGAGCGAAAATCATAAATACACATTCCCGGGTTCACGTTAATGTCGTACTATGCTTTGTGAATTATTGTTGCAAAATCTCTAGAATATACGTAAAAAACTATTATTTAATAATGTAATTAATCTTCACGGAACAACATGACGATCGCATTCTCTAATGGAAAAGAAAGATGTGAAGACCAGTCAAATTAGGAAAACTATTAGGTACTCGAGAAATTACGAATGATCTATTGTGCATAGATATATCCGTCTTGATCCAGTGCCTCTTATTCCGATCCAACTCATATCTCACAAGCACGCCAGCGAAAGTAAAGAATCAACACTTTGTAGTATTTTATTTATCAAATAAACAATTTAAATACCTGACGAGAATTCAAACACAGTAAAATATATCACAAACAAATCAAGGACTCTAATGTTGAACAGCGTTAAAATGAGTCACTGGGACTTTCTATTCGATATGCAGTGTTACACTGACAACGCAGGCCGAAATAATAATAGAAAACAGAAGCTTGTGAGGCTAACCGTGAAACCATTTCGTTTCATCCAGCTTTATTTAGGCTGTCAGTGAATATCGATTAAAAGTAACATAAGCTATAGTAAAAGAAAGAATTACCAAAAAAAGTACAAAGGAATAAATCCTTCATCACTTGCAAGTTATTACTCAGCCTGAGAATTATTCCTTGACAATCAGTGGAGCGGCAATCTCTTTGACTTTTTCCATCCCAACAAGTAACTCGACCAATTTTAGTGCAAATTCTAATGCAGTTCCTGGGCCACGACTGGTCACTATATGATCTGTTGTAACCACACGATCTTCTGAATATTTATATCCTGAAACTAAGCAGAAAGGATTTACCTGAAAAGCTCTCGCTTGATAAAATTCCAAACTTCTAGTGAAAAAGTAACTTTAATCTCCAGTTTTCCAGAAAAACAATAAAAGCGAAAGGAAGAGGCTATTCCAGCACGACTTTCGCTAAGTGTTGGCAAATGTTATTGTACAAAAGGAAAACTGAGAATTTGGCACCTTCAAAAAGTGCTTAATTTGATCACGTGTCTAGTTTCTTATTGAATAAACCTACCGCCTTCGACAAGCTTTGTTTTAACACTTGGATGTGACGTCACTAATATGCCCGGAGCGATACCATGACTTTTTAGTGCGATCGGTGCGGCACATATTGCAGCTATGTAACGACCACTTTCGTGCTGAGCTCGAAGTATGGTACCCACTTCGTTTGACTGAAAAAGATTATTTTTTTTGCCAACATCAACGCAGAAATGCCCCATAACGGCAGACTGATAAATAGTTTCACTGAGTGACACCAATAAATTTTCTTGCCGATATGAAAATAACGCTTCCAACGTGATTTTACTATTCCTTACCAAAGAGTAGATTGTGCAAAAAAACATTCCATTGCCAGAAAAATTCCATTGAAATAACTACTACAGTCACAGGAAAAGGATAGTAGACGATTTTTTCCGCTTCGCTTAATCGGTATATAAATTATTTCGATATATTTAAGCAAAATCACAACATCGAATTTTTATCTGCTATATAAAATAAAGCTTCATCAGGCATAATCATCATTTGCCTCGAACATTTCACTGGATTTTTATCCAGAAGACCGACACTAGCAACCTGTGAAGCTATGCGCATATAAACACGATTAAAAAAAGTATCCCAAGCTTGAATTCCAAAAGAGTAACATGAAATTGCGAATTAATAAAATAAAGCAAACTTACTACTGCAAGAGAATTTGCCCCTTGCAAACCACCTGGCAAAATCACAACATCGAATTTATTATCCGCTACTTCAAATAAAGCTTTATCAGGCATAATCATCACTTGCCTCGAACATCTCACTGCATTTTTACCCAAAAGACCGGCAATTGTAACCTGCGAAACTATGCACATACAGACACAAAAAATTGGGAAACTTAGGATTGAGTAAAGTTAAACAGCCAGTTAAGATAGTGATTCCTCAATAAGTAAGGTATTAGAAAATAAAATATTTGACACAAAATAAATTCCAGTTTGCTGCTTAAAACTATATTAGTTACATCAGTTGTATCTCTAAAAGCGTAAGCATTGAGTCATATAATTGGTTATTTAACGACAAGATCGAGTTTAATTTTGATTAAAATAGATATGAGTGGTCGCTTGAAACCTCGATTCCAGCTCGTCTCAGGATATCAACCGGAATAATGGTCTCCATTTCTTCGGCTCCTTCAGCAAGTATAATCAACGCAGTTTTTGACACCATTTCTAAACAATTCAAAAATGATCAACATAACTGAGCCAATAATTAGTCTAAGCTTTAAACATTTCTTATCCTAATTGCTGTATCCAATTCACATCTTAACGAAATTTTTCAGCAATTACAAAAGAAAAAGACTTTTAAATTTGCAAAATCTCTTAATTAAATTAATAAAGATAATCATTTCTACTGCTATATCATATTTAAATAACAACAAAACTGATGCTATGTTACATGAAATTAACATTATAAAACACTAAACATATTACAGTAATAACAATTAACAAACATTAAAGTAATAATTCATTAATAGTCAATCTCTTTCTATTCTAACACAACGGTAGTTATTCTCTTTCGTTAATGGTTGGTACGATAATATTTAATATCATTCTTTTATTACATTATTTCATTTGCTATGATCTTTGATGTATTTCAATTAATTTTTGGGAATAATTGAATTTCTACACTTATTCTTTGCATAATGTTAACAAATCCTTAAACTAATCCGATTCGTGTATTAATATTCCATACAATTAATTACATTAAATTTTTAGTAACATTAATGAGTTAGAGAAATCGGTATGAACATTGTTGGATGTCGGTAAAACGATAGTGATATGAATAACATAAGGAATTGTTTAACGAACCTGTAAATTTATTGATTTGTCTATATTTATTTGATACAACATTTCGGACAACCGTTTTACAAATACTATCTATCCAAAATTTACATGCAAGTGGCGTCATTTGATGTATCGCTATTTAAATATCTGCAACTTTTAGGAAAGCTGACAACTGTTATATAGAAAAGTAAACAGATTATATTAACTAGAAGACATATTACTTGCCTGGCCTAACAATATCCGACTGGAATTTTTCTCGGCTGCATTAAAAGTGCGTTTTCTTGTTTACTTTTTCTCTCTTCTGCCACTGCTAATAATATTAATCCATTCAAATCCACAATCTATATTTATGGATTTGGTGTGAAAAAGACGAACCAGTCACCTTCATAGATCAATTATTATATAATCCCAGTAATATATGCGTCAGGTATTACTTTGAAATATTTTTAACTCTTACTATTTCTCACTGCCACTAATATTAATATTATACGGATTGTACTTAAATAACTTTCCCTACACCTTCATGTTAGCTTAATATTCGTCAAGATTATATTTAACAGTCTGCTAACTTCATCAACGCCAATAATTGAGATTTTCCGGACCACTGCGGTCAAACATGATTTTGAATTTTGATTAAATTATTACTAAATAATAATCAAAACATCTTCTACTCTCTCCCAATCTTTATTATCCATCATCTAGCAGACAGTCTTTCCCCTTAGCTACTACAGTTGAGGCATGACAGTGTCTTAACAATAGAATATTAAGATTTATAGTTATCTCCACAAGAGTGTTAAGCACCGGGAATAACAAGATAACACATGATAACAACAACACAGATATTGTAAAGCAGGGGAAAACACAAGTGACAGGAAAACAACCCAGGATTTACATAAGAGACCTTATTAAGCAACCATTTTCATTCAAGTGAGCCATCAGTTGTTATCTTAATCAAATTTTTTCTGAGGAATTTAAAGTGATATGTTAACAGATATACTTTTGGCCGGTAACAAAACAATATCGTTACAGTAACAGCAGCAGTAATCTACAACCACACGATCACACTTTTTATTTGCATTAACTAGAACAGTTAAAATGAAGATAAAGCAAAGAAAACAAAAGACTTCAAGATTTTTTGTGTTAAAACATTGCAAGAAATAGGTTGTAAATCTAGTTTTTCAACAGTGTTCATAACACTGCAGAAGTAATACCACATAAATCATGATTTCAAACAAATAAAAGAAACCTTGAAAATACATCTAAATAATTAGATAAGCACTTCTATTGCCTATTGCTCACCGGGTAATGTTAGTGAAACCAGCATAGGGAATTAGAAAAGCATAGCCGAGTAGAAAACAACTAGGAATATGCAAATGAAAAAGTAAGCTGCTCTTTTTTAAGAATTATTATTTTCACATCAAGTAGATCACATTAAGGTCAACAAACTTTACAGTAGTAATAATATCAGCAAATTAGTGGAAAATTCGTTCCAATCAGATTTCACTTTAAGTAATTCTAGTCCGAATGATCAATTTTGACTAAGTTCAATAAATTATGAAATCAGCCAAGTGGAACAGCTCGACATATCATCAGCAGTTCCTTTTTCATAAGTTAATGACCAGCATCGTCAATATGTCACACGCTACATTGACCAACCAAAAAATCTGCTAACTGTGCTAATATACGCAATATTACGACGCCTAACATTATCTAAGCAGAAGAATTAAACATATTTACCTCGGTGCAATTTAATTAGAAAATGTATATATTGTTTTCTTTTCCCATCTCTTTAAAGAGTACTTCGGGTTTGCTCGACACCTAAAATATGTTTGAAATAGGCTGCATTGAGTTGCTCGAGTATGATAAATGTCAGCATAGTATGCGGACCCAAACGGAAATAATAAGGCGTAAAACCTTTCCACAACGAGAAAAATCCCTCATTACGCATGATTTTGGACCATACGTCCAATATACCACTATATTCTGGTTTCCCATCTATCATACGCATATTCTGTACTCTGAAAAAGTTTCTACTTCATCATCATCAACAAACTTGATATCAATATTAGATCAAAATTCATCCCATATCGTAAAGTAAACTTACTGACTGACAAATGTGAGTCAAATAAAAAAGTATTAGATATATAAATCCAAATGAAAAGCAATTATCAGCCTTGCGAAAATCTGGACAAATCCAAGTTTTTGAGTAAATAAAGTGATTAACCTTGTTTTAACGATATCGATCGGCATTGAAGCTACAGTTGTTGCAAAACCACTTATCATTGAGGACGCGAATTGTAACATCATACCTTCTTCGAAGAATTTGCTTGACAGTAACGCTTCCTTACTTTGTGAGTAGGTAGCTAGTTGTGTTGCATTTACTGTCATTGCTCGAAGAACAGTTGGCCCACATCCCTGTAAATGCAAATCCTGTAAAAAAATTTACCTCCACTTTTTAAGAAAAGTGAAGCTCCATAAAAAAGATATACGGATTACGACAACTGTACTTACCCTCCATAGCGTAGAAACTCCTTCTTCTTGGACTACACGCACCAATGCATTCAAAACATTTTTGTATCGTCGCTGTTGTTCCGGTGGAAGCCTAAATGATAAATTGCCTTAGTGATACAACTAACGACTAGACACTATCGAAGCGAGAGAGGATCTTTCTCTAGGGAGTTGTAAGCATATCGAGAAGGGAATTTTCATGAAAAATAGAGTGGTAGAAAAGAGTGATTTAACCTTAGTGAAATCTCTTTCTGATCATTCAAACCCGATTGCAGCACCATTAGAAATTCACATGGGTTCCCCGTACTATGCTTTTTATGCTATTTCACTGCAGCTATATTCTTCTAATAATTCTGCTTTGTAATGTAACAAAAATTTACCGTCCATCAGTGCACATTCGAATAAGTGCTACTTCTGCAGGGGTACCAACAAATGACCCAGCAGCACCAGCAGTTAAACCGATAACAGCCTTTGTTGCAAAACTAGTCGTTCCGTCTCTTCAAATTATTTTAAATCATAAGCAGTTGGGAGTTTGATAAATGAACTGATTACAGAGTCCAGGGTAATAAGCGATACTTCGGAAAATAATGTCGAAATGGGAAAGCACTGTAATCTTAGTGAAAATTAGCTGCTTAATGTTTTGGGGAACAAAGCTAGAATCAACCCAACAGCTAAAATTCTAATTGTACTTCGAAGCAAAGAGAAAAATAAAGTCCCCTCTATCTTTTCGTATTGAAAGGAAACCAACTTCGTAAAGTGTTCAAGCAGCCAAGTATAGATGCCGAGACGAGTTGTCGTGTAAGTAGCCTGACGTAAAAGGCCAGCAGAAAGGCCATTATAGACCGCAAAAAAGCCTTCATTTGTTATAATACTCCTTAGGACGTGAAAACTTGAACGGGATTCTTTTTTACCAACAAGCTGCATACGATTTTTCAGAAAATCCAAGGGTTGCACTAACAAAGTAGCACCCATCCTAAAAGTCAGATCACTGGTACTCAAAACATCTCGCGGAATTTATTTTGCAAGATTACTATTTATTAACGGAACTATATTACTGACCTTTCAGCTTTTCTTGCGTTCACACAACAGAACGAAGATATGTAAACAATAAGAAATATTTTCAATTTGAAGAATTACCTACCCTGCACTTCCACCAAACGCAAACTTTACAACATTAGGAATTGTTACTGAGTCCAACTTATCCTTCGAATCCATAACCTTTCTGTTACGCTCACTTGCAACAGTGTTTAACAATAGCTTTATTTTCCGAACTATTATTACAACACCAACTTTATCTGATTTCTTCACCTCACGGGATGTTACTATATTTTTCTTGCCTTGATGTCCTTCAGCAATTCACATTCAACCAATTGAGTAGTTGCCATAAGCTGAAATTAAACCACTTTTCTCAGTACATAAGATGACAGGATCAAAAAAAAGGTGAAATAAAACAACAAGCATTGCGTAAGTATACACAAATGAGATTTCTTGGTCAAAAACATTTCTAAAGCAGAATAAATGCTAACTGAAATTATTCAAAATCATTGTGTGTAGAGGATGAACAAATCAAAGTATAAGAAGACAACTACGAGATCACAACTGTATCTCTAGTTCATTTATTATAACGAAAATAGATATGGTATAATTCCTGAAAATCGACTTTAGAGGTTGACGGATATTTAATGCTACCTGAGAATGAACAAAGTCAGTGTAGTGTGATGATTCCAACATCCCAACTGTATTTCACTAACCGTTTTGTCTTCTACAGAAAGTTAATCTTACAGTGACTTAATTACGCCACACCACTACATTAATTTTTATTTAGCAGAGATCTAAATAATGGAGCTGTTTTAAATAGATGAATATCTACGACTGCTCACTGTCACACAAAATTATCCTTTTAGAAGAAGGCGATAGAAGTCCATTCATTTCGAACAACTTTCCAATAATTATAAATATCGAGACGGAGTAAGGAGAAACACACACTATTAGATTCACACTTTGTCTAATCGAAGTTATCGAATTTTCGGTATAGATGTAAACAGCTTAATTATGTAAGGTTGCGCCAAATACTTCCTTGTAGACTCAAGCAGTAGTTCAGCTACAGTTAGCCGAATAATAGAGGAGAGAGCAATCTGACTATCTTCGATTGTAAAAGAGTCCTTTCGCTTTCTGTTTCATTCCAATTTCTAAGTGATTAATATGGAGAGTAAATACAGAAAGTAGTTTAAAAGAATAATGACGTATAAAATGAGCACACGAAACACTAAATAGTCAATGATAGATGCCAGAGAGATCAAAGAATTTTTTTGCATGAACAACTGATGCTCATAGGAAAATAAAGGTAAATATTTACGTTCAAAGAACAATTAAGCAAATTGTCAAACTTGAAAAAAACTGAAAAATGGCACGAGAATTTCTCATTGTGTCTACTTTTTTTTCTTGCGATAACTAAAAATCGTATACCAAAAAACAATCATTTGATTCTTCTTTGTCTTTTTTGCTCGCTTGCAAATAAAGATGTCATATGAAGAAATACTACAAGATCATATATGAATTACGACTATTTGATTTTGAATGAACACTATTAACCCGATGATAAATACAGGAATTATCCAGTATTCGCATGCTTTTGAAAATGAACGTCGCATGAGAATACCATTCAAAAATCTTTTAAAAAAGTTTCTTTCTTTACTAAAAAATCAGTTGATGTATATAATTTCGTCATTTAACGCTATGAAGATATTTGACGTCACATAACTTACAAAAGTACAAGCAGTTGTACTTTTCACTAATTTACGAGATTAGCTGAATGTAACGTAACGTCCGGTGTCTTTGCTGGATGCAAGAATTTGAGCAAAGATTTTTAATGCCACGACAGAATGTAACTGCTATTAAAAATTTAGTTGATTAAGGTGTCAGCTTAATTGGGAAAATTCAGATACGGTCATGCACGTGAAGGCGAAGAGCAGATGGGTTCTTATGGCCAAGAAATGTATGTAAATATCGCCTCTCCCATTTTCAAAAAACAGAGAGGATAACTATCAAATTGAACTATATGCAAGATTACTACCAATACGACTTGTCAAACAGATATACATAACAACCAAACCAAATCATTCATTTAGGGGCAAATAAAAATGAAAAGAGATGATGACCGGAAATGACTGTTGTTTTTATGAACACCATCAAACACTCGAAATACTTCTCGGTCAATCAAAACGAATGAAATAATCACGTGATCTTTGTAAACAGAGCCGCTGTTGGAGCAAAGTTTAAAAAAATCATCGGATCACCTAGCAATCTTTGCTCACATTTCTGCATATTAGCAAAAGTACGAGGAAGGTATGTCACATTCAGCTGGTCTCATACATCAGTAAAAAGTATAACTTACCAACATTAACATTTCATAATATCAATACCACTAATAAAAGTGGTAAATTTTGAACGATATTCTCAGCGCATGTATATATTGGAAAAACGTATTAATAACTATTCCTGATCTATCTGCATTGTATTCTATATACTAGAATCAATTCTTTCCGCCAATTGTGTATTTAAATACTGTAATTAGAATTTTGACAAAAATTCTATAATTCAGTTTCAGTTTAGCTAGTCAATATATGAAAATGTTTCGAACTTCTATAAAAAGCACAGTTTTCTCAATTGTTGTTAGAATGGAACATACAAAAAGGACTAGAAACGACGTGAAAAAAAGAGCCGTACAGAAACTATTCAAATCCAATAACAATAATATCGTTTTCATCCATCTTTTCAAACAGTCTGATCTCATGAAACGTTCGCGATAATCACAAGTACTTGTGACCACAGTGAAGATAATATTATACCACCAATATTAACGACTACAGTTATACCCAGGAACTGTCCAGCTATTTCTTTGAATTCTATGGATGATACAGGCAACAACATACCGGATCGGACGAATCATATCAGCTTCACATCCTTTCTGATTTTTTGGCACAATGCCGGTGATTATGAATTGCCTGAAATAATCGTCTGGCTTTCAGTACGCATTTCCTCCTCTTATTAGGATTAGGAATTCTCGAAATATTTTCCGTAATGGATCACAATGTTATGATAAAATGCTCAAGTAAAACTTTTTGTTTTGTTATTGTTTTTGCCTTCGTTTCCTTTTTTGCTTTTGCAAAAATCACGAAAGAAAAGGTACCAGTTTCAAATTCCAATGAAAACTATTTTTAAGTTTTTTTTTTTTCTTTTCATTCATGTCCCGATGTTTTTCATATTTCATTAGGACGACTGGTTTCTCATCTAATAACATAACTCAGTTTTGCGAACAAAAAGGAACTTATCAATCGTACTACATCACTTATGTTATTTCTAAATCCACGTATATTCCCTGGCAAAGCAAGTATTGAATTAAATCTCAAATAATATAATGATTGGACATAATTCCCTTTTCTATTCAAGCAAAGAAGTGTATTTCATCAATATCTTCTCTTTACGATTATTCTTAGTCATCGATATCTCATTATTATAGTATTTTTTAGTTTATTCTCAATTCCTACTAATAATTTACGCATTTCCTTAATCTATACTCTTCATAATTGCTTTCAATCATGAATGCTCCATCTTTATGCTACTACATAAAATATTCCCCTAACATTTGCATCACTTCTCCTAAGACCAACACCACTAACCACTAAGATCCCAATTACTTCATTGTAAAAGGAACGGATATTGCATCATCGTCGCATCGTTGTCACACACAACAGACCGTGAAACAAAGGATCACAAATCTTCTCTCCAATGATTTTAATAATTTTAATCGCATGTTGTGTAGATTTATCCAATGGATTTTCTGTAGACATGGATGTGTGGAAAGATTATTTTCGAAATTCTTTAATCTTTCGAATTTGTTAATAATTATTCATTTTTTATTCGTAGAATGGGCAAACTGGACTAGATAATTTTCTGTTGTTTTTTCCGGATAATGCCAAGTACAAACTGGAGATGATATCAGTGTAATGAACTTGTTTCAATACACAATTGATTTTTCTTTTGTGGCATATGGACATTGAACAATAAAATTATAAAAATGGCTGCGGATGACACTAATCGCAAGGTTCCTTTTCATGTATTTTCTCTTTGCTTCGATTGTTACGATCGAAAATACTAACTGATGCTCTGAGATTATAAAATTATTTTAGGATCAGCTGAATGAAGTTCAAGCATTAGAAAGTATATATTCTGCTACACCAGAATGGTTCTCATACACTGTAGATAGCGATTCACAAATTAGAGGTTGCATAACTGTTGTATTATCCAAAATTGAAAATGGCATTGCTGTTCATGCAGGTTTGAATTACAAATTTGTCTTACCGATTTATTTCAGCTTTCAGTTGATGCCTTTAATTACCCATGGCAATTTCTCACTAAACAATAGAGAGTGTTTAAATAATTTGTTATATATGCCATAAGTGCAGCCGTAATTTATTTCTGTACATCTGCAATGATATTTTTCAGGTGAGAAAATTGTTCACGTTTATCATCTTCCACCTTTATTACTATGTTTCACATTTCCTCAGGATTATCCGTCACATTCCATACCGCTATTTTCCCTTCGTGCAAGTTGGCTTGATTCTGTTACGGTATATTCCCTTATCAAATTTTTCCGTTAGATATTTACTTTGCTTAACTGTTTGAGCATATTTTGTACTTAACGTTCGGATTCTGAATCTAAAATTGGTGACTTATGATTTTCTGTTGAAATAAAATCTGTTATTAGGGTAACGAATTTCGATTTTCAGAGGCATCGGCTGAGGGAAATTTTAATTGATTCAGGGACAAATCACCTTGGCATGCCTATTTTATTCACATGGATTGAACTGTTAAAGGAAGAAGCTATGCAGTTTGTATTATCTCAAGAAAATATTGACTTGAATAAAATTATTTCAGAGGACGACGAAGCTGAAACAGTAAGCTTTTATTTTTCCTGTTATTCATATCCTTCGTAAAAATGTTCTTTATGCTGTACATTGAATAAATTTCACAATTTACAGACGGAAAAAGAATCAGCTGAACTTCTGAAAACATTTATTGAATTTAACGATCGGGCGACACAAAATGATTTCGAGAGTGACTGGTATGATTGCGAGGTAATTTTTTCGAATATTTTGGTCGTTGTAGATCTAGAACATTTTTTAAAATGTTCGACCTGCCATTATTGTCTGGAAACATTTTTGGCGTTTTTTAGTTAATGAAAACCATTTAGCAATGTTAATTAAGACAAATTTACTCAACTTATTTCATCCTCTTCCTTATATTTTCTACTTATTATCTTACATACAAGAGAAATGAAACTGTCTGAACTTTAGAAAGTTGAAACACATTTGGTTCTCTAAACTCCAAATTACTGCCAAACGGCTTAGCATTGTTTATTTGTAAAACAAATAGCTTAGGTGAACTTACTCGAGATTATTTATTTATTTGGATGTCAGCATCATTTCCAATTCTTCAAATTACTAATTGAATGTGCAACACATTAGCAATGCCTTTCAGGTGTGCTTTAGCTCGAAAAGTGGTAAAGAATGTGTTAAATTTATGCCATGTGGTCATGTCTTTTGCATGGAGTGCGTTTCGGATTACTACCATCAAAAGCTGAACGAGAATTTGGTATATCTCAACACCCTAATTATCACTTTTAAATATAATTAAAGCACGTCATTGAATTAAACGGTTTAGTAGCGATGCAGGGATGTATTTTTGGACTTAACAAACTAGGGAACTATTTTCTAGAGATTGTCATATTTTCGTAGGCCGAAATGTAAATGTTCCATTTACCTAAAAAAATATTTTTCTGTTCTTCATCATTATAAATGACCGAAATCTGTAGTACGAGTAACATTATTTTACGAATTTTTTATTTTAGATTCGACAGTTAAACTGTTTAAATAATGGATGCGATAGCCCTGCAACTCAAACACAAATTCGGCAGGTGTTAACTGATAAAGAATTCGAAATGTATGAACAACGTTTGCTGGAAGGTGCATTAGATTTGATGTCCGATGTGGTTACATGCCCGAGGATGTCGTGCCAGGCTCCCGTTATTGTTGATGGTGGTGAAAATTCCAGGTATGTCATCATTATGGAGATCCAGGTAGCGATCGATATAATTTAATTCAGCTGAGCATGGACATCTTATTCATGATTTTGGTGTGCTGATTTGTTTGCAGATAATTTGACCCGTGGTTTGTGGGTCACAAAATATTTATTGAAGGCGTGTTCTAGTAGTACTATCATTTCCATCATAACAGAAATACATCATAAGTATGCAATATTTTTCGTTTGAGGTTTTTTCACTTTATTTAATTTTTCATTTTAATGAGGTTATTTCACTTCAGTTTGGCAAGCTGTTCACTGTGCCACTACTCCTTTTGCACATTGTGCAAAAAAGCTTACCATGGTGTAGAATTGTGCTCTTTGACCGAAGGTGAGCTTTAAATTGCCTAATTTTCTCGTAGTTCAAATCATTTTTCTGTTTTTGCTTCAAATCTTTATAACGATCAATTGAAAGATGGGTTCTTTTCTCTTTTCGGATATTATTCATTTGTATTTTCCATCCATTTCTTCGATTACCTTTCATCCAATTTTAAGAATCAAGGGAAAAGATGCTGAGCCAAGTGGCAACTGCTACGCCTGCTCAACTCGAAGAAATCTACAGAAGATTTGGTGGCAAAAAGCAGGTTGAACGAATGCTTGAAGCACTGAAAAGTGAAGAATGGATACGATGCAATAGCAAACCTTGTCCTTCATGCCAGGCCAAAATTGAAGTGTCTATTTTTCTGCAAACTTTTTCGAAAAGGAATTAATACGCTACGCGCGATTCTTTCACTTATTTTTCAGCACGGGAACATCATCATTATCAGTAAGTGAGAATGACTAGATAATACCGAAGCACGTCAATTTATAATCCCAGATTTGTTTAGACAGCAAAGAATAAGAGACTAGACATACAACTGTATTACAACGTATATTTAACGAAACGATTTAAGTGCCGTGAGCGTAAGCTAACTCCCGTCGCATGATTCGTTTACTCCACTCGCAGTACCAACACTGGATTATTCTCGATAATTTTGGTTCCTGCATCCGTATTATACAATTATATGTTGTTCTGAGATCTAATAATATTCTTTTCTTACAGAAGAGCAGTGGTTGCAATAAAATGATATGTATAAAGTGCGGGCATTATTTTTGTTGGCTTTGCGGTATTGTATTAGATAAGAAAGATCCGTACAACCATTTTAATACACCTGGCCCAGGGAGATGTCACAATCGTTTGTTTGATGGTATGATTTTTCAATATCATTTAAAATTTAGAAATAATATATCCACTTGGAAAAGAAAATTTGCTAGCAGAATGCATAGCAAATGCAAAAAATAAAAAAAAATAAAATTATAAAAAAGACTTCTTTACAGATTAAAGATGATGATGATGATGATGTGGAGTATTAATGATTGTTCGCTTGATAACCCGTCAAGATAAGCATTGAAACACTAGTTAGAGAATAGCCGTTTCAGTTTGATTTTGAATGCATTAAAACTCCTAAGAAAATAGTCGTGAAACAATTCTTTAATTAATTGTGTTGTTTTATAATTATATTAACCTTTTTCATTCCCTAATTTTAGACTTTAGGAATTTATAAGTTTTGTTTCTATACCGTTGCATATTGAGTATAAGTGCATCTCACGGTATAATATCAACATACTAGTCCTAATTCAGTGTGTTATAGCTTATACCAGTTTCAAACGGATCTTTTGCTGCCTTCGTAATCGTTTCTTTATTCGATTGATAAGTTTTCCTTTTCTTGTTGTATTGCTTCCCATTTTTGTCAAGTACTTCTCTGTTAAAATTGTTTCTAATTGCACACTTCAAGTTTGCCCAAACAGTTTTTTTTTTTTCTTTTAATTTTAAGATTGTATATGACAGGAAAATGTCTCCACTTCATCACTTTTGCTATGATATCTTAATCGATTATTTATCCAGAATTCGAAATAAATAATGTAGAGTAAGCTGTCGTTATTTTTCACATTCTATCTTGGCAATCGGAAAAGACTGTTTTGATTGTGTGGTTAGTTACTTAGCTTAAATTATTCTTTACTTGGTGACTACAAGTTGTGATGAAATGTGTTCAGTGACATTGATTAAATAATTCAAATCTTATATTGTGAATTTTGTTGCCGAATAACTTCATATTTTCCTTACTATATTTGGAATAAATCCCTTTTTTCTTATATTCTATTACATAATGGCTTTTTCCTGTTGATTCACATTATAATTTGAATCTCATTTCATATTTAACTCAATTCAATAATATTAGTTGTATGATACGATTTTGATCGATCAATGGATAAACCTAATAAATTCAACAAGCGATAGGAAATATTGGTTAAAACTGCCAATAAAATGATGGTGATGCAAGGGGTGGTGTGATTCGGAAAGATATAGTACTGATGTCAGATACGCGACCTGATCTCACGTCATATTAGATGTCCCAGTGTTCCGTGTAGTTTTGTCCTTAAAATTCAAGTTTTTTATGTGCTTACTGGATATAATCTGACTGATAAATTTGTAAATGATCTTTTTCTTATCCCTATGGATCGGTCGGGTTGATGCTTAGCTATTGGGACCTAACTTATTACTGAAATTGGTATAGGATAATTTGTCATGGGTATTACAGTAGTTCGTACTATTGACCGAAACTTGTCATGTTATGTGTAAGTTGTTACAGGAAGAAGTACCTGATAAAAATCTAATGCCTTCATTAAATTGGAAGCACTATACAGCCATATTCGCTTCCGTTTCTGGAATGCCGGTCTTTTGTTATTGGTACTACAGCTTACCGCATGTAATAGATCGATTCGTTAGTTTTTTTCCAATTCATATCAAATGAATCACATTTGATTAGCTTCAAATATAGAAAACAAAGTATGTTTCAGACCGAGAAGTGGATGATAGAAGAGCCAGAAAGGAATAATCAAGAGTTTCACGAATTCATGAAAGAACTATCACAAATGCAGCAAAAAGTCGATCATACGGATCTTATGGGGAAAGTTGCGATTGAGGAGGCACGAAGGCGTGCGTTACGCCAGTAACTGAAGTCATTTTGTGAGTTTTGTTTGCAATAAACTGGAATAAAGCTGTAGCTCATTACGAGTAGCGAGAAGCTGAGGCTCAGAAGCATAAATTTTTGAAAAAAAGTAGCATAAGCTGTGCTACTTTTTTTCTCAATTGTTCATAAATTGGGTAGTGAAAAATTAGAAATGCCGAAAATGTAAAATGCTTTTGTGGTATAAGAAGTAATGTTTCAGAATTATTTGAATGTAAGAAAAGAAAACTGCATCGGATGAAAAAAGAATAAAGTCAACTGAATGCACTAAAGCTATATGCGGCGGCTATTGGAATCGAGTTTTAATATATTGGTTTTAATATTGTGATGTATAATTTGTTCACTGCTCTGAAATCCTTGCATGTTTTACTTTCGATGTTACCAAAGTATGGTTCTCTGCTATGCTTTACTTACCTTTCATTTTATTACTTTTATTCTCGAAAAAGAAAAAATAAAAGAATGATTTAATTTGCAGGGATCATCTGGATGAAGAATATGGAATCCCCTTTTCCAAGCGTTTTGCTTAGCTTCTTCACTACAGCTTTTGTACAGCAATACTGGTTAGTCTGCTCCTGAAACTTTTTGCATGTACTCTTCTGTCATTTTTTTTATGGTAACGTATTAAATTACAATTCAAAGTAACACCAGAAGTGTGCTTTAAGACAAAAGAAAAATACTAGACCGAAGTTTCTGAGAAAAATGAGTGTTCTGACTGCCTTTAAGTTGTTATATTAAAGATTAATGCAAACAGCAGAAATATTTTGGAAATCATTTCTGGCCATAGGTTCTTTTTTAGCTAGCAGATGGTCAGTAGTTTTTACTACCATTACTTTCTTCGATATTGTATTGTATTATTTGTATTGATAGTATTATGCTTTGTAGAATACGTACTTGCTATTTTAAGTGTTATTCTTTCATTTGGAAGTAAAAAGAACTGTAATTCGATATTAGTCAACTGAAGCTAGAAAGCTGTTGAACTGGAAAAAAAGTTATGAAACGGTAAAGAAATGGCCAAAGAGGTGTTATTAAACATCTAATCAGGTACCTAACATAGCGGATGGAAATAATTGTAACTCGGCATAGACTATCTACAGCATTCAAAAGTTACCTTTGAAGAGTTGTTAGATGTATCTTTATATCTATGGAAACAAAAAAGCAGAAGGATAGAAGGATATTATACCCAACGAAGCCAAGGACATCTTTTAGATATGATGGTAGAAACTATAGATGCATCTTGGATAGTGCAAACACATTCTATTCTCAAAGTGCCAGTTGTTTATTGTCATTTTCATTTCTTTGATGATCGCTTTTACCAATTTATCTATATATCATTAAAACTACGAATATTATACTAAAATTGCAACCAAAAAAAGTTGGAATTCTCGCGAAATATTTCGTTGAAATTGGAATTTGCGTAGATCATAATATCCGTGCTAGGGAAAGGGAGATATTTTAATTACTATGAAGTCATACTATTTAGTGGGAAAGGACTAGAATTTTAAAAAGTATATTTTAATACTATGAAGTCGATGCAGTTATTACAAAAAAATTAACTGATTATCTCGGGTTGTAATTAAGAATAAAATTTCATCTTTCAAGATTAGATTGGCAATAATTAGCAATAGAATTGGTCGACCTCTTGAAATAGCAAATATTAACAGAAGTTCCGATTTTAATTGATGAAGCCTTGAAATGAATATAAATCAGTACAAGAGAAAATTAACTTTTTGGTAAACCACAAATCGATGGCATCAGTAGCACCGTTATCATAACTAATTCAAATAATTTGGCGGTTATGTCTAGGATGATTTAATCAATTCCCAAATGGAATAGAAAATGGTTGATAAATTTGAGTTATTGCTCAGCATGAAAGAAATATCATTTGTAAAACATTCTTGTATACACCTTTCATCCCGAAAACAAAGTTGAAAATACTAATTGTTGGATCATCATAAATTGAATCATTCTTACTACTTTTTGCAATTCTAAAATAAACTTATTGATGCCTTTTCATTTACCATTAGTTTTTTCTAATTTTTTTTTTTTAAAACAAATCATCCTCATAATGAACATTATTTTGTCATTTGGAAACTATTAAAATTTCATTTATCTTTAAGCCAGTGGGAATCACGGTAGTGTATATATATATATATATATATATATATATATATATATATATATATATATAATACACTTATGCATTCAATGAGCAATCAAATCAATGACAATTAAAACAACCGGTAAAAAGTTCAAGAAAATATGCTTAGGGAACTTGACGGAACCCAAAGAAACATGGAATAAGAGAATTAGTTAGTAGATTAATATGATAAGAAAGATATATTTTAAGAACTTTCTAGTAAAGGAACTACTGGAAATACTACATGATTCAAAATTAAAAAGTAGAGCAATCCTGTTACACAATAGGAAAACGATGTTTACCATTGTAATTATGGCTTACAGATACTGCTATAACATTTTATCTAAAACGCATCATAAATGTTAAAATAAAATGTGTTGAAAAATGTTCAGCTTCTTCCTATACGTTCTAATGTATCAGTTTGTAACATATATGCTGGTTTGTAACCAACAACCGAACCATCATCACCAATAATCTTCAGTGCATCATTCTTACGAGTTGTATCACGTTCTCCAAGGGATGTGTAGCCTAAGTCATACAGAGGACAATATGGTATACAGATACCACGTAACGCTCGCCATACGTCACCATAGCTCCAATCCAAAACTGGACAAACCCTGGAAGCAATTTTCTTTTTTCTAAAATAATAATTATGGCTAAAAATCACAACAAGTTTGAGCAACTTCTATATCATTAACAAGTCCCTAACCAAATTCTTTTTCTGATTTAAATTAGAACTATTACCATAAATCAGTGTAAAAATGTAGCTTAAATCACAATTGCGAACGAAAATATTCATTTTCATTTTTATATACTCAAAAACTACCACATAAACCGAAAATACTCGCCTCAGGTAACGTGGCCAGTCAACATCTGTGAACTGACATTTGGATTTCATGGACGACACACTGGGATCAGTTGCGCGGCTACCCATAAATATGCATTTTACTTTCGGTCTCATATCTTTCAATTGTACGAGACCTGCTCTTATCGGCCCTGACGTTTCCAGTACTATGATGTTGTATCTGGAATTTTGCAATCTGATGTCATTTCATCCTTCATGAATTACACATAGAATTGTTATTTACCGAAGCCAAACAACTAGTTCCCAAGTTACGGTCTTCTTGAGAAAGTATTAAAGACAAACAGCTATTGTACTTCAGATCACTACTGATAGCTTTCGTCAGAAAATAGAATTGTATATTATAGAACGATAAAAAATAAAATAACAAGCCGTTTAGCCGTGTCAATGATAAACTGATTCATTTCCGGGAAGCTATCACCACACACTATATGAAAGCCGAGTATAGTGTGCCCCGGTCCATATTTCCTGTAATTAATGTCAGTTCCCTTATTAGTATAGTAATTACCATGTTTATTTGGTAATTCTCTACAACTTTTAGAAATTGGGCACGGCTTCAGACCAGAGGTGTCACGGCCTTAAATCAGAATAGGATGTAAACCTGCACGCATCCTCTCCTCAAAAGAGACTTATGATATCACCGTTAGAGCAATCTGTGTTATTCTGAACTCAGTAGACTATTGATGCAGCAAAATAAAAATTCTGATCCGGTAAGAACCCCTATTCTTGAAAGAGCTAACTTGTCGATAACTGTTCGTAAAAGATGTAGGACGAGTGTGCAATCTTTACCACCATTAAATGATATCGCTATCTCATCCAATCTGTAAATAACAATATTTCTATTTTTTTGTGATATTTTAACAGAAATTTTTGCTTTGCTCCACAAATCGCTATCACTTAATTTCCAAGTTAAATTTTCGGTTCTGTCAACTTTTCATAAGAGAATAAAAATTTTACACTTTAAGTCTCACCGACAGAACTTACTAACAGATTAAGAGAAATTATTTTGTCGATACAGCTCATGGCATCATCCAATCGACTCACAAAACCATCATCTAGGCCATTGGCCAATTCTCTTTCCCGAAAAGCGCTGAACTTTTGTACCGTATCAACCCATGGTTGTTCATCAAAGTATATCACATGATCTAAATAAATGACAAATATTACGGAGTAGACGATTGAACTTGCTTCGAAATTCTGCTAAACAGAAAGATTCGCTCAAGAACTTTCTCCTTCGCATGTCAATTCCTTTTGAACAATACCAAAAAGGAAAATTAATAAATAGAAGCTAATCTTTCAAAGAAGCTTTCAAATCCTGTATAACTTTCTCGCCAATATCTACCCGTTCACTTTCGACCAATAATTTCGCCTTGTAATATCTAAAATTATGGAAGAAGGCAAATGTAAAAGAAGGGGATATAAATTATATGATATTACAGCAATCCGTTGATTTCTTCAGATATCAGAGCTGTTATCCATATATCATTACAATGCACAGTTCTATGAAAGCTTTCATCGAAATCTTCTAGCCTTTTCAAGAATATTTTTGATATCACTTTTAAAACCAAGTCAAATAGCAAGATAGCATGCCCACTCTCCCCACAGTAATATCGACCAAATCTTACAAAGAAATACTTACTGATTGTTTCTTACTGGATATGAACCAATGGAAACTTTCTTTGAACTATATTTCTTCGCCACCTCCATTATTATATCCGAAAATTGTAATTCCGTAGTCTTGATATGAAGAACAGACGAGTAAAATGGCTTTGATGCATGAGATGGAAATATTGACCTCTGCAAAACACAAATTAGCCTCATCATAGGATAACCTGCCATTCTAACTATGCAAGTTATAAAAACCATTTCATAATGATCTATCTGGTTTTCAATTCCATTATCCATATAGTAGTATTTCTCAAGAACGAATAATATGGAATGCATGTTGCACAAAATGACATCAACCTTTTCCAAGGAGAAATCTTTCGAATTTTCAATGCATACCAGTGGTTGAAAAAAAAAAAAAATTGTTTTCCCCTAATGATAAGAATACCGATGGGACTGTGAAATCTAGTGATTCAGAAGTACAACTTCTACTGAGATAATACAATAAGAAAAACAATACAAAACAGCCATCTTTTAGTCCTAACTAATAACATATGATCAATAAATTTGAAATCAATAAATTAAACAGGAAAAAGTCAAAATAGGAATAGCAAGGAGAAAAAGATAAGTAACGATGTTCTAGTAAGCTGCACAACAGAATATCTTCACGCTTATAAATCACGTTAACATGCAAAAATAAAAAATAATACAATTAAATTAAAAGTACAGACATGAAATACGGTAAGTACCGAACTTTAACAAACGAAACAAGCCACTTAGACAACATGAAAACCAATGTTACACAAAGACTTGACATTTTTTTTCACTTCTATATGATTCACTTCAGCTGCGCTTTTATTTTCTATTTTTTTCTATTGTTCCAGTAGAAATAAATATTATTTCCTATAATTTAGCATAAATTTTTCTTTTAATTTATCCTCAGATTTTGGCCATTCTTCCCGTTATCTACATCGCAGTCATTATTCTGATAGTGATTAAAACACCGTGCTCTTGTATCAGTAATTCAGTCGACTCGCACGCAACTTCAACTCTGCTTAAGCTGAATTACTAATTCCTTATTAGAATTGTTTAATTTTTTTAAAAAGTTAAAGGAAAGATAAAATTCTTTACAATACTGAACTGCAGGAGAGATCTATTACACGCTCTAATAGAAAACATAAACAGACCTTATACAAATGTTTGCGCGACTGTTCACAGAAAAAGGATTTGAAGTTTTTTGACTTTAACTTACTTCATATTCTCTGAATGCTTCCGTACAAAACTCCGGGATACCGGGAAATGCATAGACATTTCGCATCTGCACCAATGGGAAGACTGTTCGTTTACTCCATAACAACCGAGCAGTTTTTGGTATCTGGAAAGAGTTATATCTTATATTTTCATCAGGTTTGAGAAAAATATCAAAAGCGACGTTTCTGACTATAAAACACAACACTACAAACTACTCGGGTAATTCTGGAAAAAGTCCTTAACTAGTGAATAGAAGAGCTTACGGTACACATCCGTTGTAGACCACCATCAGGTATGATTTTGTTCATACTGCGCATAAAATGCTCAATCAATTCCATCATCTCCTCTCTTGTCGTTAATTCATCGTTAAACGCAAGTGACAATCCTGAAAATATTTTTTTTTTTTTTACTAGACACATTTACCCAAAGATTTCAGGATACTGCATCTCTATTTCCAACATCAATATTAATGATTATCAGTGATTTCAGAGTGTTAATTTCTACTCGCATGTTTCAGTCCTTTGTGAATAATAACATCTTCAGACACAAATCACGAACGTTTCAGGATCTTTCAAAATCAAATCAAATAAACTGTTTGTCGATAAATGGGTCATAACAAAGAATTCTAGCCAAATTTTATGGTACAAATAAAAACAGTTCATAAGTTGTTATAATATAAATCTGAAGAGATACCGGTGTAAGTGCGATCATCGTGCGTAGGTCCAACACCACCAGAACTGAACACAATATCGTAACGTTCACTAAACTGTTTCACTTCACATGCAATATCATCGATGTTATCAGATATTACTGATATCTGTAATAGACATTATCTTCTCCGTAGTAAATCGAGTACTTCGAAAAACTTACTTGAAAGATTCAAGGTGAAACTAGAAATAGATTGTAGTTATACGACCTTAGTCGTTTGCTTTTTTCCAGAATTTTATTTTTTGCAAGAATATCTAACTGAAAGAAATTTTAACTTCTTGTAGCGGTAATATTTTCCGCAAAGAAAATTGGCTATATATATATTGTTAAAGTTTTAGGCATCGAAGTCGGCCTTACACGAACAATTAGTAAACAAAAACTATTTTAAAAGTTATCTACTTGAATTTGAAGTTACTAAACATTATTTAATGTATAGTAATTTCGGAAGACCAAAAAGCTTCCTTATTATGCAACTAGCATATCAATAAACAAATAAATATACAGATAGAGAAATGAAAATAAAAGCGTGGACAGGAAACTAAATTAATCGAAACCACAATAAATAATATGATAGAAAAAAAAGATAAATATGAATATCACAGAAATGAACGAATGAATGAATAAACGTTTTATAAAGACGACATTCAATACATCGTTCATCTTCATAAGAACAAAGAAAACTCCCTTAATTGCTGATTTCCACCCTATAATCAAACATCCTGTATCCAACTGCATCTTTATTTAGGACAACAAAAACCTGTTGCAGTGCATCATTATTACTGTACCTTTTTCAGCAGAATCCCTCGACCGTACAATTCTCTGCAGAAAAAATTCGAATTCACATCACTTGTTACACCCTTCAAAATTTCATCACCGATTACTGAAAATGTATTACGTAAATGAATGGCGTATTACGCTAATCAAATAAGAAAAAGAAAAGAAATCATTAATCCAGGATCATATAAAAAATACATAGAATCGATACGCTGTTGTACAGAAAGAGTTGCAAATTCTATAAAATTATTTCCATCACCTAATAATGGCATGGATGAATGAAGTGATACGATGAAGATTTAAAACTCATAAGATGCCCAAATCAATTACAAGTGAAATTTATCCATGCATGATGCAGAATGAAGGACGAAAAGTTGAACAGTCCAGGGATATAAGATTTTTACAATTGCATTTCCCACGTATTATTCATCTCTTTCTAATCATAGTAAGCTATTCTCTTTTTTATTGAGAATTCTCCTTTAATAGAAATTAAAAAATTGCTACAATAATCATCCCATCATTTTGTAAAAATCAATTTCAGATATTATGAAACTTTAAAAGAAAAAAAAACTTTTTTCTCCTATTTATACCATGATAGGGAAACATTTTCCAACATTTTTAAAACACTTTCTTCTAATTGTTATATAATTTTGCATAAAAACACTTTTTTCTAAGAAATTTTTGCAAAAAAGAATTCTTTTTCCTTTTATTTTCCTCTTTTTTCCTCCACTATTCATATTTCCCTAGCATGCCTCATATTTGTTGTGAATCATTCTTATGTAATTTTAAAACAGTAACTTTTAAATAGAATTAATCCACGAATGACGTTCATTTCATAGTAAATTTTGAAAATTGAAATAAAAGAAACGAAGAAGAGCAAAATATTCATAATGCTAACTGATAATGCCTGCTGTTTTACGTTGTATACTTCTAATGGCATCTGATGAACATTCATTATCCGCTCCTCTTTGACCACTATAATGACAGCGATTATCTATTAAATATGATAATGAATCGCTCATAATTAATCGTTTAATCCTACACCACATCGTATAATTGTTTAATAAGGGTAACAGCAACACTGAAATTAGATGAATTCATCTCAGTTGTAGTTGAGAGGTAATATTCCTATTTATCACTAATTATTGCTGATTCACTCAATATGCTATTAATACTATTATAGCTTGTATGTGAATTATCATTATATCAAGTGATCAAAGTGGGAACAGAGAATCGGATTAATCATTAGATAGTGATCTAACAGCACTGTGTTGAACTCCCCTGATCCTAGCACTGCCAAACATCGATTATCGAAGTTTACAACGCCACGCTAAACTTTAACCGTCCACTTCACTTACTTATGCATGATAGTATAATACAGATCGGTTTAACCTGCTAATATAAAAATCAGATTATGGTAACGCTTACCAAGCGTAGAGTTTATCCATCCATTGAATATTAGAAGTATTACGCCGCAAAACTTTTACTTTGACTGTTATTATGGTGTACGCAATCTTCTTCTCAAGCAATAATCATTTGAATATCATATGCATCTATCGACACTTTAAAGAAAAAATGATTTTTCAACATACAAAACGACTTTAACTTCCCCATCTCCAGCTATCTTAGCTTACTCCAACCATGCACTCGAACATGATTCACGAAAAAAAAAAAAAAAAAACTATACAGATAAACGCAAGTAATACTATCATTCCAGCATCATCTTCTCACTAGGACACCAATTATAATCCCAGTATTTCTTTCTCTCCATAGCTATACACAATAAAACCAAATTCTTGAATAATAATAAATAGACATGTAATTTAAAGGCTTATCCGATTATTGATACGAAATTGTAGATAATAAAAGAAACTTTTCCACCTCACATGGTTTAACGACATGTCCCTCAGTTGCTGAAAAATTTTATCAATCATATAAACGAATGGTACAACAAAATGTATAACAGTATGTGGAAAGTATAAAGCACAGGTCAATGGTATATTTAATTCTTCAAACTGTGCCAAATTTAGTACTACCCGTAAATAACCTGTACGCACGGAAAACGGAAATCAATTAATATAAGTAATCACTGCCTCAAGTAATTTTTCCAACTTATCAGGTAGTCCATTTTAAACCCGTAAAAAAAAGAACGTGACGACTGTTTTTTTTTTTCAAAATAATTTCAATAATAATTAACTACCTTGCATAAAACTAAATATATCCGAGATCTAGTGTCGTGTTTTCTTTGGCATGTTAAAATTTAACATTACTTTGGAACAAAACAAAACAAAAAAAGAGGAGAAAAAAACACGGATCAATCAAAGAAGCATAAATGTATATCTGTACAATGACAGCTATAAAAATATAACTGATAATTGATAAATTTGTCAATATTATTTTATCGACTATGCGGTCGATAATCTGAATCGGATGAGTCTGTATCACCTAAATAAACAATTCGCAAACGTTTACAACGCCGTGGTCCTGGAACTGATTGTCGACTTCCACTTGGTCCACTATCATCTGCTGGCAAACCATATCCTAAATAAAAATTTAAATAATAAATAGAGAGAATTACTTAAAAATAATAATTGCCGTATATACCCTTTCTTTAGCTAGCCTAACAATCTGCGCATCATTTGCTCATTTACTCAAATAAGGATTTCAAGCAATTAAAGGATGGTAAAAATTATTCTAGGATCCAGACATGAAAAAAAGGCATTTCCAAAAGAGCTTAATTATTCTGAAAGCGCGACATATGAACAACGTTCACACTGAATTGAAATATGACTATATCGAAATAAGCCCTTTGTTTCCTAACCGTACAATTAATACAGCATTTTCCAAGCATTTACTTCTATCAAATGCTCGGTTGCTATTTGAAGCTACAGCACTTGATGTTGTTAAACTGATATTTCCTTCTCGAGCCGCTGCATCTCGAGCACGAAGCCGTATTTGCCGTCGGCTAAGCACATTCGAATTATATTTTATATCATACAGTTCAATCTAAAGGATGAAAAATTAATACATCTCCAGGAATTAAACTCTGAATTATGGAAGCATAATAATCCATCTAATGTGCTATAAGTTTGTGATTATTCATACCTAAGTTCCAAAAAAAGACGGAAAGTTAAAATGAATATTTTCAGGTTTTCAGGTGGAAAAACCAAAAAAGAGAACTTTATATTGCCTGATTTCTCCATTACTATACAGTGATAATTACCCATAGACTACGATGAACGAAAGAAGAGAAAACAACGCACCTCATTATGTTTTGGTTTCTCCCACTCAACAACTCCTATTTCTTGCAAGCGTTGAACTTCAAGGTACGATTTCCGAGGCCCTCGCTGGTTAAAGCACATCAATACACCAGACATATCAAAATGTAAAATAGTATTCTAAACAATATTGGTCAGTACTAATATTATTATAAAGTCTCGAAACTTAAATAGCTTCAAAACAATAAAAAAATAATCTCATCAATTAAAAGTAGTGGTTTTGAATGCCTGTTATCGTATCTAATGAATTCCAGATTCGTAGAGATGAAGGAATAAGCTTCAGATAAGAAAACTTAACCTCTCTTATCGGTTCACGCATCATCGCAATTTTCAAAATAATACCGGTAGCATCATCTAATAAAAATATCACAGTACACATATCAACTTCATCCAGGTATATATTGCGACGGGTCATTACATCGAATGGTCTTCAAAGAAACTTTTTGATTCTATTCGTACAGTACTTTACTCAGAATCATCATTTTATTCGATACTGAGAATCACTACTGATTACAACCAAAAACAAGAGTGAAAACGTCCATCATTTCCTCATACTATTTCAAACGCCTCCATCACTACAGATTTATCTTCTGTGATAAGGCAAACCGAATAAACACGAAAAAAATATGATGAGATCTGATGAAATTATTAACTATAATTCTGGAGATAACGCTTGAGAAAGAATTTAGAAGACGAAGACCCCTCTCCAACACAAATAATTCGAGAAACAAACCGGCTTGGATCATCAAAAACTGGTGAGTGAAGATCGCATTCCGCAATAATAGCAATAATTTGGCTTTCAATATTGACATCCACTCCTTTGATAACCTCAATCATACCAACGGAAGATGTTGTGAGGATAAGAAAACAAGCTTTCATAGCTAATAATACTTAGTAGTCGTTATGGAACAAACAGAAGAACTACTGATAACTGCATAACTCCCAGACAGTATTATAAGCTTTTCACTTAGACGATAATGTAACCAGAAATTCATTTCTTGAAATTCGGTTAAAGTTTTAAAGTTCGTCTAATCGTGCAAGAATAGGTTCCAACGAAGTCAAATAAAAGAAGTGAGAAGGATAATACCATGTCGTTATTAAATAAACATACCAGCCGAAAGTCTTGCTCGAAATCCGACGTTGGCTTAATATGGCGTCCAAAACTTGATTTAATTTTTACATTGCTGCAAATGAGAAATTTCATAAAAACAGAATTACTTCTTTATAGTGACACAACTTATTTTTTCATCGATAGGCACATTCCTAATTTAAAGTATATTTCTGTCAAAAATATTTATGCTCATATAGTTTTAATTAAAAAGAAAGTGATAAAGTCGGCGCGTCATAATAACTCATGGAAATAATGCAATATTACTTCTAATGCTGATTTATTTTACCAAACCTTCGCTACACACAATTTCGTTTAATGATATTCATCGCACAAAGCAGTTCCAGTTCTACTATCTACTGCAAAAAGTGAACAGTAACCTTTCAAGTTTCTCATGAAAGAAACTATCCTTTACCCACAAATTGGTTCGCCAAATTTCTTGAAATGACATCTTATCATCCACAGATCTGCAAAAAAAGGACATATAGAACAAACGAAACCATATGGCTACATCCTGCGCTGAAGTGACGAGAAATTTAACTTTGAAGACTTAAAGAACTTTTTGAAAAATTTTTGGAAGATAGAAATTACCGTTGCATTTTATACGATATAATTGCTGGTCCATCAAAGCGAAGCAACCGCCCCGATTCATCTGAATGGAACATTAAGCTAGCTCCCTCCACTTGCAAAGATGTATTCTTCGGTGGCTGTAGTGGAAATGGTAGTGATGCCTGTAACTATGCTTATTTAATAGACAAAAAACTGGCTAAGGTCTTATGGTAGAAACTTGAAAAATTTTTCTTCAACGTTAAATATCTATTCGACGAAAAGTGGGATGAAACTGCATCCTCTTTCCCTGCACCACTCTCTTTTCCAACGATCTCCTGTTTTACATATTGCACACGCGGTTGTATCATATCTCCCAAAACCGCCGATAATCAAGAAGTTAATTCAATGATAAACTGACCGGTTCTGTCATTTTTGCAGCATCAACTAACATGTACGACTTTCTAGACGAATACGAAATACCCAACAAATGATATGGTACACCGCTGTACTCAAGCGTTGACCAGTTACCTGTAATGCTCATGAAAAGAAGAAGATATAATATCTTAAAGGGAAACTTTTCTCATTTGCCTCTAACAATTTGTTGGCGTCAACGATATTTTACTCGAAGTCTTGTTTCAAAATACAAAGAATTGATAACCTGCAACTCTTGCGCATTTCACCGGTTCCGATATAATTAAAGTAGGTATAGGCAAAACTACTTTCCCATCAAACCGTAATTCTGGGTCATACAATCCTTCTTCAGTCTGAAAACAATTTTGGTTACTACAAGGAATTCTAAACCTTCCAGTTTCTAAATAAAAACGTAGTATATAGAGAGCAATAAATAACATATTGGAACAAAAAAAATCTCATGCAGCACTGAGAGTACCATGATCTTTATATAGAACAATAAAACAATGTAAAATACTCACTCGATTTTGAAAATCGACTAAATTATATAGCACTGTCTCGTATGGTTTCTTTTTGAAAACAATTACCATATCAGATATTACACTTACATTTGTAACATTTCCAAAAACCTTAAAGAAAAAAAGAGCATACCAATTAACTGAAAACTTAAAATGTAATTTCTTAACTTGTTGGCAACAGTGAAATAAAAAGCACAACAAACTTTGGCGCAACTATCAAACCGTAAAATTCAGGTTTGAAACAGAATATTAAATTTACATAGCAGGGTGGCAGCCGTCTAACCATCAGCATTAATCCATTCATTACTACCAAAGAAAAAAATATTTGCGGCAAAAGTAATTATAACAGCCTCAGTTTTTTGTTAATGTCTCTCCACTAAACAAAAAAGACAAAAAAAAAAAAAACTTCTTTATTGATGCGGAAGATGC
This sequence comes from Dipetalonema caudispina, assembly GCA_013365325.1. Taxonomy (NCBI): domain Eukaryota; kingdom Metazoa; phylum Nematoda; class Chromadorea; order Rhabditida; family Onchocercidae; genus Dipetalonema; species Dipetalonema caudispina. The sequence goes on from JABVXV010000199.1 coordinate 48,276, forward strand.
CCCTGAATTTCAGTGGATAAACATCAAAGACGCCGACAACACAATCTGTTCCACTGGTGCTGCCGCCTCGTACACCACTCTGAATCAACAAGCTATATCAAATAGTTTGTTTTATCGTGTAAATTTCAAGCTTTCATAATTGCTGATGAATCTGATACCTGCGACAACATATGTCCAAATAAGCAGAATGTTCGACCGAGTTCATTGGGTGCTAGGCAGCTATAAAATTTACATTTTAAAGATAAAACGAATAATGGCTTTAAACCCTTTCTTGATTTCACCACATAAATAAGCCTTAGCGCTGTCTGAGTATTCCTTCCATAAATTGAAATAATGCAAAATCCGAATGGAAATTTCCAAGAAAGATCCAAGTAAATATACGTATTTTCATTTGGATAGCGATGTGTGTGTGTATTATTTAAATAAACATTGAATACAAGCTGCATAAATTTAAATAAATAAGACAAACATACACTTGCATGTCAGTATATATGGGCAGAATCAGTGTATACAAAAAGTAATTTATTTATCTAGAAAAAAAGCAAACCTGAATTTACAGGAGTCTGATGGCAGTATAAACTCAGCCTCCACTGATTGACGTAAGGGATCAATGCATAGCAAACGATTCTGTGTTAAAATTAGTACCCAAAATGGCGAAGAGCTCGATGTTCCTTCCTGTAATAAGAATTATTTTAAAGAAGAATAACGATAATAATAATACCTATAATAATAGTTACAACAATCTGCTAATATATAGTCACAGTTTTGGTTTCTTTATTCTTCAGCTAAATATTACCAAACATGATATACTCATAGAACACATTAGAAATGATATAGAAAAACTAATAACCGTATACAATAACAGCATAAAAACACTACGTATGCAATGCAATCAGTTTAGAGTAATTTTTTTCTGAATGGATCTCAATTCAGGAAAATTCACATCAATTAAGTAGTTTTTAAAATTAGTTTTGCCGAGCGAATAATAAAGCGCTCGAAATTGTGACCTTGTAAGGAAGCAATGTCCAAAAATCTCCAGAGCTATATATCATACTTTTAGGATGTTATAAGTGGTCCTACACAGGTCCTTCCAAATCAACATATACATATCGCTCGAAAAATAAAAAAATTACTGATGAAAATCATTGCGTGATATAAATGCAAACCTGTAAATCAACGACGAGTTCAACCCAAAGTGTTGAAAGAATTTTTTCCGTTTCATCTAACATATCCAGTCGGCATAATGGCTCCAAAATATCAATGTTATAGATTTTGCGTGCTTTATGTGCAACCATTAAACCCCTGTAATTGATGAAGATATTAACTAAAAGATTTTATTTCATTAACAAGTCAATCCAAAAGAAGGAACAGCTTCCCTTTTTCATTCGCCCTATCCCTTTTTACTAATAATATTGGAAGCCTTCCCAGGATTACATCATATTTCTGATTAGGCTAATTCTCTACTGACAATTCCTCTAAGCTTATTCTTTCGCTAAAGTACTGCTCATAAATCACCGTGTGGAACTCACCCGTCGACGTTAAGGAAACCCTTTGCATCATGCTTTTCACATAAGATATACCTCCGATTATTCTGCAAAATAAAAATAAATACCACGCTAACTACGTCTCTATTTAATAGGATTTAATAGATCAAAAGCATACAGCTTAGAAAAACTTGACGCCATTAAAAGGCATTCCAACATAAGAAACAAAATAGTTTATGGGCTAAGATTATAAGCTTCTTCTGGAGTTGAATGGGAAGAGGAAGTGTTCTTCCTCTTGAACTCCATTTATGACCCGATAAAGCGATCATAAAAGTGCAAAGTAATATAGTCTACAGTCAAGCATGTTAAATTAAATTTACAACACAACCTTAATCTTGATCCAAAAGGAAAAACAACATAAAACATACCGACATAATAAGTGAACGTAAAGCATTTCTGCCAAAACTGCATTGGGTCCGCTGAAGTCCTAATTCACGTCGAACGATTAATCGCGCTATTGATGGATGTTTCAATATTTCTGTGGCGTTCTTCTCACATTCTACATCCAAACACGACAATAGTCGACGGGATAGCTACAATATTGCTATTATTCAGTGTTTAGTAATATCACTTGGATGTGAGAATCAAAAAAGTTTCGCTTAAAAACGAATAATCAAAAAGGAGGGAAAAGAACAAGAAAGAACTTGAAGAGTTCCTATTGTTCCACCCGAATTGCCATTACAAAAATTAAACTCGAAATCAGGTCACTTGTAACAGCAGAAACTATATTTCAATATGGTATGGATAGAAGGAATGAAATTTACCTCATTGTAACCATCATTATCATTCGGTCTATGGGTGTCCCTTGATTCCGCATTCATTAAACGATTTAGCAACCGATTTGCAAGCGATGATGTTACCATAGTTTCTCGCTTCAACCATTTACCTTTTCAATCTTCAGTTATTCTTTCAAATTGATTTCCAGATTTCACGTTTTACTTTAAATGCAAATATATTAAATTTCGAAAATTTTAACTTTAAGTTAAATGAATTACCCTCTCATATCTCTCTATAACCCGACCATCCTACTGAAATCACGATGGCTCCCGCCTGCCATCCACGTACCTTTTCTCTTCTGCTCTTTCCATGTCCGCGTGAAACGGACACGGTCCCACGGCAAACAGAATGAAATAAAAGGATCTCATGCGAACATTGCGTTTTCCTGATGGATGGAGTTGAGGAGCTGGGAGAATTGAACTAATTGTATCCGGTTGTTAGCTGAGAGGAAGATTATTCCGATTTCATAAAAGACGATTCCGGCTAAATAAATGATATTTCTTGTATATTGGCAGCCTGGAGTCAACATTTTATCTCTTTTTATCATTCGAATGAATGGAAAGTTATAATTTTAAAAATTTTCTGTTCTTCCTTTTTAGAGGAATTAATTTTTCATTATGATTAGAAAGAATTGCAATTAAATTAGGGGATGAATTAGAGAATTTCAAGAAGATATTCAAGTTTTAAATTCATTTCTGAATTGCTTTGTTGATCAAAACTTGCAACAAATGAAACTATTAAAGTATTCATTGGCAATATATTTTAATAATTTTTATGCTTTCAAAGTACGATTTTCAGATAATTTCAGTAGAAAAAAATTAAAATTGCATTATTAGTAAATGATAAAATAACAAATATCGAAAAAGATGCGTATGTTCCTGTTATCATTGTCATTAATAATATTGTTATCCTTATTATCGTTATTATCTCTTTGAAGATATCTTTTCTCTCTTTAGGATAATTTCCTAATAACTGAAATCTTTTTCATTCGCTTACAAAAACAAAAAAAAGAAAAAGAAAATTGATATGTAATTAATCACTTTATTATATTTGCAATAAGTGATTTTGCAATTCGAAAATTTTCATTTCTTGCACTTTGATTTCTCAAAAAATAAAATTTTAACGGTTGGAAAAGTGAAGTTATTAATTGCAGTTTTGATTTCACTATTAAATTGTTTGAAGTTTATTAGAAAGATTTTCCATTCCTACATATACACATACTAATAATGCATTCCGAATTATCACAAGATAATGGCAATAAATCACCAATCAAAATTATTTTTAATACGTTAAATTTTTAAATGATCATAAACCAGTTGTGATTTTATATGCGATAATATTCCTTTACATTCAGATAATGAACAGAAATTCGAAAATCAAATTTTAAACATGATCTAATAATGCATAAATAGTTGAAAAATGATGATGATTGAAATATTAAAAAGTTCTGTTGACGGATATTAAATAATTCAATTGGCAAATATCAAGTAACTTTATTTATCAACATCACAAAACTTAAAATTTACATTTCTGAAAAAGAATCTTTAATTATGAAATAAGATATAAATGTAATTTATATATGAAGTTTGACTGGACATTGTTAATCTGATATAAACGCAGAAACTAATGATGTTAATCAGTTAATAAGTATATCAACTTATTTTAATTCCTGCATCATATGCCAAATTTGAATAAAGCTATTTGGGCAAAATTTTAATAATTGGAAAATTTTACAAACAATAATTTGTGTATTGTGATCAATAACATCGTAAGGATAATTTTTGAGAGCCTTTGTTAGATGAAGCCATAAAGAAGTGGCCAAAAATAGGTTTTTTAACATTGTTCTTTCATCCTTTAAACAAAAAACTATCGTAGGAAATTCGTAAATAAATAAGTTCCACAATTTTACAAATTCAATCAAAAACTGATTCATTGCTAAAGTCGTACTAGAAGAAGAAGAGTAACTGATATGTATCATTTATCATATCAGTTCCTTCATGTGTTCATTTTTATATCAGTTCCTTCATGCTTATTATATTGGAAATGGTAATGGGTTAATGTTATTTGGTTTTGCGTTGAAATATTTCCAATCAATTCTTGTTGAAATATTTCTTTTTGTTTTCTTTTCATTTAAATTGCTACGATGTTTCATTTACTGTATTATAAGATAAAGTACATTTTCACTTTTTACCACTCAGATATTACCTATGCTAAAATGTATTAGGCAGAGAAAGGTCACTCCTTTAAAATGTCATTTGACTTTTCAAATATTTAATAAATTAAAAAGGAAATTTAAATTAAATAATAAATAATAATCAGAAAGTGGATAATAAGTAAAAAGAAATATCGTTTTCTCCCTACTTTCCTGTCCGCCAATATAATATTGTAAACCATTCTTGAGGAGATTACTTGAAATTATACCAGTTTATTAAGAATATTAAAATGAAATAATTGATGATGCATTTATATACATCATATCAATGAGAAAATTCTCAAACAATTTTTTTTGTTCATTAAATTTCCTTTCAAAGACTGATTAAAATTTAATTCGGAAAGAAAGCAAATTCTGGAAAAATTTAAATAATTGAAAGATTAATTTAAGAAAATGAAAATTCATAAGCTTCTCATTTAATTGCTAATGTGAACTTGTGAAAAAGTTAAGTTATATGAATTGTCAAAGCTTCGACACATAATTACAAAACTAATGTGAACAGATAAAAATTTCATTAAATTTATGCCAATTACATGAAATTTTACGCAATTTAAAACCCATTTCTGAACAAATTTTTTCTGTTAAATACATTCTATTATTATACGTATTGATGACGTGAAGTAACCATTTTTGTTTTTGATATTTGAGTAACTTTTAGTTGAAGAAAAGTGTGGAAATGATGAAAATTATATCATATTCAGCAGTAAAATTTAAATATGTTAATATCTATTCTCCTTTATTATTTTTATTCCATTACTAATTAATTGAATCAATTTTATTTTCTACTTCCTCTTTTCTTTGTTTAAAATTATTCAAACAAAGGAAAAAATTTTTTCTGCCGAAATTAATAAACTCGAAATTATAAGTCTTGGAAAAAGAGGTAAGAAGAAAAAAATAAAAAAAGTGATGCTTTGCAATGAGCAAAAATGAACAATTGAAAAGAAATAAGTAATGATTTATTATTTGATAATCATTTTATAAATAATTGACAAGTAATAATAAAAAGAAGAAAAGATAATAAATAAATAAAGAAAATGATATCACTAATGATAATATTGATGATTGATAGATTAAGAGCTATTATATTTCTATTCATGAATATCCAAGCTATACCTGCAGCAACAATTGAATTCTCAATTTTGTTATGCAGCTAACTTTTTCTTGACTAATTAATCAATGGATACAACAGAAAATGGTCAGTGCAAAATGTTGAGCAAGACGCAAATGTTAAAGGTCAACAGTAGGAAATGATTAGTTCAGTGTGTGGAAAATTTCTCTTGTTTTAACAAAATTTGTGCATAGAAGTGATCTAAAATTTCATCTTTTGGTTAAAAACTCCAATAATTGTGTTTCAACTGTTTCAACCGTTGTTACCAGTTGCAATTGTTTGTCAACTTACATTTTGTTGCTGCAAATAATAAATTTAAATTTGCAAGAACTTCATACATAAAACAACGATAAATCATAAAATTTAATAATTTCAGAGATTTCATGTGTATTACTCTTTCCTTCAATTAATCATTAGTACAGTAATACTTCAATTCAAATTTCTAATTATAATTTTAATTTTATTCATATTTCCAATTATTTCCGTAATTCATTTTTTATTCTGATTTTATCTGTGAATTTCAATTTAAAATTCGTCAATAAATCATTGTAATTTTTATTTGCTTTTGATTTTCCTATCAAGCAATAATTTATTTGATCCAATAATTCCAAGCTTTTACCTATGATTTAATTATTTATGATCGTATTAGAAATAAAATTGAAATTTTAAATACTACTTTCAAGTAAGCAACAATATTAAAACTTGGGACAGAAGTGAAACAGATACCAAAGATTGCTTTCGTTTTAATTCACTCCCTTGGCTATGTAATGTAATTGAACTGGAAGATGTATTAATGATATTACGCATACTGATCTCATCCAATGTTTTAGATAATGTTAGTATATATGTTTGCATCTTGCTGCATTCCTCCTGCAAATTTTAGTGCATACATCTGAACAAAAAGGTAAATAAATAATTAATACAGTATTTTCCATCTTCAAATAAGCTTCATCAATATGTATCAACTAACAATTAATTAATTACCTGCATTCTTAAGCCAATAGACCGACTACTATTTCATTGTGAGATGATTGAATGAATAATTTGATTGATTAAATGATAATATTACAAATACCCGAGCCTGTATATTTCGCTGTTTGCAACGTTCCATGGCAAAAATTATTTCTACTTCACGATCTTTCATCACTTCAAATATGCCCAACAATCGTTGATTCACTTTTAACCATTGTGCCATCTTTTTTTCCATATCCATATTTTCCTGTTCAAGCATGCTTAGCTGACCTTCCTGAAATACTATTAGTCTATAGCAACATTTTAATCATTATACGGTTTAGTTGTATATTTTTAAATCAGAAACTTATGCATTGCAAACATGGACATGAACTTTTCCTATTCAACGGACCTGAAATATTGGGCAATAATTGGATAAATAAGTAGCAAAATAAGCCAAGTAAATAAATTACTTTGTGAACTTTTTGAATCGTATCATTCTGCCACATAGCAATGATCTTCCGCTTATGCTCAATGAGGCGATGTGTATACTCAATTTGTTTCTCAATTATTTTCACTTGTTGAGCATTTTCTAATAATTGTTTGTTGGCGAGAATTTTCTGCAATATCAGTAAAAGATTCATTGTTTGAATGAATTTAAAGAAGGAGCTGAAATTTCCGTTTCTAAGGAATCATCGTAGTGATTGATACTTCTGCAGGGATTCGGTGATGAATATCATTGAAAGCTCCAAGTAAATTACTGAAATATGAGTGAGGTGAAAACCACTAAAATATAAATAAGGTCATACAGGTCAGAAAGTGACCAATTAGAGTCAAAGTCTCGAATCTTTTCTAAACTTCCTTTTCAACAAGACCAGTACATAAGCCATGTGTTTGAAAAGCACTACTAATTTGGTAATTTAAGGAAAGTGTCGATTTGTTGACTTCTTGAAGAGTGTTGTCAATTTTCAATTATTTCTAAAAAGTGTTACTTTTCCGTTGTCAACTTTCCTTTATAAACTTTTATTCCATATATTTTCAAAAAGCAAAACATCAACTCCTGTCCCTTTTTTCCGAAAAAAAGCGCACCAGTTTTTTACCTGCCCATTTTCACTTAGCCATAATTTTGACCAATTTTCAGCTTCAAATGCAGTTTCATCCTGAGATCGGATCGAATTCTTCGCAAAGACCGTTTTCCGCCTAATTTCCTCCATTAACTGAATTAATTGACACTCACTTCAACTCGGGTAGAATACTTTTACATTTGATGATTTTTCATTCAAATTTTCGATAACGAAAGACTGAAAAATTAGGATGACCTGATTTGATTGCTCAGTCAAGCATTTGTTCTCCCTTCGAGCGATATAACATGAATTCTTCAAAATTTTCAATTTCCCTTTCAGTAGTGTTGCTACTCTTTCCAATTCGTATACTTGAGTATGTAAATTTGAAATTATCGGAAATCGGAAATCGTAATTTAATGATGGGATGCATTTGAAAACATTTAATTAGTAATCCCTCTTAAGATAAAAATATCGTCATTGCCAAGAGTTTTAAGAGAAATTTACTTTTGATATTTTTGTGCGATTAAATGATTCGAGGTTTTCAAAAGGATTTGTCCCCTATTATAAAAATCAGGTTAACCAGGTATACCTTGATGTATGTAGCATAAATGTTTTCCATTTTTCAAATGACAACTACAGGCTAGATTTCTGTTATTATGCTTTGAATCCATGCAACCCGTTGAACATGAACAATCCTTCACTTGTGATTTCCCGAACATTAGATTGGAAAAATCAATTCTTCAGATGAGGAATCACCTGTCAGGAATACTGATTATTAATCTCTGATCATAGACTGCACACTGTTAGCAATTCATTATGCTTAAAGATAATTCAATTTTACCATCATAATTGCAATGAGTTATTGCAAATAGGAATTGAATAAATCATGAAAATACGATAAAGAAAACACATCCACAGCTTATCATCTTCCAGTCTTACAACAAAAATATCACAATGTACTAACGAAATTCCCCTCCTATAAATTCTGAAATCAAAGACGAAAACAAATGATGGCGGAAGACGGTGGAAACGACCGCTCTAACAAATCCAATAATGTAATATTGAACATGTGCAATGTAAATTATTGCATTTATTTCAAATTCATCTGTGAGATTTCCCTATGACTTCTCTTCGATTCACGCATATCGCTTCCAAAATCAACTTTCACTGCAAGCAATTTATGAGTAACGATCTTCACATTTCATCCTCCTTTTTCTTTCTCATAATGTACGCTATAAACAAAGAAATATAAGCACAGCTTAGAAAACATAGCAAATCGGTTAAGCAATTGATAAATAATGGGCAAATATTCGGCAGGGAAATAAAAAAAATCCACATATGAACAAAGTCGATTTTGGAGAAGTGTTTTCAACGTCTATTTTGCGAACTTTTGTGTTTCATATTTATTTAAATAAGAATCACATAATATACTTTTCAAACATTATCTGCAAACAAGACATACGTCTAATAATAAATATTCATTTATAACTATTTGCAATGATACATGAATACAGAAAGAAAATAGAGAGAGGATATGTAGGAAGATAAAATGTCCAAACCATATTAAATTTCAATTGAAAAATTATACAATAACAATAATAAATGTCTAACAGTATGGAGACATATGATTTGTTTTGAATATATATGAATATGTTAAATAAATTTTTATCTTCATTTCTTAATTCATCCACTTTTATCCATAACTGTACTTGCAAGATAAATCGTGTTACACAATTTCATTGAATAACAGATAAGTTTACTTTAAATGGAAACATCTTCGGTACTTCTACCAATCATGCTAACATGCTTGTGCTCTTGATTATACGTTTCGATGAATTTCTGTGAACTACCTGCGACTATCTCATTTCCATTCATCAGCTTTGCTGGTACCGGAACTGACAAAATTTCTGGCATCATCCATGGTTTCAACCATCCTACTGAAATTCAATTCAATGAGAATTTTTCTTCATTTTTTTTTACTTCCAAGAAAGCACATCATCAATTATGATGTTGGGACGTTAAAAAACAAGCAGTTTTGAAGCAATGCGAAACATATATCTCTCCTAAATATTTTAGTTGGATGGCTAAGACCAAACTATCAAAAGGATCTAGGAAAGCTGGTCAAATCGAACGGCTATGTGAACTGTACCGGATAACCACACATCAACAGCAACACCACAATTACAAGTCATGGTACATTGAGTGAAAGGCTAGTTCTCACAATACTATTAAATATAATAATTAAGTGAAAAAACAGCAAACCGAGAGGACTTTGGCCTTTAAGGTAATGCACACTGGCATGGTAAAAAAGAACACCATCAATTTCGAAGTCAAAATCTCGATGCATCATTTCCTTCATGGAATTGTGTTCGCAACGACAATATGGAAGACATATAAAACGGTACTAAAATATATTTGAAGTCAAATTAACCGATAACCAAAATACAATGTTGCTTTATATATGAGGCGTGTTGAATAAAAGTCGATTCCAAATAACTAAAAAAAAGCTCTGAAAACAAAAGTGGAGAACCAAAAACTAACAGGTATTTGTTTCGACACTTCCCTAAAATTTTCATTCTCGGTGATACGTGAGTTCATCATGAACAGTCGACAATCAAAATCCGAATCAGCAACCGTAAGGCTATTCCAAGCAATCATATCTAGACAGTAGAATGTCGGTGATTTCGCATCAAAAACACAATCCAGAAGAGTATACGTATCTGTAAGAAATTACATGATAACAGAACTACTCAAAAAGTTTGGAGAAATTTCTACAACAACACTACGCTGAGGGAATTACTTTTAAAGCCTCAATTACTTTCTCCACATGTGTCGACTCACCATGACAAGGATTATTTCCGCCAGGAAGATAGGAATGAAATTGCGTAATGAGATAACCAGATTTCGAATAAGCACTTGTTACTCCCTGCAACAATTCACTGAAAATAGTCGATAGAACGATTTACATGTGACACCACGTTGCAGAGCAAAACTCTAAATGACAGTACAAAAAGAATACCTTTAGAAAATCACAAAATAATTCAAGTCTCTTAAAGGTTATCAAAATATGTCATCTCAGATATAAGATCAATTACAAAAAAATGTAACAATGATCGTCAGCTGCTTTTAAATAACCGCAAAGTCGTCCTCTAGTACAACAATCAAAATGATAACATGGATAAGGAATACAACTGGCCGTACTTGAAAGAAAATTACTTTCGTTATGAAAAACGCTAAACAATAATTCTACATCTGTAAATAACGAGATGGTGGATTAGAAATTTCATGCTGTAAATGAAGAAACTAAACCGGGACAAGCTCTTTCAAATAACTTCATTTGGTGCAAATCATGATGAAATAGTTCTGATTACTACAAAAGTGAGGACTGAATTCTCAAACATTCTTCGCTAGAACTGATTTAATGGCGTTTTCTGTTTTTATAATGAATAATACAATAACATACATTAGAAGCGACCACGAGACATCTTCTACCAACCGGACACGGTATACAGATCCAATCCTTGGATAAGCTCTCTGGGATATCGACCAACCATTCACTAAGCATCAGTTCGTCAGCATAACGATTTCTTTTTCGATTTGTCTTCTTACTGTTTTTATCATGCATTGTTGAATCCATTTCTTCTTCCTCTTCATCCTTCACATCTTCATCAAATTCGTTCGTTGCCAATTTTCGGGCGTGATTAGCATAATCAAAACGCGCCCTATAAACGAAACTCTATCACTGTCGTTAGGAACTCAAAAATCCAAAAACGGCCACATGAGTCGGCTTATACAGACATCAACGGGTTTTCACTCTAGCGAGAGAAACGTGTCCTTCTCGAAAGTGGTGCTTCATTTGATAACGGAACTATTATTTACACCCGAATTACAAACTTCATTTTCTACAAACATAAAAGATAATACTCTTTCTGGCATCGAAGAAACTCTTGTCGTCTCCTCTCTTGGCTTACTTCCGCTCGCCCGACATATTTGTACTGCGAAAATCGAGGATGCTCTCGTATCGTACTGTTTGGTGCAACAGTTACTGAACTACCTGCCAGTAAATGTACCAGATCATTTAAATTATCCATTTTCCTGGAACAGAAAATCTATGACTGTATTAAAAACGGGGAACCCAATGATCGAGACATATATGTTTTTCAAGTTGGAGCGAGGATTTTCAAGCATGGCGCATCTCAATGACCTGCGTCAAAGCAATCAATAACATACAACCTATACTACAAACAATTGTCTAAAAAATCGTTCATATTCTTTTTTCTGCAAAATATTCTATTAAGTATTTGTAGTACAGTTCAAGTTAGCAATGATAAAAAATGACAAAAATCATTTATTGAAAACAACTTGCATATAATTTAACACTTCAACAGCAACAACAACAACAATAACAACAAAAACCAGAGGAACAAATCAACTAAAACTTTGGGTGCAACACAGACTTAAAGAATGGATAGATAAACATTCGGAAATAATATGGACTAGTGCTGCCGTATTATAAGGATCTTTACATTTCACCAACTTCCTGCCATTCGATAGTATAAGGGAATTCATGACCTATTTGTTTGTAAAAAAGCAGAGTGCATGCCACCAGCAACCATCGCTCGAATCTAACTCGCGGTATTTTCCTGTTCCTCAGTAACGCAATGTTGGCTCACATCTCGAACAATGCCATTACCAAGCATTGTGAAATCATCCAATATGGCTCTTGTATTAACCACTAACTTATTATCCGGTCCTTTTAACCGATGTAAACAACTGGATATCTGCAAAGAGATTATGTTAAGGCTATAATTGGTTGTAAAAACCTCAGGCCAGGAAGTGTCATACAACCCAAGAAGAAATGGCAAGATTCCATGTTCAACATATTCCTGCAGCTTAATAACATTATGATACCCTGACAATCTCTCTCAAAAAACATAAATAACGTACGCTTGCATCTCGCGGTACTAATGTAGCTGGTTTCCACACCACGCCGATCATATCACCCACGTATTTGTTGTAGAAAAAGAGGGCAACTGAAGAGAAACACTGCCGCAGACGCTTTACATATTCCCTAACTGGATCGTAGTCAATTACTGGTAATGGTCCGTTTATTAATTTACCATGAACTACTCTTCGTCTGACCATATGTTGTCTCCTGATACGTATATCAACATCGGAGAAAGTGGAAATGTTGCTTGTGAACACTCCCTGCAATCAATAAGACAAGACCAATCGATCACTTTAGCGAGATGATATGATGTACACACAATTTACGAAGGCAGCATATCCTTAGCAGAGGATAGAATGCCCAAAAATCATGAGGAGGGAAATGGCTGCATGCTGTTTATCATTACATTAGTGACATCAACAGGAGAGAGGAAAATAAAAACCTTTAAATTCAACGGTACCAAACTACTGATATGCTGTTCAATTAGTGCTGCTGATGCTTTGGCGAGAGCAATTATCCGTTTTAAAATTAACGGTTGTGGTTCCTCTCTTGTCCATCTGAAAAACAAAGAAATTAAAGCCATGAACAAATAAATAATAACTTTTACTGATAGAAATTGATGGCTCGATGTATGCAAACATCAGAATTTAGCAGTTATTATCTGAAACACTTTTCTATTAAAGTTATCACAAACACGAAGCCGACCACCAAATATCATAAAAATAAAAGCGGTATTGAGATCGATAATGACTTACCGACAACCACTCCTATCAACTGACGTACATATCACCATTACTGGCAACACCGGTCTCATTTTAATAAACTCTTTTTCCATTTCATCTATATCCTCCTCTGAAAGAAGTTAAAAATTGCACATTTTCCAAGATGTTCTGAAAGCAACCAATAAACATGTTTGAGGTAAAAGTTTCCTAAAATGAATAGAAATAGCAAACCTGTCCATTCGTTATCGAAATCAACAAGCAACGGTTTCATTAGCCAGTTATGCGTAGAAAGCAATGTTAGAAAGTGAAAGAAACCAATGAATGGTGTTCTGAAAAGACGAAGTCTTAAAAATTGGAACTTAATTATACTAAGTTTATTAGACGGTCTCCATCAACTTCAGTTAACAACAATGGCATTTTACTAATAACTAAGAAGCAGAAAAAAGAGAGAAATGCGATATATAAAAAACAGAACCTTGGTGGCTGAATTGAGAATGGTTTAAGGAATACGGAAGCAACGACAGCTTCCAAAATCACTTCATTTAAATAATCAGACAGTGCGTGAGATGACAACCAACACATCGCTAAACGACATGTATCTGAGAACGCCTCAAACTGTTGACTTGCGCTGGAAAAACATTCGTCAAATGAAGCGCGCAACAATATCACCGCAAATTCAAGATACATCAAGACAAGTTATCCCACTTCATGCGATTTAACCGAAAAGCGAATGACTACTTATCGAAAACAGTATTCCGACCCTGAATGTCCAAAATTGTCTGTCCAGAATTACGAGTTCTGGTTTTTGCCATGTGTGCAACAGTCTTCTTGGAAATTAGCTAGTGTATAAAATTCAACATATAATCGTCTTAATAAGATATTGTTATACTTACCTGTGCAACAATGCAGTGAGTTGGGGCTCTAGTACTATCTCGAGCTCCTTCAACTTCGACGCTGGATTATCCTTTAGAACACCCGTCTTTCCACCGTTTAATTTCCTCATTATATGCACTTCCCTTGGATAGGCTATCACCAAACGAAATACAACAGTGTTCTAAAAAATATAAACACAATAAACAGTTGATGAAAGCTGGAAGTTGCAAAGCTTCTTTCTCATTCGTAAGCAATTTCAATTATCTTAATAATGAAATTATACTTACAAAATGAACAATTAAATAATCATCGAAGGGAATAGCTTGCATCGAATGTTTCTCCTTCAATATTTTTGATAATTCGATATAAAAAGCAGTCTTCAACCGAGCAATAGCTCCCAACTCATCGCCCCATTTTCCACTCTGCTCCATTGTTATTTGCACTATATACAGAATCAATCATATTATTGATAAAAAATTGAACAAATTATGCCAATTTTTGTGTTTTCAAAGAAGCAATGCATTAAAAAGGAACAACACCTTAAAATTGAATGGAAATACTATTTAATGGTAAAAAATAGAAACCTTCTACAGTGGGTAAATAAGGCGGTGAGATGTGCGACAGCGGAAGTGCTACAGAGTCTTTAATGACAGCGCTGTATCTTTCGACTACTGCATTTGTAGAGAGAGGAGCGAAAGGCTGAAAAAGCGTTTCTGTAAAAAATATAACCCAAAATTACTCAGCTGAAAGTGAAACGGGTCAATACGTGTGATCACACGCATCGTGAATACGTGAAATTATACGCATCGTAACATGTGAAACATGGAATCTGTAATTATATAAACTGCAGGATTAAATTTAACATTCGATACAGAAAGTAAATGAAAAGTAAGTGAAGTGTGTCGCCATAAAGTTTTGGGAAATATCGGTATAAAACTACTTCAGACAGGAAAACACTAAAATCTTAATGCAGTAGTCGAACGTATATCCAATTTCAACGCAAATTGGTGCGCATTATTCGCATAATGCAAATAAATTTCAATGAAATCAAAAAGATCTCATTAGTGAAAAAATAAATAAGCGATACCGCAGTTCGTCTTAGATAAGCGGATACAGGATGAATATTTGCGATAAGAAGAGGCAAATCTTGCACCATTCGAAGTGTTTGGGATAATTTATCATATGCTCTTCCGATTGTACTGTACCTGTCCATTACATTGGGCAAGATCTCTTCCATTTTTAACGTTCGCTCTTCCACATAACACGTTTCTAATTTCAAATGTCTAAAATGATCAGTATATTTCACCATCAAAACCACTTTCAAACTTTGTACGAAGTGTAATTTAAGACGCTGATCAACAGCCAAACCGAAGCATGTTCTTTCTATAAATACAATTCCAGAGAAGTTACAAACTATCCGCAGTAATTGGAACTAAAATATATGACTAAATATCATACATTTTAGTTACAATTGAAAAGCAAATGAAAAATCTACCTCTGAAGAATATGCTGACAAATGAGCACAGTGACATTATTGGAATTCCAGACAACTGCTTCACAGATTGCATTATCCGGAAACTTGCGCAATTCACAAATATCACCCCAGAACTGACGGAAATGTACCGCATCCGATGATTTAGCTGGTGGACCACGTGTCAATAAATTACTCCATCTCGACGAAAGTCGGAATCCGACCAGCAGTACTACCTCTTCATCCATAGTACATTTTCTTCTTTCTACGCATACGTCCCACTGCAACCAAGGATTATACTGTCATCCATAATGGTTTATAATAAAATGTCTTACTCGTTTTTTTTGAACTTCTCCTGTTATTTTCTTCCAAATCACTACCTATGTGAAGGTGAACTTCTAATTCTTCCCTTTATAGTTCGAAAAAACATCATAAAATGCACCACTGAAATTGATAAGCCTACCAGTGCGATCTGTTGATCTAATATAAAAAAATCGAAATTCACAATCCTGTCCGATAAAGCCTCTTTTAGCAGTGGAACTAGCCTCCGTTTGAATATAAGCAATAGATCGTTACAAGTACTTATGCATTCTGCACTGCACATTTTTTGGAAAGTATTTTGTAGATATATTCGAGGTAATCGTATCCTTAAAAAGAAAAATTCCTTGAACACCGTTATAAAATGTTGAGCTCAAAATGCGGTGGATATAAAAATAGATTTTTCCCAAATAGAATACCTGATATATTGGTCAAAAGCTGTAGTAAAAGGATGACTTTTTATAAAAAGATGATCAAATTCACTGAAGGTATTAATTTTAGTTATAGCATCAGTTGCAGCAGCACGGATCTGTTCCATAGCAGTAATGCTCAAAGATGTAGCCAAATTGAGATATCCAGTATAATCGAGGAATACAAAGTCGAAATGTAATGAGAACTGTGAGTATAACGCGTAATTATCACATAAACCCAAACGAGACTCTTTCCAGTTTGTTGATACTGAAACTTATCATTTTACACAGATAAATTAGGTTAGATCGTTTAAGAATAGTATCTTACAGGTCACCATAAAAATAAACGTACATTTTTTCCATCTTCTCAAAATAGTAAATTTCTCGCTTCCTACTTAACCCGTTCCTATTGATACTTGTCATATTTATTTCAGATAACCAAAAAGTGAGCTCACTGATAGAGGAGAAAAATCCTATGGTAATGTCGAAAACAGATGCTTGACCAAAGGAAACTTCTTGAGCGTTAATATATATAAGCCAAGCTGCTAACAGCAAATCCGAAAAGCCATCAACTCTCTAGAATTTTAAAAAGTAAGTATTTTGGTGAGAAAAACATGTTCTTTTTCTGCCAAAAATATTTCTAAATGCCCTTCTAATCTCGAATATACAACAATTTTGGAAATAAATTTCGACAATCCGAAAAAGGTAAGAAACAATAGAAAAGCTAGCTATATCTGTTATGGCGCGCTTTTAAACCAAGGTAGATAAAGTAGCTGCCTTTAAAGCAAATATTGCTTCAATTAATTTTTGATATAAAACAAAATAAAGTAACAGAGAGCGAGAAGTAAAAGAACACCTGAATGAAATCCCTTTGAAGCATCCATGAACGTATCACAATGAAGGCTTTTAAAAAGTTTGGCTTTTGACGAAAAAAAGCTTCATATCTAGATTCAGTTTCTTCGCGTAACATATCAATTAATATCTTTGAATTATAGACCGGTGTAGGTGTATCGATACCTGCAGCAACTCATTTGCTATTTCGGGAAAAAAAATGAAAGCATTAATCAGATCAACGGTTAAAGAGATACCGATTTTTTTATATCCAAACCAAGCACATTCCGTGCTGACAATAATGATGATCACCTTCTCCATTTTATTTTCTATTTGTTTCTATCCCCCTTCTGCTAAGTCTGATCAACAGTGACTTTGAAAATAGATTGTACTCACTGACCGAGAGATCCGAAATGAGCAGAACAGAACGACGGCCTTAAATTATTATTTTCTGGACGGAATCGAGAAATCTTCGCGAATCCTGGCGGAGGTGCAAAATGAATCCGCAAGAATCCATCACTTTCAAGTCCTAGAATAGAACGAATCCACATCAGTTATGATGTGACGAAATTATTTGGAATTTCCAATTCAGAGTCCCGAGATTTAAAACTTTTTGTTCTTCGTTTAAAAACACAAGACCTCTTTTTCTTTTTCTTGATATAAAATAAGCTAATCACAGGAAAAAGATACCTCCTTCGTTTAATACAAACAATAACGGTCTCAATGTATCGAAATGATCTAATCCGAATTTTACCGAGACCCCTTTCTCTATCAAAATCCGTGCTACTTGGCAAATATAGTGAGCACGTTTGACGAAATACGCAAAATTGAGGTAGTCGCGCGAACCAAAATAATCCTGAAACATTCAAGAACATTTTATCGGATTTTCAAATTCGATTAAACACTGAGGTACAAACCATAAAAAAATTGCACAATAAAAAAGCTCATGAACCTGGGGTATAATAACAATGAGATCCAATACGGGATCCATTTTTATCTGATGACCAATACGCCAACTGCCCAAGGTGTCGATTTTAACCGGATGGACCCACCGACAATCACAAGACGATTTAACATTACTTAATTCCAGATCAAACGGTAACACTAATGGAAAACGAATTTCGCCTAAGTGCAGTTTCTGCAGATCATTCATCTGAAATGTTCAAAAATAAGATGCATGTAAATAATGTAAAAAAGTATTTTTAACTTTAATAAGATTCAAATCCATTGAATATTAACTAACAGCAGCTGACAACTGCTACAAATAAAAAAGCAATGTAATCTATGGCAAAAAAAAGGATCGCACACAACTTGCTGGGTCGTACACTTGCTTACTTCATATCAGAAAATCCCACAAACATTGCAACTGAAAATATACGTAGGGTAGCTAACCTGATGAGCAACTTCTGCTTCATTGGCTGTATAAATAGCATTCTTCACAGACTCAGCTAACGTTTCCAGTCTACATCTTTCTGCAGCAGTTAACTTGATTTCCTCAATGTAATCATCAATTTGCATACATATTAGTTGCCGTTTTTCACGTTTTCGATCAATCTGCTCCAATGCATCATCTCCCTTACGTTTCATTTTTCCAAGAAAACGATTTGAATCGGCGGAAATAACTTTTATATTACTCGTTTCCTCCGACAAATGAACACGTCTGTTGAATAAAATATACTGAGGTGATCAATTAAAGATGGATAACTTGACGATATGTTACGACATATCAAACGAAGAATGCAATCCAGCTAGCACCAAATCAGTCCAGCAATTTAATAATGTCAGTTGGAAAGAAGGAAAGCAAAAACGAGGATAACCGTCGTTCTGTTCCAAGTCAGGGAGGTAATACCTCTACTAGTATCTTAAGAAAATTACATAACTTGAGTATCGGTACGATGCAATCGATACTGAAAGTGAGTAAAACAGGGAAGATACCATAAATGAGAATGATTCACGGAACCCTAAAATAAATTCTGTTTTCTCATGAGAAATACACAGTGGATCTTGCATATACCAATTAACAAATACACAGTCATTTGACAGCATATCCTTTTTACTCAGTTCCTTCTGATAAATTCACAACATGTACGAAGTGATCAAAAAAAAAAGAAAAAAAAAAAAGAAAAAAGTGTTACAATAGATTGTGCAAAATTTATAAGCCATACATCCAAACCCCAATTTTTGCAAAACTTAAATCTGGGGAACATAAAGTATGAAAACATGGTCAAACGACAAGGCGTTTTCATGAAATTCAAAACTACAAAATCGGTAAACATATACTTGCAAAAAGTACGTACGAAAGAATGTTTTAACGTTATACACAACTTCCGTGAAACACGCAATGAAACAAAGTGAAAACAGATAAAGATTAGAGTGATTTCACACAGATGATAATATGAGAAAAGTTTGCAGGATATCCGGAAGCAATGTATACGCTAAGATACCAGTTCTTCAAATCCCTCTGACAAGGAATAAGGAAGAAACAAGGATGCCCAAATGTGCAACAATGCAATAAGGATAAGCAGATGACCAGCCCTTTGATACACCACCGAACAACACATACAGTTCAGCGTTATCATTGAATCCAAAAATTTTGAGAGAAACAAATCACGAAAAATCTTAACAGACTTCCAGATACCTCTAGAGCCTAGTATTACCAATGATTAAAAGGCCTAATGAAATCAAGGAAACAAAGTTTAATCCTCATCGCTGTGTACTTTTCCACCAGTATTTGCGATAGGCTCGGAAGGTACTATAAATATACGAATCAATATCATAATAACTCGAGATCAAATAATGGCATTTCGCACACACCACTCTCACCAAAATCCTGGTTTTTGTTGGGAGGAATTTGCATAGATTGGTAACCAATAACAATCACTTGTTACATTACGATAACTTGAGCAATTTTAAGAAATAAGATATATGTATAAGGTTCATAAGAACCAACCAAATACCCTAAGAAGTTCCAATCCAACTAAATTATTTTATTCTCTGATCGTACTCATTTTCATTTCAATTTATTTAAGGAAGAGTTACCCCAAGGATAAACTATGAGTTCTGAAGTAAACGAGAAACATCGTCTGATGACTGTCGACTATGTGTAGCACTTGGGCGTCGGAAGAACCGTGTATTAATTGACGGTACCTTTGGCAGCGATGAATTCACAAATAAGGCTAGTAGCACCATTAACGATCCAAAAAAAAATGGCGGTCCTGGGATTAATTTCTGGAATGATCTTCATTTAATTCGTGTCTTTAACAAAATTTAATCGCTGAAAAATAGAAGTAACAGCATTTCCAGGTTTCCTGGAATTGTGCATAATTTCCGGTTTTACAGTTTCATAACAACATTTACCCAGTTAAATGCCGGCTTCTCAAGTGATGTTGCATTTCGTCGTGGTGAAATGATTGGCTGAACTCGTATGCGAGGTGCTGGAAAAGGGGGTATTCCAACATGACCCGTACCATCATTATCCAAATTTAAATCCATGTCAAACAAATAAAATATAAAACCGAACAGAGCTGGACCCAAGCCTAAAAGACACTCATTTATTAAAGGCAGAAAGAGAGAGAGGTAAAAGCAGTAAAAATTTCAGACATTTCTATTCTTTCATTCTTTAATATTTTTACCTCCATTTAACTCTACGTCTCTTTGACGTCCTCATGACATCATTGAATAAGCCGTGTGTTTTATACTCAAGCTATTGAACCAACCGGCTTCAGTTTCTGTGAATTCCCATTGCTTTTTTCTTTAGAATTTTGGAGAAAATCATACCAGTAATGAAATCCTGTGGGTTACAGACTACGAGTTTTTAAAAGGTATTTCAAAACAGCTGCCAAAGAAAGAATGTAACCTTGGCATAATCCACGGACACCGGTAATGACACCCTGTACAGTTCCTTGCTTATCGCGATCACTATGTATACTAACAAATGCACTAATTGATGGATAAATCAACTGACTCATTGCTACTAGCAAACCTGCAGCCCACATCATCCAATACTTGGTACCCAAACCATACCTGAACAATTACTTAAAACGTTCAAGGTGTTACTAACATGCAACCAAAGACAAGAATATATGTAAAGCTTGTTTTGGATATGAACTCTTCGAAAATCAATTGATGTTTATCAAACCAACCATAGTAATTGAGCAAACTGAAATGACAGGCCAAGAGTTATTGTATATTTCGTGCCAACAGTGCTAGTAAGAAGGAAAAGTATACCGGTCTGAGCGATAACAGATAATATACCAACAAGTCCTGCAAAATAAATTGACAAATGCTGTGACAATCTTACCAATACATTCAATAATCTAAGATTTCTAATGATTTGAAGTGTCGGACGGCTTTCGCAATACCATGAACTATAATTGAAATTACAGACCACAGGATAGCCAACTTGTCAACCAAACGATTCCTGCACGAAATCATATATTGTCTAGGTTCTATGCATTCTCAGTAAGACGAGAATATCTGAAGTATCGTATCCTAGCCAAGTAAAGCCATACATGGCAATAAAGTTTTATTATGGATTCTCAACTCCTACTTAAACAGAGTAAATCATCATCTTCAATTCTACTCAAAATTAGTGAAAAAGATAAAAATAACTACTGTGGTGATCACTAACCAATGAAAACGGCGACTGCCTCTGGAGTGAAACCAACCACAAGTTTTAAATACACGAAAAAACAGGAAAATTGACCAGCTTCAGGAAGATAACTTAAAAAAATAATAGCAGCCAAGTGAAGCACCAAACGATCCTCCCAAACAATTCGTAGTGTTGCAAACGGATCAGCTCTCTGCCAGCGAAATGCATCCACTACTCGACGATTACGGGAAGGTAATGATTCTGGCACTACCAGTAATATAAATAGTACATCCAAACTTGCAATTATTGTGGCCTACAATTATTATTAATTATGATCGGACGAGTCTCTTCTTCCTTGTTTTTCAATATATTTATATTAATCCGAAATAATTTATGAACAAGTCATTATCAGTTACTGGCCCCATCTCTTACAAAATAATGAAATTAAAATCGATAAACATACAAGTAAAACAACGCTATCGTCACCCCACGACTCTGAAATCCACGCTCCAAGTGCTGGTGATGTAACTAAAGATGCTGCAAAAGTGGCAGAAATGAGGCCATATGCAGTTGAACGATCAGCTTTATCGGTAATATCAGCTACGTATGCAAGCACGACACTGAATGTTATCGAAAACAGACCACTAATTGAAAACAGAGCAAAATACCACCTGAAACAGCGATTTTAATTCAACCATAACAGCAACGGTACTTTCCTTCTCCAACGTTTATTTAATGATGAATTCACGATACAAAAAATAAAGAAAAGTTCGACTTTCCTTACCCCTTGAATTCTTCTGATTCTATTTTTTTTTTATAAAAATACAAAGTGACAAATAACACGAACCATGGGCTAATTTTAAGGCATGGTATAGGCATGCATGTGAAAAATACAGTAAGCAACAAAAATGACTTGCGTCCCCACTTATCCGATACAGCACCAAGCAACGGCGCACTAAGAAATGATAGCAGACCTTTAATGCCAAGAATCACACCATTCATTAAAAATTTATTAGTAGGGAACGTATCAGCCAGTACCTGCAAAATTTGTTATATGCAATGAATCATGAATTTCTTACACTAGTGAAATATGTCAACAACGGCAACTGCTAGACCAACCATCCTACTTACTCGGACAGTTACCATATGACGTATCCAAGACAGACTTGAAGGTTACAATTTATTTATATAACTAGGTTTATTGCAGCATTAAAAATCATTAACATGTTTTATCAGTCACAAAGTATTCCACTTCGTGATATCTCTTCCATAAAAGAGCTTTGAATATCCATAATACATACTGACTCAATAATACTCCAACGATCATGTGAAGAAACCTGTGTTGCATCCAACATGAATCTCTACTTTGTTTCGATAGCACAGAGATAAGTATTGGAATGGACACAAAAAAATGAAAAACAAGAACGAACCAATAAATAAATAAAAACGAACATTAATGACCGGGACGGTAAGTAATCCCCAGGAAAAATATTCGAGAAAAATGACGATAACCGCATGGTGAACACTGGCTTCACAGCAGCCCATAGTGGTCCCATCATGTGATCGACGTAACCTTCTGCCAAATAGTACCTCGAAAATACGAGCACTCTTTACCATTCGCCTCTACTCCACCTGAAATGTAGAAGTATCAAATTCACGCAATCCTTGCCGGCCAATGATTTCTTACCTGCAACTAAAAGCTTTCCCACTATCGAAAACCTGTTTTGAATATTACACCGTGTATTTACAGTGTACTATTCTCTGTCTTCTTACAATAACATTCGTATCCAACACTCAAACACAAACCCGATCTGAAAACTGCACAGTTATATGAAAATAAGAAGTACCGTGCCGGAATACACATTCCGAAACCTTCAGGCGTACAAACATCTCGGTGTTCTAACGCAATGCATTATGACGACAAGCCTATCAAACCGGGAGATTGATAGAAACAGAAAAACATCCTAGCAAACTTTTACAGAAACAAAAACAGCCATTTCTGCAAAATCACTACGCCATTTTCGGGAAATACCAGCACGAAATAATCGGTCTCTTCTAGCCGATATTCTGTGACACATCCAATATCGCTAAATACGTATCGGATTAAGAAAACGAAAGAATACAAGAGAAATAAGGGACCTTCCGAGGTGGTATATCCTCGCCAGGTGAGTCGGCTATTCGTTTTCTACGATGAATGTCTGAGATGAAAATCGCTGTTCGGGAGGAGAAGCCTATCAATGATTGACTTCCTGAATCATTCCACACACATTTATTGTGCCATACAAATCGTACAAACCGTCAATGCGAGATCGAAACAAACATTACCTGAATGATAACGGCACATCATCCCCATATCAACCACAAATTAGCAAGATAAAGCGAACCATCTGGAGGGGAAAGCCAAAATGTACAACGGAGCATGGCACAAAATCTTCCCATTGATTTCACGCATGGAAATCATCTCAAAAAAGGAACAATACAAACAAATCTTCATCCTTACTTTTATTTCTATCTTCACGGTGCAAATTATAAATGCGCAGAAAAGGAAACTATTTATATAGTTCCATCAAGAATGTTGGCTGTTTCTGATAGCATCTCGCTATCACAATCACTAAAGTATGCTGAAGTTCAGAAAAATTACGTAAAAGCAAGTGATAAGAATATATTTCTGTAGTATGCTTAAGTTTTCTAGCTATACGAAAACGTTGCTAGCTATGAATGGTGCTTATCCAAGTATCTGAAATAAGTATAACGTAAGTTATGATACAATTCACGTACAATTGGTGACGCTGCGAGTGGATGAATTATCCCGATACTTGTTTATAATGTTGCGTAAAATGTCGAAAAGAAAAATGTCCACACCTACATAGATCACGTAAGGCTGATCCTGAATAGATGAACAAATTCTAATTTATCGTGATTGCACATATCACGACAATCATCTCTTCTCATAATAATACGGTGCCCCCATGAAAATTAACGTTTCAAACACAGTTTTTACCCGAAGTATGAGAATTCCTCGATACCGAGATAAAACGAAAGCTCAGTAGTGATTACGAAAGAGACTATCCTCCTTTCAGTTAACTTGCTTTTAGTATTGCCATTCCTCATCAAGAGGAGTTAACTCTATTTAAATGTTATACCGGTTTCAACCTAAAGTGAAAGATAAAGTAGTTTTTTGCCGAAGAATTAATATCATTTGGTGTGCATTACGCGAGAAATAATCATAAGATAATTATAGTAGCTGATAAAAAAAAAAAAAAAGAGATGTTCGTTGTTAGAAATCGAATTGGAAACTTACGGAGTGATAAAATGAAAGAATTTTACGCAGTGGACGACCAAGTATTTACAAAAAGTCCATAGTATAAACAATAATAAACATAGACATTATAGTTATATACATAGAGGAGAAGCATAGTAAGAACCATTGTGGTAATATATGTAACGTTACCTCATTTTTTTCACAAAAGTTTATGTCGCGGTTGCTGTTTGAAGTTTCGCTTGACCTTTAATCCTGAATTAACAAAAGAAAAAGAACGAAAAAAAATATAGGTTATCTCTCTACTTATTCATTATTTTTACAGTAGTACCGTAAGGATGATCTAAATTACATTCCGATTATTACTACCACAGGTTAGTCCTCTAACAAATGTTTCGTCAACAGAGAATACACTACCACTATATATCAGCCAAAAATTCATCAACGGAGAACATGCCATTAGTATATGTCAGTCAAAAAATTTTAGTAAAAATGATACCATTTACAATAAGAATACAAGAAATGGTTAATGATATCAATAATGATAGCTACAGTAACAAAACAGTACTGTATTTGGAATTAGAATAATATTGGAAGGAAATCCATCGCACGGTGGCTACATTTTAGATATCGGACCATATGGTAACAAAATGTTGATAATAATTAGTGATACCGTATTTTATAGAAAAACATTCATCAAATTATGGTGATTGTTCAGGAATTATCAGTTAAATGATCATGTTCACCAAGTAAGAGCAGAAAGCTTGGATAATAGTGTGCTGATACTAAGGCTGGAATAAATAGATAGAGATAAACTTCTCATATCTCCCATAATACTAGAAAATAAAATTCTTCCTGAAGAGAACGAAAAGAAAAATTTGAAAAAGTGGTCAATTTCTAATTATTCCTAACATATAAATATGAAATGAAATAAATCGTTCTCTACATTGTATTTGTTATTTTACCTATTTATATAATAAGCAAAAAACCCGCGATAATATCCTCAATGTCGAGAAAATTCCGAATATGCGGGAAGGATTATATCGAATGGAATGTAATCGACAAATATTACCGGTTTTCTATTTCATTCAGTCCTTCTTTTTTGCATCGTTTAGTTCGAATTGCACAATCATTCATTTTACTTTTTTAATGGTTTAGAAGGGCCAGTACAGAATCTGTTAAAAAGGTTAATTTTTTAACCTTACAATATCAATATAAGGAAGTACCTTGTGGTTGAATGATTAAAGTTACTATACACTATGGATAGATCTATTCTCAATCAAATGTCGAAATATGATTGAAAAGATTTGCAATGAGACTTTTTCAAGAAAATTTATTGGCTAAACTTCACATAAGTCTTAGAATTGCGGAAAATCTAACAACCGTATACTAAATAACAAATAATGGTACTAAAAAAATCCAATGCAAGCCGTAGAAATGGTACATCTAATTGTCTTAAAAATAAATACTCATATTTAAAACATTTCCTAAAACTTCTATCAAGATTTATTCGGTTTTTTTTTATTATACTTTTTCAAAAAGTTTCTGCTTAATTTTCAATTAGAATTAATTTGTCGTTGGAATTTTAAATCATTTTACATTAGGAAACAGAACTCTTCAATTGGTCGCTTTCCTTTGCTTTTTGCATACCGATCTCTTTTAAGGTGATTAATTTTTGTAATTTCTTTTGTAAGCGTACGGTTGATACTAGTATGATGCATTGGTACTACTGTTAGCTAAGCTATTTTATGGTGCACTAATTTTTAGTCAAATTTAGGGTAAAACAAAGATTTGTGCATCGATAGGTAGTGAAAACCGAAGTAGTCATGAGTCATACCTTTTTATCCTTGGATGAGTTAGAACGGTGTCTGGCTTATATTCCTACATACGGTGAGTTACAGTATTCTCACGGAGTGTGAATATTTCAAAATATAAGGTTAAATATTAAACACAGCATTTGTACGCGTGGGATGTAGTATTTTCATGATGGGCATCAGAGAAGGAAAGCGCGGACAACTTAGTGGAATATTCGGTTGCGAGTTGGGAGGGGAAGGAATGGGTTCCTTGATTTCCCGGTGAATGGCGGGTTGGTGGGGGGAAAGGTATTAGTTTCGAATTGATATATTATTGGTTATTAGTGACGTTGATTTTTGGATCACTTGGGATTGTTGGTTGCTGAGTCATTCGAGATTTTTGGACATCTTGAAGCTGAAAGTTTTCGAAGAAATTAATAGGATTAACTTTTGGATGGTTAATGAATTACTTATTATTTCAGGGTTGCCGGGTATGACTGACTGTTTGAAGGGGGAAGAACTTGTATTCGCTGCAACTTATACATTCCAACCTATTCGAGTGATTCGCATCTCAAGTAATAATATCTCCTTTCTTTTTTTACTTCAAATTAAAGAAATTTCTGGCAATTCTATTTTTCCGTATTTTTGTCTGATTGCACATGTCTAGAAGAGTGCACATGCATAAAGGTGATGTATGGAAAATACGCATCCAGAAATATCGTTTACAGTTACTTTTTTTCAACGTATTATGTTCTTGAAATGTTCTGTGAAATAGGTGAAGAACTACATACATTGACCAATGAGGAGGTTGAACCTGCAGTTGGATCCTACGACTTTCGGGATATACCAGATATGATCGATCGTTTCATCATTTGGCTAGTCCCTTCTATTTTTTTTTTTACTATGTTACAGTTACTTTTTTTGGTTATAATTCCTGTTAGGCCAATATGGGTTGCAATTCTTGGAGGCAAGGATTATGGGATGATCTATATTTATTCCTGAAAACCAGGCCTAAGGAGCAACCTGGATCAAGCAGGATTTGAAGTCCTGCGAAATAGGGTCGGCAGCTTAAGCCAAATAATTTTAATAGATCTTGCAGGCGGTCGAATCGATCATCGTTACTACTGGAAGAACGAAGCGTAGAACGGTCTTTCGATTTTGCTTCGTTATGCTTCAGTTTTAGCCCAGCTAATGTTATACCTGGAACGCAGTTCTTTTTCGCACATGACAAATTGATATTAGTAGTACCAACGCAAAATGCCCTTTATCGATTTGCTTTCGAGATTGGGATTCAGAAAAAGAACGAGGTTTATTTACCGCTTGCATTCATTTTTTCCTTTGTACATTCTTGTTTCTATTTGAAGAACCAGGGAAGTATTGAAATTTTGTGTAGTAGGATAGGAAAGAAGAAAAAAGAAGGAAAATTATGAGCTATATCACTAATTTAACTAAGATGAAGTGACAAATTCAAGGTTCTGTAATGGAGGCGGAAATTTTGACTATCTACAGGTTCAAGCCGTCCTGAAGCTCTCTGAAGATCAGACCTTCCTGTATAATTATGATAGCTACGAACTAACATCATCAAGAAGTGCCTGTCGTGCAACTATCGTACATACGACAAGCAGTGGTACATCTGCCATATATTCGTTGGGTGATGGACAAATTGTACTTGTACAAATGAGCCATGCACCAGGAACTAGAGGCCAAGGTTTTTCTAGATGTTCCATCATTTTTGAATCTTTTGACTTTATTCTACTAACCTAAGCAACGTTTAGTTCCTTTTCCATGCCAAGATTTTTGCCGTATGATGAAAGGTTATCCGTACGAATTACTTGTGAACAATGAATCATAATAATTGAATCAAAGAAGTTGTTAAAGGATATGAAAAAGTAATAAGAGGCGAAGGATTACTGCAACGAGTTATGAAGGCAGCCCATCAGTTGAGCTTAGTTGTTAGCTTGACATCATGTATGGTTCATCGCGATATTCTCTTTTATGTACTTTTCGACGATAAAAGGCTGCATGTTTATATGGTTTGTATATTTTTTAATACTTTTGGAAAGTGTAACTTGGATGCGTGATCACTGATATGAAGCAATAACAAGAGAGCTGGAATAAATTTTTCATTTGTAAACATAAGGATAGATAGGTTATTCAACAAAGGGGTTAATTGCAATCTCCCAAATTGTAAGCTTAAAAATAGGTGTGCTGTTAGAATTCTCATGTTGATTAGAAAATCTACTTATAGCCTATAAATTCCAGAATGGTAAAAAAAAGTATGACGAAAATTTATATGATATAATGGTACGTAATAGCGATGGAGACGATGGAGAGCAAGGTATATTTGCAATTCAAACTTGCCTCTAAATAAGGAGTGATACCTAGAAAGAAATAATGCCCGCTCAGTAGCTCTTCTTTTTTTCAGTAACTGCAGAAATGGTAAAGACTTGCTCTAACGCGAACTCCTTTTATGTGGTCGTACTTTTTCAAATTGATGACCATTGCATGGTTTGTTGTTCTTTGCTGATTTAAAGCTTAGTAGGCTAATATAATGCTGGAATCATTATAGGGAGCAAAAGCAGACCAGATAGTTTGATAGTTTGATCTCTGTTCGATCATACTTATATAAGCAGTATTTTTCGAGTTAGGTGATGCTCCTTGGATCTTGTCTGTGCACTTACACACTTCTTAAAGCGAAGTCTGGATTTAAAGAATACAAGAAGATCATCAGAGATAAATGTCACTTTGCAAATATTCGTGAATTCATTTGTATATGAACATGTAATTATTTTAGTTCATGTTGGGGAAAATTGACCCGTATCTATTACCAGATGCTGGATATTTCTCGTTTATCAACACTTTCCAAACAGAAGTACGTAAGTTTGCTGGAATTTTCTTTTTTTTTTCTTGAAAATCATTTTTTCTTGTTATTTTCGTCACTAATGAGTTTCAACAAACAGAGTGGAGTAGTGGATTTCACTTGTGCATTGCAAGAGGACATTCTGGATATTATTTGTTTGTGTAAAGTTTCGGATGGAATTCGCTATTGTTTACGCGGTGCTTCAATTGACTGGTCAGTTTCATTAATGATGTTGAAACTTTAAAACATTCCTAGCTCTTCTGTATGGGACCATTTCCGGAAATCTTTACTATCCGTTTACTTGCCCTTCACACGACAGATGAGTCTCCTAACCAAACAAAATTATATATTGTTGCACATAATTTCGACAGTCTGTAAATAAGTAGTTATAAAATGGAAGCGGTTGTTTTCATGTCGATTGCGAAATTTTAGTTTGAATGGTATATTAACAATTCCTTGGAAAGGAGTAAATGAAATCCACGGTGGTGACCCAGAAGTGAGTGTATTGCAAGCCAAACCAAAGCAGTCAATTGCCATACAGAAATCATATATCTTCGATCCTAACAGATATCCCTTTGGCGTTGTTCTGCGTTCTCTTCAGGTATTATCTTAGATTCCAAAAGGTAGCAAAAAAAATATAAAATAATTTTCGCTTTTTACTATATTTTCTATTTTTGTTCGATGTTCTTGTTTCTTTTCCAATAACCCTTATGTGATTTATCCATAGAACTTACAGATGTTTTAACCAATAAGAATCTCTATGTTTTGAGTTCAACGCAATAATATGTAGTAATAATTTCCAGTTAGTTTGCAAAAAAGGAACTTTCAATTGGGAACTTTTCGCAAGGCGGCACGATTGGCGAATGTTAAAAGAAGCAGCGGAGAAATACTGCACCTCAGTAGAGGTATGTTGTTAAATTTTATACGAATATGCTGTAAATCTAAAATTAACTGATAGTCCATGTTTCTTACTGGGGATCGATTTTTATTTTGTAGAAAAGATCTACAAAATACTTTATATTACATAAATACCCAGTGAAAGAACTAGATATAACTATTATAGTTCGATCAGCATTATGTTACTCGAGAGGACCGTTCACTTTTGGCTACAGCACCGCCCAATCAGGCGGGACAAGATCGATTTTGGACAACGCTTACAAAGATGTGCAATGAATTATTACAAAATGAATGCCTTTCTTTAGGTTTATGGCATTCTGTTCCTCTTGGCTTATATGGCACGATACAACAGGTATAATTATTCTTTTTTGCGTGTTTGTTAATTTTATCACCACCACTATTTTTTTAAATTCGGTTCTTGGATGTAGGCAGGAATTTTGGTGAATTGAACAGCAAACCTGATGGTGACGTTTCGTGCTCAGTTTATGGGCTATAGCTCATCAGATCGATCACTAATGTAATTTTATCACCTATAAACGTTGCCTTGAATTTACTCATTCCAATGTTTTGTTACTGCAGGGACGTTTTACGGTATGTCGTCCGGGTGATGAGCAGCTCCGCTGGTTTGAACGTTTGATTGGGAACGATGAAAAGAATGTGAAAATATGTTGGGAAATCGTTACGAAATTTGCTATAGGAGGACTGGTATCTACTATCTCTTCTGCAGTATAGTCCTATACGTTGAATTGTGAATGCATTCATGATTAATCAGGGATTCTCATCAATATTTGAATAAAATCTCTTGTAATCAAATTTTAAAATGTTTTTTCTTTCAGTTATCATAAAATGTAATGAATTGATTGCATTATTTAGGTTGCCAGTGCAGTAAGTGTAGAAGAAAGTGAGCAGTTCATGAATGCATTTTCAACCGTTTCACATATTTTCGAGGATGCAATCCGGAAATTTACCGAATTAAGACCAGTCGATGAGTTTGATTTGGACAGTATGTTATTTGTTAACATCAAAACTGGTGGGATTGTTTGATCGTCCCACAAAGTGTGCAGCTAGTAATGAATCGCGCAACCGCATGTAAAATACAGCCATCATAAATCTCACGAGCTTGCTATGGCAAATCAGTATTTTTTTTTTCATGTTATATTCTAGTGGAAAAGATTAGTAACTCTGTTTTCTCATGGATATTTTATTTTAGCAACAGCCGAAGCGCCGTTTCATGGATCGTTCACTGTTGGCTTATTGGCCACTCACTTCGAACGTTTAATTGATGACAGATTAGCCCTTAGCCAATGCTTTATCGCTCTAATAGAATTAGTAAAAATTGTCTACTCTTCCCAGGATGTGAGTGGTTTTTCATTATTTTGTTTTCCAAGTTATTTAATCAGATTTAGATATCTAAAGGATTAAGATCATAATCGAAGTAACATTAATACGTATTGTATTCAGGAGACGATACGACTAGACGCCAGATGGGTACTTACAGTTAATACTCATGAGAAATCACTCCATGACATGAATCGACAGTTTAGCATCTTATCACAAACAATGAAACTACGAATTTCTATGTAAGTGTTTATCTTTCTGACAATTCTGATATGGAAATAAGCTTGCTTAGGTGGTTCGGTGTAAAAAATGGTTGAAGTTGAGGTGCAGTAAGAGATTTGAATAATAAAGATGATTTATTGCAGAGATCATTATAATGAAGTAAGTCTAGCAGATGGTTTTTTCGCAAGCACTGGTCTCCCAACCATACTCAGTTATGCACAGAATAAGGTTTATCATTTTTTTTCTTTTTTGATGAAATCATCTCCCATATAGTTTAAATTGCATCCCTTATCACAGAATGAATAATAGAATCAAAGTGAGTTAACGACACATGCTTCCAAAATTTTGAAAACTGAGAGGACTGTGCCACGTATTTGCTATCTAGGCGTAAATGATCCAGCACCGTCATAATTTAATCGGAGTGTTTTGGGAATGTGAAATTTTTGGGGCTATGAAGATGTATTGATTGCTTGTTAAGGAATTGATGGGTGAGGAAGACGATACGGAAGAAGATGACGAGGAGACTCCGCAAAACAGAGATGATTTCAGTACTGAAAAGATTCCATGTGTATCACCTCTTAGACAGTCAACATCAGCATACTCACAGTTTATTAATAGAATCGTTAATGATGCTGTGGTTGTTCTTTGGCCAGAAAATACGGCTATGGTGTTAGCCAGGTTTTTGGCTAACTATCATCAGTATTCTGCACTACAGGTTCCTATATTTTCTTTTTTTTTTTTTAATTTACTCAAAGGTTCGAAATTAGTGGATTATCTTTTCCAGGCATATTGTCAATTGAACGAGCCTTATGTAACAGAACTGTGTGCTGCTTTTCGGTTTTTCGAGGGCTATGCACTTGCTGGTTTAGGTGATCCAGAAAAGGTACTTTTTCGCTATGCAACTTTCCGCTATTTGGTTTGAAGCTTGATTTCCAACCAGACAGTAATTTTTATTTGCAGGCTTTGCAGTCATTCTTGGATGCAGTAGAAGGTATCAGTCGGGAAGATGAAGCTCTTAATAGGATGCTTTCGCCTGATGGTAATGTTTCGGATGGGCCATATAGTGAATTGCAATATCTGTTAAAGGTAACTTTGGACATCAGTGTGATCATCCAGCAGAATAAATTAATGCCTGTCATATTAACTTCTGGATCAAGAAGCGGTACAATTTTAGTCGGTCATTTGATATTAAGTCATGTTGGCAAATGTTTCAGGTCATGGCTGTCATGGAGTTACACGGTTTTTACGAACAATTAGTTTACTTGTCAAGGCGTGCATTGAAAGAAGCACTGCAAGCCAGGCATTTATGCACCAGAGTTTTGGTAATATGTTCTTTTTAGAATCTTCAGAAAGGTCATGAGTCTTTTATTTCCTAGCAGAACTTTTACATTCTTCCATTATTTTAGCCTGGATTGTATACGTCAGTTTTTAAATTCGAACTTCTCACGGGGCGATACGAAGATGCCCTCAATACCCTTATCTCTAATCCAGTTCCGGAAAATCGTCGGATTTGTCTGAGAGAACTTCTAGCTAAATTGATAGAAGAAAGGAAAAATGCAGTGATTGTCAATTTAAATTATGGAAATATGGAGCAACAGGTCTGTGTTTGCATATTTTTTCTGTGGGAAAATGTCACTGAAGATCTAATGTGGTTCTTTCCTAGAAGAGGTGAGGGGAAGTAGAGAGGGGAAGCGAGGAAATAGTTTCATTAATATTCCATAGAGAGAAACTTCAGTTTTGATTTTCAGGCAGGGCAAATAAAAAGGTTAGGAAGCAGTAATCTATGGTGGAATAGATCATTGCTTCCTATGCTTATAATTTATCAGAAGACAATTGATGATAGTTTACATTATGCTTATGCCATTTCTAATTGTTTAAGGTGGTCAACATATTAAAAGCGAACGCTCGCACTTCAGATATTAGTAAAGAAGGATATTTCTACGAACTAATATATGCATTTCATATCAAACGAGATCTCTTCCAGCGAGGTGAAATTATCAGTCAAAACTATAATTGATGATCAGATTGACACATTGGTTGGCATCACGAGTCTCTTTCAAGAGACTAATGTAGGGCGGTATTTGGTGTATAACACCACTTATGCAGCATTAAAAGCTCGGATGGTCTTAATAGTGATTATTGTTCTCTAAATTATGGAACTGATCTTTTCTGTAACCGCCCATATTTCACGCTGTGATAACAAATTTTGTTGCGATCATTTCTAATAGTAACTTAATTTTTGCAGCAGCACTAACGTTGCTCGAATATTCATGTCGTTTACAGTCGGAGCTACAGAATAGAAGCGTATTATCTCGTCGTAGTCGTGCTCTTAGCGTTGTTGTCAGTTTGCTTTCGTTGCTACCAGAAGCTGACCAATTTCTCACACTCCCAGCATCGGTGGTAACTTTTGGTGACATAGATTCACTTCTTCTGTTTACTTAATCATATAAAAAGTATTTACAGGAAAAAAGTGATTTAAAGTGAAAGTTTTGGAATTTATCAGTAATTTCTGATCTAAAACATTTTGTTAAGGAAAAGAGTAAGAATCCAACGGAACAAATCGAAAAAACAGATGAAGAAGTGCAAAAGAAGATTGAGCGGAAAATGGGCAAAAATGCTCTCGTCATTTGGACGCTAAATGATATTTCGAAGGTTTCTTTTCGTGCGAAATTCCTTAATTTATATGTGTGAGAAGGTTGCAGAGATTGTTTCAAATACTATAAAGAATACAGTGAAAAGGAATATCATAAATTATTTTTATTGATTCTAGAGGGCGCTGTTATCATCATCTCGATTAGTATTATTCGATGCAAATTACAATCCGAAAGAGAGAAAATCGATCCCACCGCCTATCAAACTTGAAGAAATTTTCGAACAACTCATCCAAAAGAAACTCTTTGATCACGCATGGGAAGTGAGCAAGTAAGAATTTGTTATTCCATCATATCCTCTTCTCTAACTGTGGGAAATATACATCGTTTGGATTAATTCAGTCTTATCTTTCAGAGTCTTCGATTTAAAGCCATATCCATTGTTGAAAGCAGTTACTGTGGAATGTATTCATCTGGATGCAAAACCACCGAAGGGTGAACCATGGTGGGTGGCCAAAAATCGAAAGTTCGTGAAGAAAATACCGAGGTTTCTTTGTCAATATACACTGAAGTATCATAGCCATCTTATGCTGAAGTACCGTATTAGTTGTTAATTAAACTGTCTTATAGTTTTTGTTTCGCATTTTGAATTCGAAATCAGCATTTCTAGTTTACGAGAACGACACTGGGCAATTTTACGAGGATATGTGGAAGTAGCCATGAGAAGGTGTCCAGAAGACTTCAAGATATTGTGGACAGTGACTTTTGTGTTTCTTCAACATCAATGGCATATACCTCCATGGTTATCAAATTGCTACGAGGTATTACCTTTTGAATTTCATGTGTGGTGTAAGAAATTGTACTATCTAGTACTTGTATACCATATTTTATAATTTGTTATGCCCAACACTATGTCCTTAAAGTTTGTATTATACTGCAGGATCGGTGTGCAGCGCAGTATGCTTACCTACTAATAATGTTCGATCATCTTCATCTAGCCTGCGAAACACTCAAGAAGAAGATAGTTTTGGAAGCGAGGAAAATAACATCTCGAAACTCACAATCTTCGATACCCGCGATAGAAATTGATTGGCTATTATGGTTAATTAGTAAAAGAGATGATGCGACCCTAAGAGAAGTAAGCTGTACATTTTCTAGATTTTTCCACATCCTTTAACTCTTTAATTCTTTTAACTACGTTATCGGTATGGTAATGTTGATTCCATATTGCATGAATAAGATTTAAATTCTTATAGTATTATTTGATGAGTCTTAACAGAACTTTACAAGTTGAAAAACCACACCAAGACGCAATTTAAGTAGGAAGCCGATGGGTGGTAGTATCAGAACAGAAAGATTGTGTTCGATTGCATGAGGATAGTAGAAATGAAATAGGGGAAAATAAAGCTTTTGTTAGAAATTGAATCATAGCTATTGTGCAACACTGCACAAGTCTAACATTGATAATAATTTCATTTTTTAGGACGCGAAAGAGCTGAAGAACTGCGTGGAACAATATTTTGAACGTATTGCATCGTTTTCAAGACAATGAATCTTAATGATCAGTTAGCCATTACCCATGTGATCTCCGTCTCAAACTAATTCGTGAAATCTCATGTTAAATCTTGTTGTTTAAGCAATGGTGCCACTTAATTCTTTGCAGACCATATTTTGATAATGTAGAAAAAAGATGCGGGATAAAGCAAGAAGTGATTCTTAGATTTTCGTTAAACAAAAATTTCAAATACTGTGCTGCACCTTTGCTTCCATGTGCCTTTATATGCTGTGTAAATAAATTTTACCGCCACACTATATATATGATTTCCTCTTCAGTAGTGAAAAATGAAGGGGAAGGGGATGATGACCCTATTTTCTTTTCCAGTTCTACTTTACAAGAATTACTTTGCATTTCAGTTGTGATGATCGAATTGAGAGAACCTATCCTTTTTTACCTTTCTTCGAACTTCCAGTAATTTATTTTAATGCAAACGAACTGTTTATCTCTCTGTCTTGCTTAATTCTGATATCCCTTGGCAGCGTTTACATGTCTTCTCTCTTGATTTTGCTAGGAAGCCAATCCAAACCTTATGGGAAGTGTCTGTTCATCGTATTTCCGGCAAGCGCGTTGTTCTCTATCTAATATTATAGCGAAACAGTACTAGTTCATCATCTAGCCATGCCTTTCCAGAAAAAATTGGTGTGATGTGAAAATGTTCCGCAATTAGTTATACATCATACACAGCGAGACCAAATATTTTTAAAGAAATTCTTAATCCTCATAAGCGCCGCGTACTACCTTTCATACTGTTTGTGTCTGATATCCCTTGGCAGCGTTTATATGTCTTTCTTGGTCCCCACTGGGATCTCTTAAATGAGAACCAGCATCGGAAATATCAAAGATCATTTCTTTTTAATACCCATAACAAGGAACAGCAAACAAAAACTGTCAGCAGTAATGCAAACAACAGAACACAACAAACATAGACTCATAAAAACAGACACACAAGAAAGTCACATCATAACACATCCAGTTTAAAAGCATTGCTTTATATATCTCAGACGTGGTAGTATGCACAAATCATAATAACCGGTGAATGCGACCAGACTGCGTGCTACTAAAATGGCTGCAAACAACTGAGATGAAATAATTAGAAAATGGGGAACTTCATAGCATAATTTAAAAGGAAAAAAAACATTCAACAACCGGTGTGAGCAAGTAAAAAGGAGGAGAGACCGGGGGAAGTGTAACTTGCTTTTTAAAAAAAAACAAATACCTTTTCTACTCCTCTGGTATTGTTACTTCTTGCAGTTTCACTTTTTCTGTAGTTAAAGGCACCGTTATTGTTTCTTCTACCAAGTCTTCATTGTCTGCTTTCAACACATCTAAGCCACCTGCAATTACATCATTCTAATTTTTTCACTCAAAGTAACAGCATAAGAAGACGTCACACTGTTTTAAAAAAAACATAGCGGCCATCATGTCTTTACGTCGTCCCAATCCAAAACTTTTTGCACAAATTCCCACAATAAAACAAACTATGAGCAGCTAAACTATTTTGAAAGAGAAACCTCTTAGTTGTAAGCGTAGCTCTGCTTCTTCTGCCAATTTCTTCGTGCAAGCACTACGAATTTGGATAAAATCAGCCATGATTTTCTTGCGTTTTTCACTCACTTCCTGAATATACGCATATTAGATTCGAATCAATTCAAAAAAGGAATGAAATTTGCAGGCAAAGATAATAATAATAAAAAGAAAGCAAATGCAAACCTTGGTTGCTCGACCACGTTCCATTTTATCCTCTTCCTCGAATTTAGCTGATGTAGTTTTCAAATTCTTCCTTATCATCTGCAAAGCAATTATCACTTTCACTTATACTGCTTTACAATGCTTCATCTGAATATCATCAATAATTTATTCGGTCAGAGTACCACAACGCAATATCTCTCAGTAGCGATGCAAATGCATCTTAAATCACTACCACGTATCTCGGAAAAGACGGATCGGCTGCGAATCGTTCCTCTCAAACTAAAATATTATAAACAACGACGATCTTTACACTAAACCAACCCAATGAAACTTAATCCATACATGTTTTATCCTATTAAAATAGCAAATACAAATCCACCTTAATAGTTTCATCAGGCAATTTAACTGATAAACGTGGTCGCCATTTGAATTGCATTAGTCGGTCCAATGGCTTTCTGTACAATTCTCTTCCTTGGAAAGTATAGATACGATAACCCGTATCACCTTTCCCACCACCAATTGTACATGCTGCTGTAAAATACCGTCCCGTAGGATCCCAGCTTCCCTGAAATTTGAGATTAACATAGTGAAGGACTGCAGGTCCCCTTCCCCATTCCATCGAATCATGTCCTACTTCATCGAGAAACTCTTATCCCTTTCCTTATTCTTGCCAATCTGCCAAAAAAAAAAAACTCCACTTTTTATATACCACAAGACCAACTTTATTGAAGCCTGGATATTCCACTAAATTAGTGCGAGTCGGTCGCGTTCCATTGCTATCAATAAACATTATGTTGCCAGATGCTGTACCAGCCGAAAAAACGACGAGCCAACCACCGGCTGGTGCCCAAAGAACATCACTAAAGCGTTCCATCGGTTCAAATTTCGATATTAGTTGGGGCGCGTGTTTGGTCGTATCCAAGTAATAAATAAGAGGAATCGATTTATGCTGTGATCCAACAAGCACACAAAATTTATCACCTGAAACAAAGATCACTCAGAATTTGTCAGTAGTTCAAACATATTTGTCAAGGATAGCTAGAAACAACTGCACTTAGACTATAATTATAATACGTTGTATATAAGGCGTCAAATCACAATTTCTCTTCCAAACAATATACAGTATTAAATGCATCGAACATATATATATATAAATAAATTATTTCCACGTGTAAACCACTCTGCTAAATCATTACGTATTACGATAAATGTGCATCATTCCGGATCTTCAGCAGTTGTAGAAACAAAACAGAAAAATGCTTTACCGGATGGCTCCCAGTCAAACGCTATGAATGATTCTGAGAGAGGCATCGAAAGCACCGAGATGTCTTTCCCTCGCGCATCAAAAATTTCTATGTGTGAAGTCGGGTTCTATAAATAACAGTGGGTCATACAAACTCATCCAATTAAACTGTTTCTGACTGATAATAAGTTGTATCATCTGCATGGGAGTTCAAAGTTTCTGAGGAAGAACTCCAAAGCTCCAGGGCTTCTACAAATTTTTTCATTTTCCAAAGACTAAAATTAGATAATTTCATTGCACAAATATTACTCCGAACGACTTCAAAAAGAAGGTAATTAACAGCTGAAGAAAACAACATGTGTTTAAAAGTGACAGATTGGATCTCAAATGGTTAAATCGAAATTTAGAGATTAAAACTAAATGTCGAGAAAAAAGATGTTAAAACCATACTGACGTACCGTATATTTAATTTCCTCTACGGCTCCACTTGCAGATGCCTTGATATTTTTCTTCTGATAACGTTCTGTATGTGCGGCTAATCGATCACCGTTCCTGTTCCAAAATAATTCTGCTTCCGATACAGAAAATATTCGTTGCGCGCGAAGCTTCTTTTTTGATGGAATTTCCATTAAACCAATTTCTGCTGGTGCATTATCTGATGTCTTAATGTTCCTTTTATCAGAAATAATCCTGTCGTTATAAAACAAAAGCAACAATAAATCAATGCAGCATTGCTGTATATACTTAATGAAAGGAAACAAGTAAACAAATACTTACACGTTCATCACAATAATATGCAAGAATGGGACGCGTTGGTGACCAGCGGAAAGTTCGTAAACCCTCGATTACTACATGCTTCTTGTCTAATAAGGTAAAATTCTTCGTTTCATACACATTGATTCCATTACCGCCAGGTTTCGGACATGCCACAAATCCATT
This sequence comes from Dipetalonema caudispina, assembly GCA_013365325.1. Classification (NCBI taxonomy): domain Eukaryota; kingdom Metazoa; phylum Nematoda; class Chromadorea; order Rhabditida; family Onchocercidae; genus Dipetalonema; species Dipetalonema caudispina. Next base: position 88,485 of record JABVXV010000199.1, read on the forward strand.
CGCTTCTGGAGAAGCCAGATATGTTTCATCTGGTCCTAAAGCTCGAGTATCTGCTGACCATCTATAAAAATCAAATATAACATTCTCTCATGTTTAGGAGACATTCTTTCCTCCCTATGACAGTTAAGATCAACTAACCCTACGGAGTGAATTGCCATCGGCAGATCAAATACCGTTTAATGAAAAGTAATAATACAGTTCAAAATCTTAAGGCTCATTTCAGTGTAAATACTTTGCAGTGTACATTCATAGCGCAGAATTAACAAATGCACCAAAAAATCTCCTTAAAAATAAAGTCACTTGAATTAAGAAAAAATACTACATGGAAGCATTCGCATATAAAAAGTATTGATATCATCAAAATATACTGGAAATATGGCCAGCAGGGCAATTCATTGGATCCTTCTTGAGTAAGCAACGAAAAACCACGTCGCATTTCTCCAGTCATAGTGTCAAATATGCGTAAAGAATTAGTGTCATCAGCCCATCGATTTTCCGGTAATGAGTACGTAACAAGAAATCTGTAAGAAAAAGTTTACTGCTATCCTCGTTTATTGTTTTTACCCAAATCAACGATGCAATCATCCTTCCTATAGCTCCAAAAATTCAGATCACGAGAACTACCATACTCTCACCAACGAAAAAAATAAATTGTGGTGTAGAAAAAGGTCAAATCAATATTCTAATGGAAATTTCCTTGGTCACTGACCAATAATGTGCCCACTTTTTTAACTATAAATGCTCCAAAAACACTTTCAATGCACACCTTTCACACGGCGAAAAATCAAGCATTACAACATTTTCATGTGAATAACGAGCAAAACGTTCGAAGTTAGCGCCTGCCCATAACGCAATACCCATACGATGAACACTGACAAAAAAAGTACCGTTGGGAGACCATCTGAACACTGTCTCTGTCCAGTACTAAAAAGAACTTCGCTCCAATTAATATCATCAAATGTTTCGGTTACATCGTTTCAATAGTATACAATACATGTGATTGGAAATGAACCCGATGATTAAATAAAACCTATATCCCCTCCATTTTTTGGTAAGGCAGGTCAAAGTAAATAGAATTATCTAAAACATACGTGTCGTTCCGTGACAGGCACAGGATCTTGTCCTTTCCGATACTCGTAAACGCCGACAAACGGTGATGGCGAGCCATACTTAGAGCCCTGTGCATCACGCTCATAATGGACAGCAAATTGATCGTAACATTTCTCATTTTGTAACCAAGACCATAAATCACCCTGAAAACGCATTATATTTACAAAACATTTAAAAATCCAACATGAAACCACAAATCATCGAATGCATGTATTTTAGTACAAATAAACGTGGAAAAATCACAAAAACAATACGATATTGTTGTATGGTCGTATTTCCGGTGGCTTCCAATTTTCATCTGGTTTTTCGAATTTATTTAAATCATTGAATAGATTAGCAGAAAATGTGTGATTTTTGTCGAGCAAATAACCATGCAATATTGCTGTAGCATTCTCTGCTATCTCGCTGCCAGGATATTCCACAAAGCAGTAGCCCTGCAATACACCACAGTGCTTAGAGAGATCAGTTACCCACTTCTGATTCCAAATCATGAATATATTAAATCATCTATTAATTTTTCACTCGATATTCTCAAGATATTTCATATTCATCAAAGATATTCCCCATCTATCACCAGTCATAATCTGCTGCATAGAGAATTAATTTCTGCATACAATTAGTATTGAAAAATTATTTTTGTACAGCATTTGTATTGGAAATCATCAGATCACTTTTTATTGCCTACGCAACGGGAGATGGGTTAAAGTAAAAGGTTGAACGGTTGGCATTATGATTCCCTTTACTACAAAAAATGACAACTCCGATATATTAAGCATGCTTTATACCATCACTCGAAGGATATCAACCATTCAGGATAACATTTATCACAAAAACCTTAATCCTTGCATCATGGTTTCGCATGAATTTTATCAATTTCGGAAACTGATTTTGATCGGTTTTTCTTACCCAAGCGACTTAGTATCACTAAGTAAATATTTTCAATACAACATGCCTTTGTAGAGCCATTATCATCAACTGGATAGAAATCATTGAATTCTGGATGGATCCGGCCAAAAATTTTCCCGAGCACACTCTTCAGCTTCGGTAAACGATTTTCGCCAACAATTGGTATGCCGGAAACTATTATGCAACAATGATCGTATTCACTCAAAGACGGCTTCTTTCGCAATACATCACCAACTAATTCTGAAAATTTCCTCCTTTCTACCAAATATTAAAGATAATCAATGTCTCAATATAAATTATCGAACTGCTAAGAAAGAGTAGAAGATTAAAAATAAAAAAATGAAAAAATAAAATTAAAGACAAAAAAACTTGAAAAACAAAAGAAATATAAGAGATTAACCCCTTTACTCGACCTGTGCCTAAGGAAGCATTTTTGTAAAGTTTGTCTTCCAAAAACAAAACAATTATACTATACCTTCGTCAGTTGCGCTTTCTTTAAAACCATATTCGCTATCTGAAAAGGATGGTTCCTCTGGAACACTCTCATCTAATATCGGATCTGCCGCCACCATTCCCTTCAATTTCTACCAGAAATGCCGCCCTGTTTTCTGAAAAAAGCAAAAAAATTACTACCGTACATATATTGCTCCGAGTTACAGATAATTTTGACAGCGGTTGTGTAAATAATTTAATTTCACAAATAGCATCAATTATTTTTTCTTCCACAAATACACAGCACGGAATACATCTTAAAGAAGGTCTAGAACTCAATACGAATGACTAACTTCATGAATTCTTTAAAGCAGGAAACATACTGCATGATAACAAAAACGTTATCAAGGCTTAGATCATTGTGTTATCAACCCACACCTATTGTAAGTCATGTATGTTGCGCATTCATCAATACTGTTTATTGGTTAGTTTATTAATTACTTACAGATGATGTTGCTGGAAAGAAACAATATATTTTAAACAAACAGTGTTTATTAAATATTCCTGTAGACCACAAAATTATACAAAAAATCTTGCAAAACATTTGAATTAGTGAAAAACCCTACGAATCGTTTAGCATTTAATATTCTCATCATTAACAATTTTTTAAAGTAACTCATACAACTATATTGTTATAAGTTGCTTAATAATCCCGGCTTCTTGAATAAATCAGGTTGTGAAGTAAACTAACTTTATCACGATTATAACCGAAATCACTTCTTAGCAGCTTAACATTTCATGACTTATGTAATATTCACTGCATACTTATCAAACTTCGTTAATTCCCACGTATCACTTAGTCTAATGTATAGCAATCTACTTAACAGTAATCATTCCCCATTCTCCCTTCACCAGTCTTAGATTATCATTAAGGATATCGTGAACAAAATCATTTAACTTGGGAATAAAAGTAATATGATAATGGCTTAAAGAACGTCATTCCTACCATTTATCACTCAACCACGCAACTGTAATTTACCTATCATTTCCACCTCTCCGTTTTAACCACAAACAAAGCACCACAATGACCCGCAACACCGCAAACAACTCCCCCACACCTACCCCACGTACCGACAACCTATGCAGTCATTTTTCACGAGCATCCCGTTATGCTACTCTAACCGGATCACAGTTCAAGCAAATTTTACCCATTCATTTTATTTCACAATCATTGAATTATAATGAGGAATTGTCACTTTGATATAGCTCAAAACGAAAAGATTAAATGCTATTTGAGTAATGAAATAATACACACATATGTTACACAAAATATGCTAATGAAAAACATGCAAAATCCCCTGTTACTCATTAATTCTCAGCTCCATAATTTCCACGATGTCTCGCGATGAAAATCCAGGAAATCCTGAAACTACGAGAAAAAAAAAAGAACTAATTTCTGCTATACTTTTCCATAATATACCTTGTAACATAAGTTAAATTACACTACACGAATATCATTCGATATCAAAGAAATTAAAAAAAGTTACCACCACCACCACTTAACGAAACAGCCCCAAGAAAAGTAAATGATCACGACAGTATTATACGATACTGTTAAATATTGTTTATGCTGACGAGTAACTACCAGTTGGTTGATGACCTATAATGATTCCTTTTCTGATTTGTGACGTATGATTATACATTCCGAAATTTGGGTTTTTCCGCTTTTGAATTCGTCGGTATATTTTATTGAGGAATTTTCGGATACGTCATCGAAATCAATTACATTGTCATATAACTATACTTTTCAAAATTCGAGTTATTAGATCTTATATGTAATACCATCACGTTGTACGTATCATGCAGTTATGTAACATACCATAAGTTTATGTCATAGTTTATGTTAATTTTAATTGGTCAAAATTATATACTTTGAACGAATAAAATTTGGAATAGATGCAGTTATGTAGGAATTATGACATGAATGTGACGTTTAAGAACATTACAAATAAAGCATTATAAAGACCTGAGATATAATATTGGTCCTCGACGACAAAGGGATGTCCTATAATTTGCGAAGGAAACGGCAGTCACTATCGCTCGTATATACTTTTTCTCCGGTCTGCTTGATCATTAGGAATATTTGTACTTTATGTTGCTTACGCGATGGATAAGTAGTTTTGCTCTAATGTAACACATACGCATTATATCGAATTTCAGGTGTTAACGATGCTATTTTAGCGAATGTTTATTAAACTACCTACGGAATTGCTCGATAACTATCTGAATATATCGGTTAACGGGTAATGAGCCAATGGATATATCATTTTTTTTCCTACCTTTCTATCTTTTCCACCAGCTAATGCTGGTATCAGCTGGACGAGATTTCTACAAAATTTTAAAAGTACCGCGCGATGCAAATCTCAACCAAATCAAAAAAGCTTATCGAATGCTGGCCAAAGAATTGCACCCCGATAAGCAAAGCAATGATCCGTTGGCAGAAGAAAAATTTCAGGACTTAGGTGCTGCGTATGAGGTTGGTATAATTTTTGCATATCTCAAATTCGATTCCTTTATTTGACCAAAGTAATTATCGAATATTATTGTTCATTTATTGTAACGTTCCTGGTAATGACGACATCACTGTTCATATCTATAAATGTTGCAGTAAAATGTAGAACAATTTCCAATAGTTCGTTTATAGGTTCTAAGCGATGGAGAGAAGAGGAAAATCTATGATCGTTATGGTGAGGAGGGTTTGAAAAATGCGGGTGGTGGTGATAGTGGAAGTTTCCACGATCCTTTTTCCTCCTTCTTCGGCGATTTCTTTCACAGCAACAGACAGCATGAGGAAGGAACACTTCGTGGTGCCGATGTGATTATGGACTTGTGGGTTACTCTCGAAGAAGTATATAATGGAAATTTTGTGGAAATAAAAAGGTTCATTTTTATTCATTTTTTCAAAAATATTATTACATTGCATTATCTGTTTCTTCGATAACATCGTAATTAATAAACATTGTTCATGTTTTCAAAATAATTAGTGAGAATAATTTAATGATGCAGTTCGTGCATTTCATTCATTTAGTAGGTCCTCATATAACTGTATCTTGCTTAGATGCACTAGTATGACCAGAATTTCGAGGCATTTCATACTGTTTGAATAGTCTTGCTAAAGTCTAGTCAAGTTTGGTTGCATTTTAGGATAAAATCATCGTACAAGCAGACATCAGGTACAAGGAAATGTAATTGTCGGCATGAAATGCGTACCGAACAGTTGGGTGCTGGTAGATTCCAAATGTTTCAAGTAAAAGTATGTGATGAATGCCCAAATGTTATTCTGGTGCAAGAAACGCGTTCCCTTGAGGTAAGTTATCTTAATACTGGAAGTGCTCTCTTTCAGTGACCATCTTGGCAGTTGAGAGAACAGAATGTTATATTAGTATATAAAGCGCTTTGAGCCATTTACTGTCGTTGATTTGTGATTTCTTATCCGTAAATAATCTCACTGCATTATATTCGAGATGTTCACAAAACCAGTTCTTTCATGTAACAAGTTTTTGTTCTGGATTTCGTAAAGAAATGCAGATCTTGCTTAACTGTTCTATTTGTGAAATCATATTAACTCACTGTTGCATACGTAATTTAACACACTAATCACTGGACATTTATTTAGTTTTTCTTAAAATTACCAAGTAAATCTTTCGTCACTTACAATTCATTCTTACTTCAAATGAATGTGGATGATTTTATATGTTCTCCTAAATTATTTTAGGTTGAAATTGAAGTAGGAGTTGATGAAGGACAAATGCAAACATTCTTGGGAGAAGGTGAACCACATATTGAGGGCGAACCGGGTGATCTAAAATTTGTGATCAAAATCGAGAAGCATCCAATATTTGAGCGACGTGGTTTGGATTTATATACTAACATCACTATATCATTGGAGGATGCATTAAAGGGCTTCAAAATGGAAATAACGCACCTTGACGGCCACAAGGTTGAAGTGAGTGGGGAACTTATTTTTTTTATCCTTCCTTGAATATGTTCTCGATTGCATTATTTTAGATGCATTTTATGTTCCATATTAAAATATTAAATATTTCGCTATTATATGAATTTTATGGAACACCTTTTCATTAATTTGTCACAGTAGATTCTGTTGTTAATGAGATACTATGAGTTGGATCATCGATAGGTCTGCCATCACAGAGAAAGCGAAAAAGATGTAAGTGGATGGAAGTCTGTTTTCTCTCTGGGTAATCCGTCACTTTTTAGGAGCGTAATTTTATTGTCCATGGAATTTTGCGTTTTGTCATCACATGGTTTTGCATATTGTAATGGAGTTTTGCATATCATTCGATGTGATATACAGAGACTTTGTTTTGAAACAAAAAACTTTTGGATATATACTGTGCTTCTGAGTCTTTATCAGAAAAAAAGAACACGAATTATGTATTAATTGCCATGGTTACATAAGGATGGATAAGTTACATTTATTTTGCAGGTTGTCCGCGAAAAGATAACTTGGCCAGGAGCACGGATCCGTAAAAAAGATGAAGGATTGCCTTCGTACTCCAATAATAATAAGAAAGGAATTCTATATATAACCGTTGATATCGAGTTTCCTCGCGGAGAATTAACCCTAGAGCAGAAAGAAGTTGTTGAAACACTATTGAAGCAGGGATCTCTTCAGCCGAAAGTATGCTTTTATGTCACCCGAGTTTCAGAGATGACTTTTTTCAAATACCTTAGATGTGAAGTTGTTGCCTTCGTTAAAGTTTGGGAGACTTTTGCTTGCCTTCAAGAAAGCAACTACATCACCTCTAAGGTATTTGAAAACAGACTGAACAAGAATTGTTCGGAATCTTCTAGTTTTATAATTCGATCAGCAAATGTGTTAACGAAGGTACCCTTGCTATTCAAATTTCAGGTTTACAATGGGTTGCAGATGTCATGACAGTGGCCAGTATTTATTATATTTGGTATGATCAGGTCATCTCATTTTATTTTAGTAAGATATGTATAGTTAAGTTATTGAAAATGTTATCGCATTCTTGCCGTTGTTTTCTATTTGTTGGCTGTATTTGCATATGGAATAATTGTTGTTGCGGCCAAATAAATTGTGGTATTTTGACCTGCGTCACAACTTTATACATCATTGTTTTCCTACATCAATGGTTATTTTTACATTTCCGAAATAAATAGTAACAGTAAAGCAGGTCTGGAAAGCTTGCTGATATGATCAAAGGTTGCTGCTTAAGAATGCTTATTTAGGTCGATTCGTTGTCCGACTTTTGCTGTCGAGAATGAAGCTTCTTTCCTCATCCGTACGGTAGTGTCAATCGTTTCTTCTCAGTATAACATTGCAATGAACAACCTTGGAACCATTTTGCATCAGTGGCAGCTTAATCATGTATTTCCGTTCATCCCCCTACTTCGCGGTTTAGAATATGCAGTTCTTATTGTCCCTTATTTTACGTGGACGCTACGATATCGGTCCTCTGCATCCGCATGCACTGAACTGGGGAATTAAAATTTCTCCTCTGCATGCTGTTGCGAACCCTATTTGGTCTTTTATGTTTGCAGTTTCCAAACATCCCAAAAATAATTGGTATTGAAGCTCTCAGGAGCTAAATTAATCTGAACTTGAATTGTTCTCACCTGTGAGAAAATCGAAAACGATAAGAACAACAGCAGCATTGGAGCAACAAAACAACAGCATAGCTACAAATTTAAGTTGTCCCAATAGTTCAGCAATATCCGTCCTGATTTCATCATATCAGGATGATATACTTTCAGGAGATCAATGAATAGTCCATGTAAACATGTTGGTAAAAATCAGCGAACGTTGTCGAAAACCCTTAATAGTGTTGTTTATGCAGTTATCTTTCCCAATAATGCTAAAGCACGAGAAGTCCACGTGAGTTTTAATTATCGTCACCGATTGATTGATTGATTGATTGCTGTGCGGCGATGGAATATATTTGACGTTTTAGCAAGCTTGTATATGAAAAACATAATTAGATAAAGCATTCTCCATATATGCCTACTACGTGGTTGTTCTTATGTGAAAGAGAGCAGTTCCGAAAAGTTTTAATTGGTCTGAAAAACCAAAACCAATGATATCAAAGATTGGGTTAACTACATGTATTAAAATCCTATGAGAAATCTAATCCATATATTTATGTGATGGACAGGTAGAACGATTGGTTAATTTATCGAGGATATTTATAGTTCGGTTAGAGAAATTAACGTGATGCCACAAGTGTATGCCATTTTGTTAATGTTTTAATTCAGCTTAAACTTTTTATTAATATCTCGTCGTTCTGAATATATTTATAACTTTGAGATTATCAACGTAATAACAACAACTTCAAATCTTTCTGTTTTACCAAAGCATTCTGATGCTCTCTCCATAATCTATACATTGTTTCCAAAAACAGTCATTTACAGGCTAGATATATTAGATGCATTCAATGTAAAACACGACTGAATGCATTGATGTGTGCATGCTGCCAGTGTTCAACATTTGCATGTTTAACACATATACACGATCATCTGGCTACCAAAGAACATCTATTTGGTGAGGTAATTTTCCTCCTACTGCAGCTAATAATTATTTTATTCGTAAAATCAAATCTTTTCCAAGTAATAATTATTTCTCAATTTACAGCAGTTTCTGTCGAAACAGGTTTTATTTATTGTTATCAATGTGGTGATTTTGTATACGACCGGGAGATGGAGGACGCTCGACGAGATGCTGAGAATGGTTGTCGACGATCATTAAACCTAAGTACACGGAGTATCTGGTATCCGGGTGCAGCTGTTGTGGATATATGTCATGATGATCCTACTCGAATGGTTCGATTTTCGAGAAGTAGTATTCGAGGTAGTTTCAATATTAAACTAATTGACCTTTGCTGTTGTCCAGCAGACAATATCTTTATGTTATTCTTTAGATGTTATAGCTATTGAATCATTAATCCAGTGTGCAACTGTGTCATAACCATGAAATAAACTAGATGCAGTGTCTAAATTGTCTAGATCTGAGCCCATTAGCCTAGCTTGCAATTTATTGCAACTGTTATATTTCCAGTTCTTTGTGCATTTCCAATATTATTGTCATTACAGGTTTACGTGGATTGGTGAATTTAGGGAATACATGTTTCATGAACTGTATTATACAAGCCATCGTGCATACACCACATCTAAAGGATTATTTCCTAACTGATCAACATCACTGTGCTTCATCGTCATCGCATAGCAAAGCTCAATGTCTCATGTGTGAACTTGCCAATACCTTTCAGGTAAATTTATGTTTAACGACAACTTTTATTGCCATCTGTACTTCTAGATACTGTTTTTACTAGAAAAGTACTAGCTGCTCCTTAACAAAAGTGAATCGAACTTGATCGTTTCCTTCGCAAAAGATTTATTATAGAGCTATAATAGTAACTACACGATTTGCTCTTGCATCGTAAAAAGCTTCCCCTAGATCTTTCTTCAGTTCTTTTCATTAGTTCTTCTGCTAATGGAGTTATCTCAGGAGTTATCTCGTAGATCCTTTTTGTATGTCTTACATTTATCTCGTAGATCCTTTTCGCTAGTAACGAACTGCAGTTGCACTCTTTAATTTAGGTAATCGTTTGTTTTCCACCAATATTTCATGATGGAATCATCACTTGCTCTGTGTACCGCTGTCATTATCTTATCACTTATTCTTGACTAATGATGCTTTCATTTGTTCAGAAATGGATGTTTCTAGGAATTTTACAAAGGTGATATTACACCTTACAAACCGAACCGATTTTTGAACCTCGTCTGGACACATGCTAGACATTTGGCTGGCTATGAACAGCAGGACGCACATGAATTCTTTATCGCTGCTCTTGATGTGCTTCATCGACATTCTGGAAGCCAGTTTTTTCTTTTTTTTATAATACTTAATTTCTTGACTTTATTAATCTATGATGATTTATAATAGCTATTATTACAGGTAGTTCGCTTCCCTCTACGCCAAATGAATGCAACTGTATTATTGATTGGATCTTCACTGGCAAACTGCAATCTGATCTCACATGCTCAATTTGTGGGTGCGTTTATCGTATATGCTGTGAGATTATTGATTAGTTTAAAAGATAAGTTATTCAAGAAGAAATGACCCAACAGGCAGATAAGAGATGATAGAATAGGAGATTGATTAGCTTAACAAGGATATTTAGGTGTGTTTCAACAACTGTTGACCCATTTTGGGATATATCACTTGATGTGGCACAAGAAGTGTTACGTTCACCCAGCAGCAGCTCTGGTTCACCACAACAAATTACTTTAGAAGATTGCTTACATAGGTAAGTCATTTTTTTCATAAATTAAAGAAAATAGATTCATGCAGGAATAGCTCCGACTTGCCTGGTACGTAAACAAAGGTGAAAGTCAAAGCACAAATTCTGTTATGAATCCAGATTGATATGGGGCCATGAATTTAGCGATATACTTTCAGGTATATAATGCCCGAGCATTTGGGAAGCAATGCGAAGACGAAGTGTGCTCGCTGTGAAACATACGAGGAATCAACGAAGCAGCTCACCCTAAAAACTCTCCCAATGGTTGCCTGCTTTCATTTAAAACGTTTTGAACATAGTCGCAAAGACCGGAAGAAAATGGATACTAAAATCAAATATCCGCAATTCATTGATATGACACCATTCACGGCCTCATTTCGCGAGCGTTCCACCAGTGCTTCGGAGAGCAAAACTAGTATAGTCACCGATTTGCTCACAACGAATCGAAATAAGTATGGATATAAACGGGCTTTATTAAGCTGGATTATCAATATGTTAAATGAGGTAGAGGTAGGGAGAAGAGACAGCTTTTTTTTGGTGAGTGAACCGAAAACAAGGTGCGACATACATTCGTGGAACCTCAACTGAGTTAAAAATGCTAACCGCATGATGACAGTCGAATTGAACGCAGTAGTTTGTTAGCAGTACCCATCCATGCAAATTAAAAATGCAATACTTTGATTGCTGGTATTGTTTAGTGGATAGAATTTTTAGACTAGCTACCGGATGATCTGATTTTCTTGTGTCCTGATATGATTATTTCATGGTTAACATTAGTCAGTGGCAATTTATGCATACTAAGAATTATTTCAGATACGAATTGTTTGCGGTTGTGAATCACTTGGGGACGATGGAAAGTGGCCATTACACATGCTACATCCGGCATCAACGTAACCAGTGGTTTCAGTGTGATGATCAGAAAGTTACGAAAGTACCCACGGAACGAGTCCTTTCTTCCCAAGGTTACTTGTTGTTTTACCATAAGTGTCATGCTGACTATTATTAGAGTCATAATGGACTAATTTCCAGTTTATGTATAGATTTTTTTTAGTTCCTATTTAAATTGACCACTCAGTTGAATTTTAAATCCTTTTAAATGAAGGGAAAAACCTCAGGAAGAAACTAGTAACTTGAAAAAGTGTAGTTAAGAATCAATCGCCGGCTGGCTTATGTAGTAGTTCTTTCCGCATCCATACAGTATTTGTACCGTCCTCATTGCCCATTCTTATACGGACGTTAGGTATATCATGTAGGTTAATTATAACACTAGGGCGTACGTAACGGAAATAAACTTCAACATGCCATTCATATCTTTCAGAATTTGTTACATGTTAATAGGATTCGAGCGCTGTTTTAATTTTCATGATTATTTTGTCTTTCGGGAATAAATAATTACGACACATGTAAATATATTTACACACACACGTACGCACATCTTGTTTGATACAGCAAAACAACCCATTCAAATTCTTTGTATAGCAATTGGCCTAGTAAGAACAAAGCGTTATAATATGTGCTTCCATGATATTCGTTTTTTTCCATCAAGGGACAAGAATCCACTACAACGATGAAATCCTAATTTAATCTAAGAATTAAACACGAAATCCCCATGGTTGTAATCATCTCAATCACTTTTTTGCTTACAAAAATACACTTTGAACCGGTGCCAAATGTCACTGCAACAGTAAATATAATGCGCATTTAAAACAACAAATCCCTTTACGAAAACAAAACTAAAAAAAAAGAGAAGACATTTCAACATTCTGTGAAAGCACCAGAACAAAAGGAGAGAAAGCACTACTCAAATTCTGTATACGATTACACCGAATCAAATCAATTTCAAACGATTCTATTGAGAGAAAAATTAAGTATTGAGTGAAAGAGAAGAATACTTCACCAATATGATCATCACTTTTTCATAGCTGTAAAGAACTGAATCTTGTATTTTTGTGAATTTACGATGATATTTTCACGTAATTTAGTTAAGTTACCTTTTCCCGTGGCAATAACACTAAGGTAAAGAAAAGAGAAAGAGTGCAATAGAAATGCTACTTAATATGAGGAGACTGTTTTTACAGTTAAAACTAATTGATGATCACAAATTTTCCCGATTAGATGAATTTTGAGCTTGGAAATTTCCAATTCTATTTCTTTTTTTTCTGATGAATGCTTTCTTTGATGTGCAAATATTTGCTTTTTGTTTCGGCGGGACTTCGTATTATAATTTGAAGTTTGAAATGACAAGATATCAGTATTCACTGTCCATACTGGCAATTGTTTGTCTTCTTTCAGTTGTTCCTTTTTTTTTTGAAAGCATCAGAAAACTATTATAACTAGCAAAATTTCTTATTCGTAAGTGAGGGATATTAACAATAACTTTGGCATTGTGTTCGAAGTTTAGAGATTATAGGATGGAAAGAAAAAAAGCAACAATGTTTTCAGTGTTATTGGAAATTTTAAGGGATTAGAAATTTTCTGATTTTTTGCGCTCTTATAATTTTTCCTCTTTTTTGCAAGAAGAAAATTTATTTCTCGATTTGCTACATCATCCTGTCAGTGGATGATATCAGAAGAAACTCAGACCGGAAAAAAAATTTATGTTAAGCAAAGAATTTGAAATAGACTACACTTCTACTATCGTACAATTTTTTCAAGCTTTGTTTCAAAATAAATTCAACGATGTTAGCCTTTCTAATCCCATCATCAACTAATTAATAATTCTTCATCTGATCATCGCATAGTTTGCTTAACATTTCAACAACAGCAAATGTCCAATTAGTATGAGAAATAAAAAACGAAAAAAAAGGGGAAAAGAATGGCTTCCATCGTTATGGCTACTACTGAACCAAAATTTCTAAAGAACTCGCAGAACTGATAGAATCACGATCAGCTTCACGAAATGTCCGTGATGATTCGATAACTGATTCAGTAGCATTAGCATTACTACTGCCATTATTACTACTTTCTGCAACAGTTGTGACAGCGATAAAATGGGAATGATCTTGTTGGTGATGCTTCATTACTCGTCGTCTACGTAATGGTTGAAGTGCACGTGATGTCGTAGAAGCCACTGCCAGTTTATGTGTTTTATCCAAAGAACTAACGCTATGCGATCGCTCTATATCTACTGAAGCATTCGGCGAAGATGTATCGCCCTCGTTACTAGCTGACGACGAAGATGAAGGAATTACGGATGGAATTGATGTAACCATTGATTTTCGCCTTTCAGCAACATTACCAATAGTAATACTTCTACTATGTTTCACTTGACAAGTTCCCTTTCGAAGATAGTGGCTAATACGTGTCAGAAACTTGTGGCCCATTGTCATTCGACTGCTCCTATTCCGACTACAAGTATTGAAGGGTGATGTAAGAGGAAATGATAAATGATTGCATGAGTTGAATGTCAAATTCTCGGCTGAATAATGGCCCATCTGAGACGTTGATGGCATGGCTGGATTCATGAATACGGAAGTAGACCCGTCCATATGTCTACTGTTAAGAAAGCATGGATTTGATGCGGAACTGGATGTGTCCGATGAATGTGTAAATGATAATTTTTGTAGTTCCGTTGATGGTGATGGCAAATCCTGTAACGGTAGAAATTAGACGCCTTCGTACATTTGGAAAATTAACCTTTAGAATATTTCGAAGTTTTATAAACTTTTCCAAGGATCGTTTCTGGCATAGCAAACTGAAATAGAGAGACAATAAATGAAGCAAACAGTATGCTTCCTGATTCATTTCGTTGACTTTGAAAAAACTGTTTTATTGGCATTGTTATAACATAAAACTCATACCTCATTTACTTTTTCCGGTATGCTTAAAGCTTTCCTGGATTTTAGTCCATCCAGAACTCTCGGTCGATCCAATAAATGTGGACATGTTAACTCCATCACACGCTTACCATTCTCGTTGGTTTTTGAAGACGGCTCACTGCAATCGTTATCCCAGAAACTTTCCGGCTTATATGATGATACCCTGTGAGATAATGTTTTACAACTGATCGACTTCCCCAACTTTGAAATATTTTCGGTACTGTCACATTCCTAAACATATGCCAATTTACAAACTTCTGTTCTGGTAAATTCGTGAAAAGCGACAGTTTCTACTAGCTAATTATTAAACAATCTGAAGTTAGTCTTGAAGATACTCTAAAGCTAGTCCTTGATTTGTTGAGGGAATATCAAGTTTTCTTGGATTCCCAGAAACACTCAACCAACAACCTCATTTCTACATAGATTTGGTGAAAGTACTAATTCTTACAATTTGTATTATCCTTTTCCCACATTCATGTATTTAGGATAGATTCCCGTAAATGATAACAACAAATCTTTTTAAGATACAGCAGCTGAATACGGATGGAATAGCCAGATCCCTTAAGATGAAATACGATTTGCTTCTAACATAACCACTATGCTGATCACGTCAAGATTACCTTAACTGGACATACGTCATCAAGCGAGTCGGAATCCGAAACAGAAGACAACGTGAACAAAGATGTCGAAATAGCAGTACTGCTGTCATTTGGACATCTTTTTTCATGTTGGCTAAATTTAGACGATAAGCTCGGATTATTCTTCTCTCGTAATCGTGCCTCATATTCCAATAACTGGCCCATAAAATTGAAATTCGGTGAAATGGATGGCCTGCGTTCTTTCACATACCTGTAGTGTTAAGGCTCATCTAAATTAGAAACCTTTTCTAGAGCAGAAAAATTTCCTTTCTAAAAAATATAAATATTTTAAATGCCCTATATGAACATATACATAACTATGTTAAATTTGTAAGTCTGGATAGCACTGCTGCACATGTTTGTACAATATAACGTGCACGTCTTGAGTGCCCTAAGCGTGCAACCACCCATAAATCCGGAGAATGCTATTGTGCAAGATAGGTATTTGCACGATATACATGTTTTATGTTCTTTATAAAGTGTACTCAACCATAATATATTTGTATACTGACAAATACAAAAAATGCACAATATGCCTTACGCATATTCACGTATCGCATATATATGTACATAATCACAGCATAAGTATAAACCCAAGTTTGTTTGAACAACCAACAATGCCTGAAGCAGTAAGTTGAGGATCAAAAATAGCTGAAATGGTTCGGATATGATACCGAAGCACTAACCTATACGCTTGTTCGGATGTCCAGTTATTTCGCCTCATCATATATGCGATAGCCAATGTTGGACTTCGAGAAATACCAGCAAGACAATGTACTAATGCTACCGAACCACGTTCACATACCTTATCTGTAAATGAATCCCATCCCGTAATTAATAAAAAAACCGGATCGGTCAGAAGCTAATTAATGATAATAAAGGGAAATATACCAAGAAACTTGAAAGCATCTTCGAAATGCGGCAATAGTTTCGCCTGATAGGTATCGTTGACAGGTATCCGCATAAAATGACCTTCCTGTTTCAGTGTATCCGGTTCGGGGCAATTTACACTAAGATTTATCACATATTTGATACCATATTTCTGCAATCATTAACATTCCTGCATAAGAAGAGAAGTATTCAGAGATAAAAAGGGCAAAAATCAACACAAATAATGAATGATAAATAGTACCGATAACAGTGTGGAATCCATAGCATCCTGTTGTGAACCGAGATACAGAAATGGAAGAATTTCTGTTGGACCATCATTAGTAGTTGAAAGACATGGATTGGATATGCTTGCTAGTATATGATTTCCCATTAAACTTTTCTCCATATTTTCTTGTCGTTCCGTAGAACTTTCACATAATTCCGGAAAACGACTATGGAAATCGTCAAATCCATCTAAAAAAATATCTATATAACTATATATAGATATATAGTTATTATGGTTAGCCATTAAACAATAGTTTGGTCACCTTCTCTTTTAGTTTTGTTAAATCAATTGCTTGCTGACAATTAATCATTTAATGTAATCTTGAACAATTCTCATGATAATAATAATAATTATTATTATTATTATGATGATGATAATGATGATGGCATATTCTAAAATTCTCAACATAAGCCAAATCTTGAAATTGAAATTGCAAAAGTTTCACATCAACAATAGCATAATCTGTCTTCTCTCCTCTTATTCCTATCATTGAATCATCAAGAGAAGGAAATAGAATTAGAGATATTTTCAAGAAGCAGCTGATATACATTTTAGAGAGAATATTTCCTTCACATTAGTTAACTACTACTACTACTTCTACTATTACTACTACAACTACTGCTATTACTACTACTAGTGGCCATTCAGAGAAGGAACTAAAGCAAATGAAAATCAAATAAATATCTGAACACTCTCCACTTCTAAAATATTGTTGGAACATTTAAATAGTTTGGATTTATAGATTCATACTATGCTAGTATCGATTAGATAGTATTGGATAAAGGTAGAAAATCAATCCTGACAAAATAAAGATAAATTTTTGAGATTACTGAAAATACAAATTCTTCAAGTTGTAAAAGAAAGTAGGGAATAACAAATGAGCAATCTAAACTTCCATGCAAATAAATTCTATAAATTTTAGCTTAATTTTACTCAACTTTTATACCAATTTATATGAATTTATTTGAAATATGAATCGATAGATAAATATGTCGAATTAAAAGTCAGAAAAATTATGATGATAAAAAAGTGGAAAAAAGAATCACTCTTTTTTTTCCTATTAATCCGTTAGTCATTTTTCGTTTTAGAATACTTACAAGAGGTAGAAGTGGAAGGTTCATCCGGAGCCAATTGCCTGATGGTACATGGCCGATGCATTCCGGTATTCAGACTAGCAAAAAGCAGCAGTAGGAATAGCAATAACAAACAGGAAATGAATGAATGCTACTTCGAAAGAGACTCAAATTAGAAGTAAAAGTTGTTGATACAACTATCCTCGCAAAATGACGATTGAACATAAATATAAACTCTTCGTCTTTCTTGCTTCCCCCTTATAATATAAGGCTTTTTCGTTGAGTTTCACATAGATGGAAGAAAGGGAACGAAATAGAGACGGGGGGAAATGGACTGGAAGCGGGGAGGGATGAAAAAAAAAAAAGAAAAAAAAAGTGAATTAGTTAGTTTTAGAAATGATGAGGTAGACGAAAATGTCGAAGCTTGACTACACATGAATAATAGTCATCATCGTCGTCGTCGTTGTCGGTGTCGTTGTCGTCATCACCATTGCTGTTATGGCCTTAGGCTTAGACTGGCAAAGTGTATAGGCTCGTTTCGCTCAATATTCATGCTATCAGAAGAGCTATATGCAAAATGTAAATCAACAATATCCATCCCTCTTTTTGTTGTATAGCAATGCCTATTATTATATTCCTACTGGTCATGCCCTCATCAAACTATTAGTAACTGGATAGAAATACCGGAAGAGGAGAGGGAAGGAAAAAGAAAAGAGAACATTTGATTCAATTTTGGATTGCCAGCAACCGGAATAGAACAGGATGAGAAAATCATAATCGATTGTTGTTGTTATATGACCTTGATAATTTTGTTGACCTAGAAAATAAGGAAACCGATATTAGTCTTACTATGATGCCTTTTGATACATACACGTAAACAAATTTGCAGCTTTCTCAATTTACTAAAGCAATACTTTCTTGCTCGTCTTCATAATAACATCTCTTTCTTTCCTTCTCTCTCTCTCTCACTCTTTCTTATCCTTCTGGTCATCCGTCCCAAGAAATTTAATCTTTCCTTATTCATTTTAAGATGTCTAATCTCATCCCATCTAAGAAAAAAAAAAAACTTAGTTTCTCGCTCTTTTTACTTTTTTCTTCTGAAAATTTCCATTAAAAAAAAAATTCTAATCTTTTCTATTTTCTTTTTAAAAAAAGCCTAATTATACCTTAGAACAGAGTTATACCATATATTTGTTTGAACTCATTGATAATCTTATAATCCTTTTTTCTTCCTTTCCTCTCCTCTAATATCTCATATAAGGCATTTCTTATAATAACAATGAATACAACCTAATTTATTAACTGAAATTACTTTTATCTTTAATCTTATCATTTCTCTTAAATATACTATCTTAAACTTAACAAATTAGATAAAAAGAAAAAAAGTCTAAATAACTTATAAGTGTGATAATAGAAAGGAATGAAGGGTGAAACGAGATCGGAAAAAATAAACAAACATTATTGAATGGACGGATAGATGGGATGGGAAACAAATAGCGTTGCCGTTGTCATCGTCAACATGTTTGAAAAGGATGATGGGCGACAGCTTGCATCATCATCGCTATCATTAATACTCTATCACTATCACTATCATCGTTATTATCCTCATCACTAACACTATTATTATTATCTATTGGTAATATGATAATATAGTAATGATAATGATAGCAAACAAGTAACAATAATAATAATATTAATAATAATAATAGCAATAAATAATAAAAGTAATAAAGAAAATAATAATAATACAGTTAATTTACTGATATGGTTAAAATAAGTTATAAATAAAAGCTAAATCAAAATGACCCTCTACAATTATACACATAGTAAACATACAAATACATACATACATACAGACAGACAGACACACATACACACACATACAGACAGACATATATATATATGAATGCTTGAAGTAAGTAATAAGGTACTGACTCATCACCACCTATTGGTAGTGTTGCCGTGCGACGATAATGAGTCAGCACCTCCCAATGATATATTTATTCATAGGGATGGGATGCATCACAGTCATCAATGATCATCTCTCTCTCTCTCTCTCTCTCTCCCTCTTCCTTTCTTTCTTTCTTTTCCTTCTTCATTTTTCTCTCTCTCTTTTGATTTGCATTATTTATCTAATTAATACATACATAAATGTTTAATTTAAATTACAAGAAAACTATTTATCAAATAATTTAAATGAATCATGGGCAAGATTTTTTTTTTTTTTTTTTTTGAAAATTTCAAAAAAATATTTAAATGACGTAAGTGAGCAAAAATCAGAAATATCTATGAAATGTCCAAAATATTTGACGAATTACTATCC
The DNA here is from genome assembly GCA_013365325.1 of Dipetalonema caudispina. Lineage (NCBI taxonomy): Eukaryota > Metazoa > Nematoda > Chromadorea > Rhabditida > Onchocercidae > Dipetalonema > Dipetalonema caudispina. The sequence goes on from JABVXV010000199.1 coordinate 108,286, forward strand.
TATTAGTACTTTTCAGTTGGAATTACAAATAATTCGACGGAATAGATTTTAATTTGCTACTACGATTACAAAATTAATTTGTATTATTTTTTACAAATCATACATTAAAAAAGCTTTATGGTTACCTCATTTTATTCGACAGGTATTTGTCATTTGATTGAATCATATTGCATGATCAAATAATCTATCCATCTATCAATATTTCATATCTAGCATATCTTTCACTTATTACATTTCACGATACAATTTTATTTTGAATCAAATATCTCTTTGATTGTCCAATTTTAACATTGATGGCAAACTTCAAAATACATTTCATCTCTCAACTATTTCACTTTGCTATTAACCATCTAATTTTGATGAAAAAGAATCCATCAATTAAATGACATTTAAAAGGCAGAGTATACACATACATAGAGGAAACTAAAAGTTATTATCGGTATTTCAAAAATTCTATTCCTCTTCTGCCATCTTGTCCGTCCGCTCATTGCACCGATGAAATATCACGACATATCATTGGAGAAGGTGTGACAAGAGAGCATTATAAATCCAATTGAACTTAAAATATTCTCCTTTTTTTTTTTTTACAAAAAGAAAAGAGAAGGAAAAGAAATCAATGATCACATTGCTATCATATGTACTTGTTGAAGGTTTATAAGAAATTCAATTCAATCAACAAAAATGCTCCCACCATATTTATTATTATCGACATAACAAAATGAGTCAGTGAAAGGAATTTAACGAAATATGTGAAAACTGCTTCCTGATGACGTAAACGTTTCATTTCTTATTAGAACAAAAGCAAAGAGACAAGGGAGAAATCGGAAAGTAGAAATATCAAAATTTATTTGAACAAAAAAAAAAAAAAATTAAATGGAAAAAGTAGGGAAGATAAGAAAAAAGAAAAAATGAAGGAAAAAAAGAAAAAAAGGATAAGTTTGATAAGATTAAAAGTGATAATATTGTATGTGAAAAATGAGATGATAAAGCAAAAGATATGAAAAAGATTGAATAATGTAAAAATGAAAAGAAAGAAACAAATAGGGAGGAAGGTAATTTCCTTATAACAAATCATTATCATTCTTTATATTGTAGATTAAATTCAAATTCCGCAAATTTGCTATATTACTTTTCTGATTGTTACCCATCACGATGAGTAATAATATCGCACTTCACCTGTATAAGTTACTCATCATAATAGGTAGCAGCAATATTCTACTTGACCCATTTAACTTATCCATCATAATATGTGGTCATATTTAAATCTTAGAATCGGACGTATAGTATAATGAAATTTAACACAAAAATTTAGCACCTTAATAGAGAGATTACTGAAATTTTCTTGAAATTGCTATCATTTTATTGAATAAATTATTTTCTTTTAAATATAAATTAGAAAAGAATTCCTTCTTGTTTAAAACAAATTAGCTTATTTTGTTAATAATTCTAATAAGTCATACACTTTCAGCTCATTTCATTAATAATTCCGATGAGTCATATTTAATTAACAATTGCTAAAAGTCAATAATCCAATTCCATTTCATAGTCATTCATTCCTACGGTAAAAATGTACTTACGAAATATAACCATAGCACTACCACAAAAAATCTTACGCATAATATCAGACGAAAGAGAAGAAAAGAAGAAAGAAAGAAAAAAAAAACGTACCACGTAAAACGAGGACTTTATGAAAACGTTTAGATGATGTAAATTTTTCTTGTAATGTTCGGAGTAATTTTTGAGGTGAATCATCGGAATAATTTTCACCATTATAACATTTCCGTTTTATACCGGATAATACGGTGGAATAATTATTGGTCAACGATTTGTCACCAACAGTTTGATCACTCTCCGAATATAACACCAAATCAACCAATGTTGAGTTACACTTTTCTTCACCAATTTGCGACAACATCAAACTATTACAAACCTGTAATTTACGACGAAAAAAGAAAGAAAGAAAGAGGAATATCATCATTATTATAATTGTTGATATTTCAACACTTAACAGCTAATATATGTCAACGTAATTCTAATAAAATTATTCTTACTATTATATCTTTTTTTTTTTTTTCTAAGAAATTCGGAAATAATAATAGTATAAAGTATAGTATAACAACTGCAATGATAATGAATTATAAATAATTATTAATTATTCTTAATATAATTGGCAAATTGTATAGTATAACATAAATACTACAATAATCTAAAATATAATAATTAACACTACAGATACGATTGAATTTTCATTCTTAAATGAATGAAACTTTTTTCTTCATGAAAAATTTCCCATTTCTTTCTACATTAATTTTAGACTAAATTATAATATTATTCTCCGTATAACTATTACATTATATGGTATAATATATTTATTCATGTTATTTTTTATTTATTTCAAAATATTAGAATAACAAATATATTTCAATTATTTTTATCCTTTATTTTTCTTTTACTTATGACATCATCTATCAGCTGCTTAATTAATAATAATTAATGCTTGCATTGTTTGCTTTATCAAGTTTCTATTTACATTTTCTACCGTAAATACGAATAACTGTCACTATTTTTTGTATTGCCAATGTTGCCATTATTTTTTCCACTAACATTGTATGACTTATTCTCAAAATTATAGACAATTATTCATAATGGCCAGTGGATATTAACAAAGGTCAAGCAAATATCATACATTAATCACTAAACACAATAAAAACTAAGTTAGTAGATATATTAAGGAAAAATGACCCATTTTCTCTTCCTTTCTTCCCCTTGGATAGATTTAAGGCAATTCCCGAGAAATGATTACCCTTATTATATACCTTCAGTATTAATTATAAAATAACCAACCTTCATTACCAACACCTAATAACACCATTTGAAGAATTCAATGAACGGAAACACTCACTCACCCACTCTCTCTCTCTCTCCCTCTCCTTATCCCATTCTCTATCATTTTTTCAAATTTAAAAAACAAATTTCACAAATCAAATGGATCTGTTATCAATGTCAGCATCCATCTATTCATACAACAATCTGATATGTAGAAATTACGGAACAATTACTCCCATTTCACCATAATTCCTCCTTTATTTGATCAAAATCAAATCATATTGAGGGATAGATGGATGATGACTAATACTTTTAGCATCCACTTAAATACCAGATGGTGATGTGATGACAAGATCGCCACATTGGATCTCATTTTCACCAAATGTGACACTTAAGAGATGGATAGATGGGATGAGTCATCATTTCTTTCATTATTTCAAATGGAAATGGAAATGTGTGAAATTTCCATCTTATTATCATTACAAGTAATAAGAGAATGATGGAAGACTGATGATAATAACCTTTGAACTATATGCATTTTTAACCAATTTCAATTACATTTATTCTTCCCATTTTTTCCTCTTACTTCTTTCCTATTATTCTTACACTATATATTTTATTTCCTCAAATATTCCACTGATATAATCTGAATTCCGTATAGCATTACTCATTCAAGATTGAATGAAATGAAATAATATAAGGGAAAACATTCAAGCCTTTTACAGTATGAAAATGAATATTCATAAACAATCTATAAAGATAATTTTGCATATCTAAAATTACTTCAAATTAGCATCTATCATTTTTGCATTTAATCATTTTTCCTCTCATTTTTTTTTTCCTCATAATTTAATTTATCTACTAAATGATTTTTATCAGAGCATACAAATGAACGTAAACTACGTAAAATAGCTACGTGATCGATACAGAAAGAATCACTTACTTTGTTGTCATACACGCGTCGACGCATCATTTTTGAATAAAAGGCATTAATAGCATAACGAATATGTAATAGATTATAATCAATAAAAGGGCGACAATCAACAATTACTGTCTGTAAATAATATTTGTTGTACTTGTAGTAGTAAGTAATAGCAATAGTATATTTCATTATATTTTAATTTGAAAAAAATAACAGATCGATTGATTTTTAGATAAAAAGATTTAAATAACATCGAATATTGCAAATATGAAGTGAAACATCGAATTTCGAAGAATATAATATGACGGAGGCATATATATCCGTTTTGAAATGTTTATAAAAATTTACAAATTTTTTTTTTTTTTTTGCGAAATGATAACAATTTTTACTATGATTCATTGTAAATTACGAATGCATTTTTTGTATTACGTAATCGAATGCATTTAAAAGTATACAATTGAAAATTTTCAAAATTTTATTCCTATTTATCAATAACGTTAACAAAATATTATGTAGAAGGAATGGATCAATAATAATAAATATTAAAATTATTATAAAGAATACAATATTCATATAACCATAATATTTGTTAATATTTTAGTTAATAAAAAGAAAAAAAAACCATAATTTAAATATCACTATTATTGATAAGGAGCGTTGTAATTACGATAATTATATGATAAATGGCAAAATATCTGCTGAAAATTTCCCCATAAGCTTTGATAATCAATTAGCATTAAAATTAATATCAGTACAGAAGAATATTAATGTTAACGATTGAATTACGATTTATCATAAGGAATGTTGCAAACCAGTATAATTTTAAAATTTTGATTAATTAGTATAATATTATGCAATTACTGATTTTATTTATAATCTGTTAACGATACCACATATATCATAACTTATCATTAACTGTATATTATACTTCAGTAACTATCATTGGCATCCTATGATATCGCACTTATATTTCGCTAGTGATACTATGCGACCTAATTATAATTAACTGAATAATACCATACTTAAATCTAACAAGTAAAATTATTTTTCTGATAAGTTATAAACATTCAAGACCTTTAAATAGAAAGCAGTAAAAATAATTACTAATGGAAAGTAATTCGTCTACAATTATTTGTTTCAAACGACTGAATTATTTGCAACGGAAAAACAGAACAATTTCATTCAATTATTGTAACAAATCTTAAATTAATAACTATTAAAGTATCACAAAAATAAATCATATTGAACTTCGTATTATTTTTTCTTTTAAATTGAAAAAAAAAATGTAAATTGTAGCGAATCGAAAAAAGCCATACTTATCCAAAAGTATCATATATATATATATATATATCCGTTCCCTTTTAATATTTCGAAATTAACAATCGATACGATATAAATTAAGTATAAAATCATTCTGATATTATCAGTAACTAACAATATTACTTTACGATAACTTTGATAATTTTAATCATTCTTTTCATCCTCTAGCACTTTCCAAAAAATTGAATTTAATTTCAGTAAGAAATATTGGATTGTAACGAAAAGATATAAGTATAAAAAGTTAAAAACTTTTAAATTAACAATCATTTGATCGAAATATGTCAAATAAAAAAAAAAAAAAAGAGGAGGAAAATGCTATTTTTTTTCTCAAACTGTTATCTAATTTATAGATAATATTTAACTTTTCCTCTAATTATTATTCATTTAGTGTCATTTTTGACAAATGCGTCTTCATTTCATTTCATTTCTACGAATAAAACAGTTGAGTAGGAATAAAATTCATTCAATAAAAGTGATGAATTATTGCGGAAGAGAAAACGGAAGAATGGGAGGCATGAAGTGTTGATTAGTTTATAGTATGCAAATTTGTTAAATAATTTATCAAACTGTCAACACAAGGGAAAAGGATGATATGACTCATCGTTGTATGTAAATTTCCATCTTTTTGAATAAATTTTCATTCCTTTAAATAACAAGCTGAAGCTGAAATGAGCAGAAAGTAGAAGTTCAGCAATGAGGAAAGGAAGAATGAAATGAGAAATTACTGAATAAAATTTCTAGAAATTAGAAATTTTTTTTTGCAGGCACTAAATTTTTCTAAAAAATGAAAAAAAAAAGAAATATATTTTGGAATATTGCAAAATTTTATATTTAAAAAAAACGAAAATCTTTTTTCCCTTCTAATAATATGGCAAAGATACTAAATTGTTTATTTGTTTTCCCGTCATACCATAACTTGAAAACGATGAAGCAGCGACATTAATTAAAATATTAATAGACGACACTGACACTTGTCAACTAAGAAATTTGAAAACTATTTTATCAAAAAGAAAAAAAGAGAAAGAGTAAAAAGAGAAAAAGAAAAAATGAAATTAGTACTTTAAGAAGAGAAAAAATTTGAACAAAATGATAATGAATCATTCAACGATTTTTTTTTTCAATTGATTCATATAAATAGTTGCATATATTCATTCATTTATTCTTCCCATCAATACGTATAAAATAGCTTCATATTTCCTAACAATAAATTTCTTATTTTTCAAAAGAATTTTATACATTTAATGTTTTATTCCATTATATAAGTGGGAATAAAATTAAATTTTCATCAATTGTGTCCAACTTATCGTCATTTGCAAATTCTCATTTCCCAACTTATCATCATTGAATAAACCTCAACTTTCTACTTTCTCAGTGATCAACCATAACTTCCTAACTTATGACCTATGATATTGCAAATCCTCACTTCTCAGCTCATCAACATCAACAAATTGCACTTCCCAACTTATCATCATTGATAAAAATCATAAAAGCTAGTGAAACGACATTATTACTCCTTACACATTTCCATGGATACGTCATCAATGACTTCTTCAATAATTTCTGATAAAAAGTATGATTATCAATATATCCGTTTTATTGTCACATATCTTAAATATTTATAATAATCTACATCAATCATAAATCTTTTCTTCTACTGTTTAATAGCAATTAATGTTATTGTTTAACACTAATTAATATCCTTATTGTTACAATTAAAGACGACAATATCATTAGAGAGGAAAATCTACCAATAAAAATCAGTCGGTCCTAATCATATTGATCAATAACTATCAGTAATCATCAAAAGAATTAAAAATTCTATCAAATACACTTAATATTACTTTCTGGAAATAGTATAATGAATAAAACACAGTTATTTATTATTCATTATTTATTATTTATTATCTATTATTTATTATTATTATTATTATTATTATTATTATTATTATTATTATTATTATTATTATTATTATTATTATTATTATTATTTATTATTATTATTATTATTATTATTATTATTATTATTATTGTTATTATTATTATTATTATTATTATTATTATTATTATTATTATTATTATTATTATTATTATTATTATTATTATTATTAT